>CAKJTW010000006.1:61750000-62237500 GCA_917880005.1 Nanger dama
GCAAAGTTCATGCTAGTCAATCCAGATGTCATATTGCTACTCTATTTTTAAATCTTTCCCAGGATGCAAATTTGACAGTGTTCCTTCCTATTCTCATCCAGTGTCCAGTCACCTCACAATGAGACGTTCTTTATGACTAACTTGCAAGCTTCCTGTTGGAGCTCTTGAAACAAGTGGAAAACATTCTGGTCTTTGCTCAGCAGTTAACCTAGTTTTAAAGCCCAAATTAACTCCTCACCGTTTTCCTTTCAAAGTTTAAGAAACTTAATTTAGTCTTAATGCCTCTTTCAAAGCTTCTGTTTTCCAATGATGTTGGTGCTACTTGTCAAGACTATTTCTAGGGCTCCTCTACCTCTAGGGAAGCAGCATCCTATGGGAATGTTCTAGATCTGTGTTGTTCAGTACAGTAGCCACTGGCCATGTGTGCCTATTGAGCACTTGAAATATGACTGGGCTGACTGATGAATTTGTATTTAATTTTAATTTATTTAAATTTAAATAGCCACATGTAGCTAACTCCTCCTATTGTATATAGCACATACATGTTTTGATCTTGTTTCTGGCCTCCCAAATATTATCTTTATCCTTTAAAGACCTGCTGACTTTTGTTCAGTTAGTGGTCCACTAGGACCCTCTACTCTGTGTGACATTTTTAGTTTCCAGCTTCTATTTGAGTGCTTTGATATTTTTTCATGTCACCAAGGCTGTATTTATCTCTACTGGAATTCTATTTCTACCCCTTTTTCTCATATTGTTTAGAATAGTTTGGCTTTGACCAGAAAGGGTGGTTGTACTGTAAAGTCAGCTGGTGGATAATTACATAAGAATCCCTCAGATGAGAAGAATGAGCAGTAAGAGAAGAGCAGTCGTGACTTTCCCGAGTCATGATTTCTTTGTTGGGGCTGTCTCTTGCTGCAAAAAGGGGAAGTTAATATTGACTGCATGCTTTCCTGCTTCTTCCCATAAAAACCTTGCCTGATCGTATTGCTTTTTACATGTGTTATTTTACCCCAGTGTTTGGAAATACTATGTCAAACTGATGTCACTGATTCTCAGAGCGGGGAGATTACAAAACTTCAGGAAAAATATTCATGAAATGCAAGTGGCTCTAAGGGTCTGAGAGTGAGTGTATTGGCCACCACCACTTTCTTCTCTTCATTGTCCTTTTATTTTTTTCACTGACCTGTGCTTTTGAGCTTGCATTATTCAAGGAAGAGTGGTACAAGGTGTGTGTGTGTGTGTGTTTTTTTTTTTTTATGTAGGATATGTGTTCTAAGATCCAAGAGATAGGGAGAGTATCTTTAGTTCGGTTAATCCAGTGTATCCTTTTAACAGTTCCTATGCACAGTTCTATTTTGCAGTTAGTACAGGGCTAAAGCCTGCTGAAAGTTGACTTTAGGAGATGGCAACAGAAGATGACCAGCTATTGACTCTTGTTTTCTGGCACTGCTGAGTTATATTTGTCTGCATGCTCAGCATCTGCCCGAATCAGATGACGATTCTCCTGAGCAGCCACAAGAGCCCCAGGCCCTCCACTCCCTGCATGGAGCCAGTGCCACTACTCTCTGCCACTTCAAGCAGACTTGCACAGAATTAGCCTTACACAGTTAATGTTTAATTTTAAAAGCTGCATTTTTTGTGTGTGTATTTCCACTTTGGTGAGCAGACCAGATGCTCTGCCAAATTTACCCTCAGCTAGTTGCGTAGTTCAGTGTCCTGAAATGTGCCCTTGTTTGCTTAAAACCTGCTGATTTGCAAAAGAAACAGTTCCAGGAATGTGGGTCAGAGTGGACACTCCTGTGGAAGCTGAACTGATCAAGAAAGAGCCTCAGAGTCCTGGCTGGGGTGCTGGGTGTGTGTAAATCTGGTAGGAATAGAGGACTCTCCAGGGCAGGATTGTCATTTTAATGATAAAGCTGCTGGGGTGGGGTCGGGGGAGGGCTGGAGACATGGACAAAAATCAGTTTGGCTCCAATCCATCCTTGGAACCCCCTCAAGCTTTTCATTTTGAGCAGGCTTTGGGGCAAGATTGGAATAAAATATTCATGCACAGCTGGAGGAAAATAATTTTCAAATCTGACATTTGCTGTGCCTCTGTCCCTGGAGGCCCTCTGATGAGATGTATGTGAAGCAGGAGTGATCATCTAACAAGAACAGAGTGAAGATGAAGTTGCTCAGTTACTCTGCCCTGTTCCTCAACCTGGAACCGGATGGCAGAGGTGTCCCTAGGGACTTGGCTCAAAGCAGATCACAGTGTTCTGACCCCTGCTGCCTGGGAAGTGAGCTGAGAGCAGTCCAGAGGGGACTGGAAAGCAGAGTGGGGAACTGAAAGAGAGACCAAAAAGTGGAGGCAGCTCCAGTGGAGGGACCACAAACAAGGGGACAATCACCTGCCCATCTTGGTGGCAGCAGGGGGTCGGGGGAAGGGTATTCCCACCTATCAGTGGGGCAGGATATCAGCCTCATCATTTTTAGCACTTGCTCCTACTCAGGGTGTCCTGGGGGCAGCTCTCCTCTGGGCTTTTCACTCCCTTGTTGACTGCGTGTTCCTGCCAGTCTTGTTGCTGTTTTCTCTTAAGAGATGTTTGGGGGCCTAAAAGGCAGATACTAGGGAATAATTCCACTGGATTTCATTCAACTCTTGTAATCCTTCAAGAATTTATTTCAGTCCATGGATGTTCAATTGTTTTAATAACTGCATTAGTTTCCTATGGCTACATATCAGATTACCACAAATTCAGTGGCTTGAAACAGCACAAATGGATCTCACTGGGCTGACATCGAGGTGTAAGCAGGGCTGTGTTTTTTTCTGGAACAATCCTAGGAGACAATCTGTTTCCTTACCTTTTGCGTCTTCTAGAGGCTGCTTGCATTGCTTGATTTATGCCTCCTTCCAACTTCGAAGCCAACAATGGCCAGGTGAGTCTTTCTGATATTCCTTCCCTTGGAGACTCTTCTGCTTTCCTCTTCTGCATTTAAGAACCCCGTGATCACACTGGACCCACCAGAATATACCAGGATCATTTCCCTCTGTCAAAACCAGCTGCCTAGCAACCTGAATTCCATCTGCAAACTTACCTCCCACCACCTTTGCCATGTAAGCTAATATGTTCATGAGTCCTAGGGGTTAGGATGTGGATGTCTTTGGGGGACCATTGTTCTGCTCACTTTAATCATAAACCCTTGCCTTTCTCCAAGCCCTTTTATAGACATTATTCGTGTCTAAAATGCTTCTGAGATAGGGGAGTGGGTGGGATTAATGTTTTTTAATAAGAAGAAAGCTGAAGTAAAAGTAAAAAGTAAGCAAATAAAACTTGCACAGACCTCACCCTGAGTTTATTTTTTCGTTAAAAAAATTATTTATTTATATTTTTGGCTGTGCTGGATCTTCCTTTCTGCTTGGGCTTTTCTCTAGTTGTGGTGACCAGGGGGCTATTCTCTAGTTGCAGTGCATGGGCTTCTGATTGCGATGGCTTCTCTTGTTGCAGAGCACAGACTCTAGGGCATGTGGACTTCAGTAGTTGTAGCTCCCATGCTCTGGAGCACAGGCTCAATAATTGTGGCACTCGGGGCATGTGGGATCTTTCTGGATCAAGGATCAAAACTATGTCTCCTGCATTGACACACAGATTCTTTACCACTGAGCCACCAGGGAAGCCCCTGAGTTTACTTTGAAAGAGAAAATTGTTAAGATGCAGGTCATGGTGTTCTGTTCATTTTCAGGCTATAACTCTAGGTATAACTCTAGGTAATAATCTCAGAAAGAGGGATGTAAGGCAAGTACGGCCTGATAGGACCAATGGTCAGACCTGGATCCAAATTTTGTGTTCACATGAACTTGAGCTTGCTCTGTCATTTCCTCTTCCTGAGTCTGTGAGTCCTTATTTTTGCCTTTCCAAGTAGCTTTGAAAGTGACAAAGATGATAGCTTAAACACAGATCCTTACTGTAGGAAGTTATGACCCAAATGCAAAGCTGTTTGTATTTATTAAGATGAATGCCATCAAAAGATGCTGCATGGAGAATAAAAGCCATGGCCTTGGTACTGACCTTGTTGAATTTTACATGAAGAAGGAATAGACCATCTGTAACAAGCAATCAAGATATGGACAAAATTTATTTTAAATAACAAATGAGCTTTTTCATAAAATAGTTAGAATGATATTTAAAGTGAAAGAACGTGAAGTCACTCAGTCGTGTCCGACTCTTTGTGACCCCATGGACTGTAGCCGACCAGGCTTCTCCATCCATGGGATTTTTCAGGCAAGAGTACTGGAATGGGTTGCTATTTCCTTCTCCAGGGGATCTTCCCGACCCAGGGATCGACCCAGGTCTCTCGCAATGCAAGCAGATATTTTACCCTCTGAGCCACCAGGGAAGTCCCAGAATGATATTTAGGGCAATCCTAAAAACAACAGACTGGCTCCAAATAGGAAAAGGAGTACGTCAAGGCTGTATATTGTCACCCTGCTTATTTAACTTATATGCAGAGTACATCATGAGAAACGCTGGGCTGGGAGAAGCACAGCTGGAATCAAGATTGCTGGGAGAAATATCAATAACCTCAAATATGCAGATGACACCACCCTTATTGCAGAAAGGGTGAAGAGGAACTAAAGAGCCTCTTGATGAAAATGAAAGAGGAGAGTGAAAAAGTTGGCCTAAAGCTTGACATTCAGAAAACTAAGATCATGGCATCTGGTCCCATCACTTCATGGCAAATAGATGGGGAAACAGTGCCAGACTTTATTTTGGGGGCTCAGAAATCACTGCATATGGTGATTGCAGCCATGAAATTAAAAGTCATTTACTCCTTGGAAAGAAGGTTATGACCAACCTAGATAGCATATTAAGCAGAGACATTACTTTGCCTACAAAGGTCCGTCTAGTCAAGGCTATGGTATTTCCAGTGGTCATGTATGGATGTGAGAGTTGGACTGTGAAGAAGGCTGAGCGCTGAAGAATTGATGCTTTTGAACTGTGGTGTTGGAGAAGACTCAAGAGTCCCTTGAATTGCAAGGAGATCCAACCAGTCCATCCTAAACAGGAGATCAGTCCTGGGTGTTCATTGGAAGGAATGATGCTAAAGCTGAAACTCCAATACTTTGGCCACCTCATGTGAAGAGTTGACTCATTGGAAAAGACCCTGATTCTAGGAGGGATTGAGGGCAGGAGGAGAAAGGGATGACAGAGGATGAGATGGCTGGATGGTATCACCGACTTGATGCACATGAGTTTGGGTGAACTCCGGGAGTTGGTGATGGACAGGGAGGCCTGGCGTGCTGCGATTCATGGGGTTGCAAAGAGTCGGACACGACTGAGCGACTGAACTGATCTGAAAAGCAACTAGCAAGGAGCAACTCTGCCTGCCTTTCCGTGATTGCCACTCAGATACCCAGGACTCAATTATGCAGTTCTCCTAAAAGCTACATTTCCTTTACAATATGACTGGGAATCCTGAATCTAGAGAAATCAGTGAAGAAAGAAACAGGAAGTCCCTAACTTATTAACAGATTGGATTTAAAAGGCTAATACTGAGCTTCTGCTTGCTGACACTCTTTCTCTGTTTTATTCTTTTCTTTTTGGAGAGTGAAAGTAAAGACTTCCCCAATCTTAGCACAGTGTCTCTGCTCAGTTCAGTTCAGTTCAGTTGCTCAGTTGTGTCTGACTCTTTGCAATCCCATGAATCGCAGCATGCCAGGCCTCCATGTCCATCACCAACTCCCGGAGTTCACTCAGACTCAAGTCCATTGAGTCAGTGATGCCATCCAGCCATCTTATCCTTGGTCGTCCAACTTTTTCACTCTCCTCTTTCACTTTCATCAAGAGGCCCTTTAGCTCCTCTTCACTTTCTGCCATAAGGGTGGTGTCATCTGCATATCTGAGGTTATTGATATTTCTCCCGGCAATCTTGATTCCAGCTGTGTTTCTTCCAGTCCAGCGTTTCTCATGATGTACTCCGCATAGAAGTTAAATAAGCAGGGTGACAATATACAGCCTTGACGTACTCTTTTTCGTATTTGGAACCAGTCTGTTGTTCCATGTCCAGTTCTAACTGTTGCTTCCTGACCTGCATACAGATTTCTCAAGAGGCAGGTTAGGTGGTCTGGTATTCCCATCTCTTTCAGAATTTTCCACAGTTTATTGTGATCCACACAGTCAAAGGCTTTGGCATAGTCAATAAAGCAGAAATAGATGTTTTTCTGGAACTCTCTTGCTCTTTCCATGATCCAGAGGATGTTGGCAATTTGCTCTCTGGTTCCTCTGTCTTTTCTAAAACCAGCTTGAACATCAGGAAGTTCACGGTTCACGTATCACTGAAGCCTGGCTTGGAGAATTTTGAGCATTACTTTACTAGCGTGTGAGATGAGTGCAATTGTGTGGTAGTTTGAGTATTCTTTGGCATTGCCTTTCTTTGGGATTGGAATGAAAACTGACCTTTTCCAGTCCTGTGACCACTGCTGAGTTTTCCAAATTTATTGACATATTGAGTGCAGCACTTTCACAGCATCATTTTTCAGGATTTGAAACAGCTCCACTGGAATTCCATCACCTCCACTAGCTTTGTTCGTAGTGTTGCTTTATAACGCTCACTTGACTTCACATTTCAGAATATCTGGCTCTAGATGAGTAAGCGCAGGTGGCTGCGGCCAGTGCACTAAACGCAGCCGAGAGCTACACAGCGTCCCAGGTCAGGGGCAGCGGTGTAGAGTGCCAGACTGTGACGGCGCAGGAACGGCGAGAGGAGCTGCGCCAGGGACAGCGTAATAGGCCAGGGGCGGGGCAGGAAGAAACAATCCCTCGCCCCAGGCCAGGGCGGCAACCGGGAGGAGCAACCCCATGCCCAAGGAGTGGTGGCTATGGGAGCACAGGAGGGCCTAGAGGAGCCATCCACGTTGAAGTTCAGAAAGGGAGGCGGGAGGAGATACCCCTCATCCAAGGTAAGGAGCAGTGGCTGTGCTTTGCTGGAGCAGCCGTGAAGAGATACCCCATGCCCAAGATAAGAGAAACCCAAGTAGGATGGTAGGTGTTGCAAGAAGGCATCAGAGGGCAGACACACTGAAACCCTACTCACAGAAATCTAGTCAATCTAATCACACTAGGACCACAGCCTTGTCTAACTCAATGAAACTAAGCCATGCCCGCGGGGCAACCCAAGATGGGTGGGTCATGGTGGAGAAGTCTGACACAGTGTGGTCCACTGGAGAAGGGAATGGCAAAGGACCAGTATTCTTGCCTTGAGAACCCCATGAACAGTCTCTGCTCAGGGGCCTGATTTAAAAATAATACACACACACATGCACAAAACCCTCTTGGGGTATTTGGCTATCTTTTCATCAATAATAAAGGAGTTTATTACTATTAAGGCAGGACTTAAACTTGAAAACAACATGCCTTCCTTGAATGGACACCTTTACCGGGTGATTGAGTTTGGCAGTGTACACTGCATGGACACCCTGAGGCTTGGAAAGACTAACTGTATTATGAGCAACCTGCATCTCAGAAAGCAATTATAGTAAAACACTCCTAGGGCAGGTTTGCCCAAAG
The DNA here is from genome assembly GCA_917880005.1 of Nanger dama. Classification (NCBI taxonomy): domain Eukaryota; kingdom Metazoa; phylum Chordata; class Mammalia; order Artiodactyla; family Bovidae; genus Nanger; species Nanger dama. The sequence continues at coordinate 61,757,548 of CAKJTW010000006.1, forward strand.
GCTAAGTGGTGACTGATTCTTCCTCTTCTAGCTCTGGAGCTTGGCTATCTCAAAAATAGTTAAAATGAAAAGGAAGGAATGTTTTCATTGGCGAGTCCCGACACAGTTTCCAGCATATTTTCCATTTGCTTGACTTTACTCTTGGCCCTGAATGAAGCAGAAGGTGGAATTTTCTCTATTGGAATGGTGAAAACCTGGCATGTGTGCTCATATCTGCTCTTGATATTGCTCATGCTGTTAACTGCAGCTGCGTTTGCTATAAGCGAATTGCTTTTGTCTTTGGTGAGGATCCCATTGCCCTGTGATTGCCCTGTGATTGGAGTGGGCATTCTCATGAGGCTTGGTTGTTCTTGTATTTTTGTTGTGTCTTTTTCAGTTTTCAATCCATGTGCTGATGTGGGCTTGTTTGCAAAGGGAAGAGGTATTTGGCTATTCCATTTCACACAGTAAAGGTAGCAGCTTACTGGGGGCTGCTTTTATAACCTAGAAGACTGAAGTTTTTGAAAGAAATTTGGCAAGCCATAGGTGTTATTAAGCTTTTATGTGATACGGAGCCACACAATAACACTCTGCACATGGGCCTCTCTTTTAAACTCTATTTTAAGTTTTAAAAGCAAAACAAAACAAAACCTCCCATCAAAATGTTATTAGGTAAGTTTGGACATTTAAGCTCGACAGTGTTTACATCTGTGAAATCCAGAATCATTCCATTTTGTTTCTGTAGGACCAAAAATCAGAGAAAGCAATGGCATCCCACTCTAGTACTCTTGCCTGGAGAATCGAGTCTGGTGGGCTGCAGTCCACGGGGTCACTGAGGGTCAGACATGACTGAGCCACTTCACTTTCACTTTTCACTTTCATGCATTGGAGAAGGAAATGGCAAACCACTCCAGTGTTCTTGCCTGGAGAATCCCAGGGACAGGGGAACCTGGTGGGCTGCCGTCTATGGGGGTCGCACAGAGTCGGACACAACTGAAGTGACTCAGCAGCAGCAGCAGGACCAAGAATGGATTTCAGAAAATATTTAACTCTGATATTAAAAAAAAAAAAAACTTACAATAAATGCTGAGGTATAAATACTGAGAAAGATCAGGTAACTTCTCATTAAGGTTTAGAAACACTACAAGTTATAGATTAATAGGATGCAAGAAGTTATGTATTTATGGAAAGGTTTTTATATTTTTAAATTTTAATACCAGGCCCTTTACTAAGAGAAACAGAAAAGCATGGTATCTTAACTGGCGTGGAACCCCTAAGGGTTTAAATTGCCTCTTAGAATCCTTTTCTGGCTACCTCATATGACTGTGTGCTATTCTCCTTTGTCAGCTTCTGTGTGAACTCTCAGTTTGTACTTCATTAATTTTTATCTGCAGAAATTTTATATTATAAAATGTGGCCTTGGGTTTTGTTCTAGGAGAAGGAAACGAGTGCATGCATGCCAAGCTGCTTTAAGGCACTGCTGTTTCCTGCCTCCAACAGTGGGTTGATGCTCGGAACCCTTGGATATTTGAAGTGGGACAGAATGCCAGCCAGTGGAGCCCAGAGTCCTCCCCAGCACCCCCTTATTACTCTCTGATACCCCAAGTTTTGAGAGATGTACTGGACTGTAGTCTCTTGAGCAGTATCTTAACTCATTATAGAATCCCGTGTGCCCACCAAACAATAGAACTTCCATTCATCTGTAGAACTGAACTGTGTGGTTAAGCTTTGGAATCAGACATACCTCAGTTTGAATCCCATTTCTGTCAGTTTTGGGCTATGTGATCTTGATAACTTACTAGAGCTCTGTTACTCAGGTTTTCTCATTTGTAAAATGACATTATTGATTATAGATGTCCCTGAGTTACAGTTGTTTTACTTACAACTTTTGGATTTTGGTGCAAAAGTCATGCATTCAGTAGAAACCATACTTCAGATTTTGAATTTGGACCCTTTCTTGGTCTAGCAATATGCTGCATGATGCTCCCACATGCTGCTGGGCAGGGCAGCTCTGGATCCCAGTCAGCCACACAACCATGAGGGGAAACAACTGATACACTAAAACCATGCTGGACCCACACAACCGTTCTGCTTTTCACTTTCAGTACAGAATCCAATACATTTTCATGAGATAGTCAATACTCTATTATAAAAGAGGCTTTGTGTTAGGTGATTTTGCCTAACTGTAGGCTAATGGAAGTGTTCTGAGCATGTTTAAAATAAGCTAGGCTAAGCTATGATGTTCGGTGGGTTAGTTGTATGAAATTCATATTTGACATATGATATTTTTAACATCATGGATTTATTGGGACATAACCCCACTGTAAGCTGAGGATGTTAATGTAATATATTATATTAATATAATCTAATAATAATATAATTATTAGAATTCCTTGGAAGAGTAAATAAAATAGTGCATGAAAAAATTTAGCTTTTCACAAGGAACTGCCTCAGAAAACAACAGTCCTTTTAATTAGTTTGTTGAAAGCCTTCCCCATTTAAAACATTAATCAAATGCATATCTCTTTAACTGTCAGTCAACTTGGGTGAACCTGAAATGACCAAGGTCAATGCTCTGAGTTAGCGTAATTCTAACCAAAAGCAAAAGACCCAGATTTTTAGTTTGCTAAAACTTACTCAGCCTTTCTGTAGGTAAACATATTCTATTTTTTAAAAAGCAATGATAATAGCTTGTGTACCCCATTTTTACTGTTTTTCTTGACCTCTAGAGGTTTGGGGTCCAAAGAGGAGAAATAGCATCACTGTTCTTGCTTTGGCTTCCAGATTGGACAGGTCTAAATCAACCCCCAAACACATTTTTGGAACATATATTTGGGGACAAGTGAAAAACCGTGGTCATTAGGGCCAAACAGACTTAAGTTTAAATCTTGTCTGTTTACTTGTGTGACTCTGGAGAAGTTCTTTAACCTCTCCCAAGTCCCAGTTTTAATTTCTGTAAAATGGGAATAATTCCTGCCTTATAGAATTGTCATGTAAATCGAATGAGATAAGGATAAAGCCCTCGTACAGCATCTGATACATGACTGACTTTCAGTTAAATGGTGGTGGCTGTTACTTGTTTTGGGAGTCTTGTCAAATTTAAAATTTTACTCTTAATGTAAGAGTGGTTATTGGCATAGGTGCTATTGGATATAAAATTAATAATGACATATTCCTTGCCCTGAAGAAATTTGTAATCACCAGGATAATACATAAACAGTGATTGAACTGAAAATTATATAATAGTCGAAAGCAATGTGAAAAAACAATAAAGGAATGAGTAGCATTTGGTAAAGTTAAAAAAGAGTGGTTATTGGTTTTAATTTTAGGATTTTTTCTGTGGTGAAAAGATTTAGATATGAATAAGTGTGGTATTTTACTGTTAGGGAGCTTATCTATTAGAGAAATTACTGTGTATTAAGAACAGGAGCTCTGAGTTCTAACATGGCTTGTTTATTTATTCATGTGGGCTTACCAGTTGACACTAGTGGTAAAGAACCCACCTGCCAATGCAGGAGACATAAGAGACTCAGGTTTGATCCCTGGGTCAGGAAGATCCCCTGGAGGAGGGCTTGGCAACCTATTCCAGTATTCTTGCCTGGAGAATCCCATGGACAGAGGAGACTGGCAGGCTACAGCTCATAGGGTCACAAAGAGTCGGACACAACTGACGCAACTTAGCATGCATGCACATTTTAGACAGCATTCTTAAATGCCTGCTATGTGTCGAGCACGGTTTTAGGTACTTGGTATACCTTGAAAGCTCAACCTTCAGAAAACTAAGATCATGGCATCTGGTCCCATCACTTCATGGCAAATAGATGGGGAAACAGTGTCAGACTTTATTTTGGGGGGCTCCAAAATCACTGAAGATGGTGATTGCAGCCATGAAATTAAAAGTCACTTACTCCTTGGAAGGAAATTTATGACCAACCTAGATAGCATATTAAAAAGCAGAGACATTACTTTGCCGACTAAGGTCCGTCTAGTCAAGGCTATGGTATTTCCAGTGGTCATGTATGGATGTGAGAGTTGGACTGTGAAGAAGGCTGAGCACTGAAGAATTGATGCTTTTGAACTGTGGTGTTGGAGAAGACTCTTGAGAGTCCCTTGAATTTCAAGGAGATCCAACCAGTCCATCCTAAATAGGAGATCAGTCCTGGGTGTTCTTTGGAAGGAATGATGCTAAAGCTGAAACTCCATCCTTTGGCCACCTCATGTGAAGAGTTGACTCATTGGAAAAGACCCTGATGTTGGGAGGGATTGGGGGCAGGAGGAGAAGGGGATGACAGAGGATGAGATGGCTGAATGGCATCACTGACTCGATGGACATGAATTTGGGTGAACTCCGGAAGTTGGTGATGGACAGTGCTGCCTGGCGTGCTGCGATTCATGGGGTTGCAAAGAGTCAGACACGACTGAGCAACTGAACTGAACTGAATACACTGAATAAGACCTGGTCCCTGTGCTCAGGATGCTCACTGATTGTAGGGGAGACAGACACTCAAACTTGCCTTCTACCTCACAAAAACTTCTGCCCCACCCTTTTCTGATTGTCTTTCAAGATTTCACTTAGTAGAAGCCCCAGGGTTCATTCCTTTTGCCACTATACCACAATCCCTGATAACCTTCTTACTGTTGTTTTTCCACTGCATTTGCTCAGTTGCTTCCTATATTCCTAACTCTGGATCAATTTAACCAACTACCTTCTATCCAAGAGTACCCAAATAACTCTAGGAAATAACTCAATTGAATTGATTGAAATAGCTGCACACATCCATGGTTTCTATACCCAGCCGAGCTCTCAGTCAGTTCAGTTCAGTTCAGTCACTGAGTCGGGTCCGACTCTTTGCGACCCCATGAATTGTATGAAAAGGCAAAATGATAGGATACTGAAAGAGGAACTCCCCAGGTCAGTAGATGCCCGATATGCTACTGGAGATCAATGGAGAAATAACTCCAGAAAGAATGAAGGGATGAAGCCAAAGCAAAAACAATACCCAGCTGTGGATGTGACTGGTGATAGAAGCTGTAAAGAGCAATATTGCATAGGAACCTGGAATGTCAGGTCCATGAATCAAGGCAAATTGGAAGTGGTCAAACAAGAGATGGCAAGAGTGAACGTCGACATCCTAGGAATCTGCAAACTAAAATGGACTGGAATGGGTGAATTTAACTCAGGAACTCTCAATACCACTTAATAGTTCTTTGCCCTGTCCTGGTCACTCCTTCTAGCATTTTCTACATTCCATGATCTGGTCTCATGTACCTCTTCAGCCTGATCAGTCTGCTTTCTTCCTCTCAGCTCACCCTTTGAACATTACACATACTGAATGGGATTCCCTACATACACCATGAAATGAAATTTCTGCCTTCCCTGACTTTGTTGGTGGCATCCCCCAGTCCTGGAGAGAGGGAGCCCTGATCAGCATGGATTTAAGTAGTCAGTTCCTTGGCAGACACGTCTCTGCAGTGAGATGAGTGCCTCAAGTTATAGCTGGATGACATGAACATCCATCTCTTTGATCTCATGGATAACAAGCAAATTTAATAGCTATAATTTGGCTTTTCAAATAGATTTTCTATAGAAAAAATTTACTGGAAGCTGTATTTTGCATTATTGTACCCTGGTTTTTACATCAGTCTTTTATGAGTTTAGTTACTGTAGTCACTCCTTTTGAGTCTGTTTCATTTGGGATATACTAACAAAATTGAGTTTCTGGATGGAAAAGCCAAGGATCAAACTGCTAACCCCACATAGACCACACCAAAATAATTAGCTATCTGTCTGAGATAATGTATCTATCTTATCTCTCTGTATCAACAGTGACTTCTAAAGACCTTTTCAACTCCAAGATCATACTCTCTCAAAAGAAAGGCAAAACAATAAGAACAAACAATCTTGGATGTGACCTATTCTAGTGGAAATGTCCCCAGTGGATGCACACTAGCTTGTTAAAAACATCCTTGTAACAATATCTGATTTCCTTTGTTTAAAGCAAACTCTGCAGTTGTAACTTGATCTCCCAAGTGGACCTGGCCCTTCAGGGAGTATAAGTGTTATGCCTGTTTTTGGTGTGTGGGGAATTCAGAGTAGATATAGCTCCTATTATACATTAACAGTAAGTCTCTTATTAGTTTAGATCCATGAAGTTGCTCAGTCGTGTCTGCTACCCCATGGGCTGTAGCCCACCAGGCTCCTCCATCCATGGGATTTTCTAGGCAAGAATACTGGAGTGGGTTGCCATATCCTTCTCCAGGGTATCTTCCCGACCTGGGGATTGAACCCGGGTCTCCTGCATTGCAGGCAGACGCTTTACCTTCTGAGCCACCAGGGAATCCCTAAATTAGTTTAGATGGAGGTAATCAAAACCCCTGCCTAATCAAGTCTGAGGGTCAAGTTTCTGGGTCCATAAAGCAAAAGAGAGTTTAAAGACCAAGAAGATTTTAAATTGCCCAGGAAATTCAGAATATATGATCATAATAAGGATATTTACCATATATAAATGCTTGTAGGGCTTTCCAAGTGGCGCTAGTGGTAAATGCAGGAGACATGAGATGTGGGTTCCATCATTGGGTCAGGAAGATCCCCTGGAGGCAGGCACGGCAACCCACTCCAGTATTCTTGCTTGGAGAATCCCATGGACAGAGGAACCTGGCAGGCTGTGGTTCACAGGGTCGAACAGAGTTGAACACAACTAAAGCAATTCAGCACCCATGAATGCTTATTCTATTTATCTCACTCAGTTCTTGCAAAAGCCCTGTAAGCACTCATTTTAAAGATGAATAAACTAAGCGTTGGAAAAAAAGTGAAAATGAAAGTGTTAGTGTCTTATTTATGTCCGACTCTTTGTGATCCCATGGACTATTGCCTGCCAGGCTCCTCTGTCCATGGAATTCTCCAGGCAAAAGTACTGGAGTGGGCAACCATTCCCTTCTCCAGGGAATCTTCCCTACCCAGGGATCAAACCCAGGTCACTTGCATTGCGGGCAAATTCTTTACCATCTGAGCCACCTGTTAAGTTTAATGCCTCAACCAAGCTGATAAATGGAGCAAAGACTTGTGCATAGATCTATCTGCCTCCAAAACCTGTGCTTTTAACCACAGTGTAACACTGACTCCCCTTAATAAGTCCATTCATTCGTTTATTCACTGTCATGAGGAGGAAATTTTCTTTCAGGCTGGGTCTAAGAATTAAATTGACATGAGACATGTTTAACAGGAGAAATTCAAACAAAAGTTTAATAACACGTGTATGTGGGAGAGACCCAGGAAAACTATGTAACTTGCCAAAATAGCTGGAACCCTCACCTTGAAAACCATGTTCAGCTAAAGACAAAAGAAGATGTTGCCAATTAAGGGTGTGGACTTCATTAGGGGAGGAAGGCAGTTAACATGAAGATGGAAAAGCAAATGTTTGGTAAATGTTTGCTGGGCTATGCTGAGACAATGGGATGCAGAGTTGACTCTGGTCTCTGAGAGTTTCCCTCATCACACCCAGCCCATATTCATTGCAGGTAAGTATCTCTGGTGATGCTTACCTGTTCCACTGATATCTGTTCCACTCTGGGAACAGGCCCTCCTAAATTCTTTTTAGGCATTTGGGGGAAGATCAAAGTTTCTTCCTGAGGCTTTGGGGCCTTGATTGTTTTCAGTTTGAAATTATCTACATGCCAGAGACATTTTGGGGTGGCAAATTTTGCTCCCCAGTATCACCATATATTTATCAAACATTTACAAAATGTTAAGCACTGGAAATACAAGGATGACTAGGACACTTACTATGAAGACTTTACAATTAAGTACTGTTGTTATTTAGTGGCTAAGTTGTATCTGACTCTTTGTGACCCCGCGGATGGTAGCCTACCAGGGTCCTCTGTCCATGGGATTTCCCAGCCAAGAATACTGGAGTGGGTTGCCATTCCCTTCTCCAGGGGAATCTTCCCAACCCAGGGATCAAACCCAGGTCTCCAGCATTGCAGGCGTCTTTTTACCTTCTGAGCCACTAGTGCATGCTAAGTCACTTCAGTCATGTCCAACTCTGAGACCCCATGGACTGCAGCCCAGCAGGCTTCTCTGTCCATGGGATTCTCCAGGCAAGAATACTGGAGTGGGTTGCCATGCCCTTCTCCAGGGGATCTTCCTGACCCAGGGATCGAACCTGTATCTCCTGTAGCTCCTGCATTGCAGGCAGGTTCTTTATTGCTGAGCCACTGGGGAACCCCCAAGTAAGTACTGCTGCTGCTGCTAAGTCGCTTCAGTCATGTCCGACTCTGTGCAACCCCATAGATGGCAGCCTACCAGGCTCCCCTGTCCCTGGGATTCTCCAGGCAAGAACACTGGAGTGGGTTGCCATTTCCTTCTCCAGTGTGTGAAAGTGAAAAGTGAAAGTGAAGTCGCTCAGTCCTGTTTGACTCATAGTGACCCCATGGACTGCAGCCCACCAGGCTCCTCCATCCATGGGATTCTCCAGACAAGAGTACTGGAGAGGGGTGCCATTGCCTTCTCCAAATTAAGTACTGCTGCTGCTGCTAAGTCGCTTCAGTCATGTCCAACTCTGTGCGACCCCATAGATGGCAGCCCACCAGGCTCCCCCATCCCTGGGATTCTCTAGGCAAGAATACTGGAGTGGGTTGCCATTTCCTTCTCCAGTGCATGAAAGTGAAAGTGAAGTCGCTCAGTATTGTCCAACTCTTAGCAATCCCATGGACTGCAGCCTACCAGGCTCCTCCATCCATGGGATTTTCCAGGCAAGAGTACTGGAGTGGGGTTCCATTGCCTTCCTTGAATTAAGTACTAGTAGAGGTCTAATATGGGCTTACCTAATAGCTCAGTTGGTAAAGAATCCACGTGCAATGCAGGAGACCCCAGTTTGATTCCTGGGTTGGGAAGATCCACTGGAGAAGGGATAGGCTACCCACTCTAGTATTCTTGGGCTTCCCTTGTGGCTCAGTTGGTAAAGAATCCACCTGCAATGCAGGAGATCTGGGTTTGATCCCTGGGTTGAGATCCCCTGGAGAAGGGGAAGGCTACTCACTCTAGTATTCTGGCCTAGAGAATTTCATGAACTGTATAGTTCATGGAGTCACAAGAGTCAGACATGACTGAGTGGCTTTCACTTCACTTCAGAGGACTAATATATAGAAATACATATAATTAATCATTTTAGATGCAGTCATAAAATATGAGCAGCAGTGAGACAAGGAAGAGAACCCATGTGTTTCCTGGAAATGGGTAGGGGAAAAGGGGACATTCCATGGAGGACATGATGGTTGAGCCAGGCATTGTAAGATAAGCAGACTTTCAGCATGTGGATAAATTTACTTCAGGCTGAGAGAAGAACGGAGGGAAAAGGTCTGGAGGCAAAGTCAAGAATGGTGTCCTGGAGGAGCTGCAGGTGTAGCATTGGAGGGGTGGCAACATGAGCCAAATGGCGGGGAAGAGGCTAAGGTTCATGGGTATTCTGCTGCAGGAAGTAGAGAGTCTAGTGGAATTTTAAGGGGAGTGTGGTGTTATTAGATTTAGTTTTAAATATCTCAATACATGTAACTACAGGTAAGTTTACAATAAATGAGACATTTATTACTGCAACATGGGAAAGAACAGTGAGATTGCTCCTTTCCATGATCTGGTCATTCAATTCAGTCGCTCACTCATGTCCGACTCTGCGACCCCTGGACCACAGCACACTAGGCCTCCCTGTACATCACCAACTCCTGGAGTCTAGTCATTATACTCCTGTTGACTACCTAGATATTTTCCTTTGAAAAATAGTGCATAATGAACTCCTTAATTATTAGTGAGCTGATTTGAGAGCCTTATGTTGGAGGATGTGTGTCTCTGTGTGTGTGTGTATAAAATGTATTTGTACCAGCATTTCAACCATTATGAGATTCCTTTGAAATGTGATTGTTATCATCTACCAAATTACCTCTATCAGCTTTCTATCATTTTCACATTTGGGAGCAATGTCTTCTATTTCTGTTTCAATATAGATAACACCATTCATTGCCTACAGTATACAGTTCAAACTCTTTATTAAAAGACTGAGAACATTCCGATGCCAGTCTTTCCAGCTCATCTCAGGCCCTTCTCTACAGACTTTATATTTTAGTCACATCAAACTACTTTTAGTTTTGTTCAGGCCTCATAATTTCAAATGTCTATACCTTTACTCATGCTGTTCCATCTGTCTGAAAGACTATCTTGCCCCCTAGTCAGGATTCCTCACTTATCTTCATATTTTACATAGTTCTATTACAAACATTATCATAAGCCATGATGATCGCCTAAAATTTGTCTCCTCCGCTAGACCATGGCTGGAAGGGCAGGAACTCAATCCAATTTATCTTTTTGTCCTGGAGTATCAAGACATAGTGGATGGCGTATTGTTGGAGTAAGTAAATTGTTTACTTTGCAAAACAAAATCATAGCATACTACAAATAAAAAGCATGAACATATCCTTTGCTGTTCTGCTTTGTAAATTACCAATAAACAGTGAACTGTTCTCCTGACTTCCTTAGCTGTGGCTTATTGGCAATCAGGAGCTCTAGTTTTCAGAAGAGCAAAAATTTGACTTTTACTAGCTTTCATGCTTTCCAGAAAAGCTATTGAAGCAAAGTCCAAAACTTCCACTCTCTTTAGTGATCATTTTTACTACTTCTAGGTACTTATGAGTCAGGCACTTATAAAACAATTATTAAGTGTGCATATGAAACATTTTTTGAATTTGAATATCAGACATTTTTCTCTTGAGCTATAACATCGAGCAGTATCTTCAATGTGTTTATGATTAGAATATAAATAACGCAAGATCAGGAACTAAAAGCCTTTTGAGATGAATCGATTATACCACTTTCCTATCAGCCAAATATAGTGCTATTAGAGTTCTGAAAATTTAAAAGAGAAAGCTATTCTTGGTTGATTATTGTTTTTAAACTCTACATTTTTAATGTACCCTAGTGCTAAACACAGGCCTGTGGAACAATGAAGGACAAATAAATAGCAGTGATATATACAATGTGATTGTAGAGACCTCTTTGGGTTAGGAAACCCTTTCCAAGGGTGTGGCTGTGGAGCTTGTTTAGATGACAAGCTAAATTTCCAAGTGTCTTTAATTTTCCATAGAATATACATTGTATCTATCTTCTGGCCTGTGTCTTGTTTTTTGAGTTCTGTTCTTTCTTGACTTTGGTTAAAATGATTACACGCCTGATCCCTAGCCTCACTTGCAGAAAGATGGGCATCTGTGTAAGCACCAGGATAAATCTAAACATTGTGGTCAAACCTGAATTTAAACAGATTTTTCTAGGGCCTGAATATTTTTAAATGCTTAATGCTTAAACACTGTGGTAGGGTGAAAGGTGGGGGGATACAGAGGGTGGGGGATTGTTAGAATGATTCTTAGAATAAGTTTTAGAATGATGAACTATTTAGTTTTTTTTTAATTGACTAAAAACCCTCAGATTAACAGTCTCTAGAATAAAACTTATACCCATAACAAATTAGTATTAATTGCACTTAAAAATACATCATTAAGGCTTGCTGACAACCTTTTGTAGGACCAAAAGCTAATGTTTCACATCATAACAAATTTACAGGATAAACCATTCTACTAGCCTCATTGTTTTCTGCCTCTGCGCCTATTTTGTTATGCAAAAGCTTTATGTCAATTTACTTTTTGAGCCGTTTAAGACCAAACCAAATTATTCCTTCAGCACATTTTAAACAATCCCTTAAAGACCCTCTTTTTCTTGGCTATGTTTCCAATCTTGGCTTATCACTATAATGTTTCATGCTCCATGCTTCTGAAAAATTCAATATTCAAGAACAAAGTAATCCAGAGCTTGACTTCATTTCAGTCTTTTTATGTCCTAGGGCTGTCCCAACTCAATGACCCAGTTTGTATTGTGTCACATCTGTCTGTTGCTGACTGCAACCAGCTCGCCTAAGCCCTTGCCTGCCCCTTATCAGTTTTCCCTTAATTCAAAACTCTTTTTAAAATTCTTTGCACTTCTCCTTTCGCAGCTTTTAGTGTTTTTTTTTCCTCCATAGGAGACTCTGTTCCTGTGGTAGCTACTCAGAAACACAAAGATGAATAGGTCTCTAAGTCTGTTCCTATCAAAATTTTTGTTGTAATATCTTTAGAATTACAGAGAGTGGATAATGGTCATACCCTATGATTTAGCAGTTTCACTTCTGAGACTCTAGCTTACTAATTAAAGAACAGAATCATCTAAGATATGGAAAAAGATGTATACATGAGATGTCCGTTACAATGTTATGTATTGTTGGGAAGTTCTTTTGGATGGCCTAATAATTAAATTGATGCAGATTAATAGAAAAACCCAATTTAATTCATATAAACAGAGATCTATAGAAATGGTATCTCCGAAGTGACCAAAGCAGGCTGTTTACATATCATTTTTAGACAAAGAAACAATTATTTGTGAAGATTTAACACAGGGGCTTGTGCTTGGGGTAGCAGGCTAATGAAGAGGTAACAAAGTTTGTCTACAGAGTTTTCTCAGCCTTGAATTTCCTAACTCTGGTGATAAGGATGCCTCCTATCCTCTTGGTATAAGGAGGATACTTTCACATGGAGATTATTTCCTTCTTTTAAGGGGAAAGAGAGGGTCAGAGTGTTTTTCTATATCAGTTTTTCTCCACTGGCTGTTTCTCAAGAAAGTTAAATTCAAAATAATAAATATGTTATTGTAGCATATCTTGAATGAGCCTGCTCTGAGGCTCAACAATATAAATGCAAAAGAAGAAAACAATACAAATATCCAACAATAGGAGAGAAGTTAAATAATCATTTAAGATGATGGTTGCGTGACTATGTAAAAAGTTGGGTAAAATTTTATGTTTTCAGAAAAGCAAGGTGCAAAGTTTCAAGTGCTAGTGGTCACAACTATGTTTCAAAAAGCATTTACAACAGGAAAACTGCAAGGAAAGAGGACATTTTGCTTATACTTTCTACTTTAGGGTATGGAATTATAGATGATTTTTCTCTTTACTCTCAAAATCTTGACTCAATTTCTTTTAAAATTTAAGTTTTTGAAAAGTATAATCTTCACAAGTACAAGTTAAGAACTATTTAGGTATGTGTTGTAAAATAAAACTTATAAAAGACTATTTCAGACAGAGGATTATTTAAGTCTAGTAATAATCTAACAATGGCCAGGGGAGGCGGGGTGGATAAAACAGTGAATATGTCATTTTGTTTACCATTGTATATAATCCTCAGAAAGAAAAATAGGAAAAATTTTTTTCAATACCTATTTTAAAATATAATTTTAAAAAATCTTAATAGGTTCTACCCAAGTTAATTTTACCACCACTGACTTTATCCAGGACAGTTCTCTCTGAAGCTGTTCAAGTTCTACCTTTAGCCCAGCATTTGCAGTACATTTTCCAGTTTTCAGAGAAATTTTTCTAAAACCTAAATATGTGTGATATTCTACCATTTAAACTATTCAGAGTATTAGTCTTTAGCTTACTAGCGCCTTGGAAGGTTCTCTCTTATTCTGTGGCCTTTGTTTTCACGCACCCTTCCCACCAGTTTTATCGAACTACATGTAATACCTGAGACAGTACTCAGAATCAGTTAGATGTCTCTTAATACTGAAACTAACACTGAATATCTGCTCAGTCTTCTAATGTCAAAGTGTTAATTTTATTTGGAAGGCTTCCCAGATTCCTCATCTTTTATGCCTTCTCTCTAATCCTACAGTGCTCTCTCTGACCTGCTCATCTGCTTTTTGAACCAGACAGTAAACATCTTGTTATTGTACACATGGGCAAGTGCGAGTGTGTACATGCGAGTAGAGTATACTTTACAGCAACCCCTGCCTCTCCTCCCTGTTCTGACAGCGAGAGGAGTAGTGAAAGCTAAATGATGTTGATGAAAGGCCAGTGTGCTAACCCTGGACACTAAGTGCTAGGAACAAAGAGCGGAGATGCCCTGCATGCCAAGGGCTGTTTGCTGTCAGGTACTTATTAGGCAGAAACTCGTTCCATGCACCTCCCTGATGAAGTGACACTTTACCTGCAACACTGTACCCCTGAGAACAGGGAGCTCAGTTATTTGTGAACTCTCCACTATTCCTTGTACATAGTAGGCATTCAAACATATGTTGATTAAAATCCAATTTTTAAAAATCATTCCAATGTACAAAAATTTACATCTACTTTGTAGTCAGAAAAAAACACCTGAAAGAAAAAAATATGTGAAAGACAAAGTATTTGTGAAGCTCAGTATCTCCTAACTAAAAACTTCAGAACAGTGTTGTGAACCTTGGAGAGGAAATGCAATAGGAATTAAGGATGAATAAATTTATAAAATAAAAATAAAGATTGCCTAAACTCCAAATGTGCTGACATGGAAATGTCTTTCCTATCTCAATTTTCCCATGTGTACATACAGCACCATGTATATACACCAATAGAAAATGTTGGTTCAGACTAACACAAAATCATGGTTTTATTGTTTCATGAAAAACCAATGACTTGGTCATGTTCTCAATTGATTTTCTTAGTTTCTTTTTTCCTACCCTCATTGTATCTACATTTTAAGCAATAGTTATTGGAACAAAAACTTTAAAAATATTTGTAAATATATATTCCCCCATTTAATCATTAAACTTTTTTTATTGTTATTCTTTACACTTTTAGTGATTTACCTTAAAGTTTAAATGTATCAAAAGGCTCTGCTATTTAAAATAAAACTCTGGAAATGATTGTTAAATAGAAAAGTCTTTCTTGATCATCACCTTAATTTATCTGTTATGTAGATTTAGTGTTCTTATTTTATATTTTCTTATAAACTCACCTATCTGGAAACAAATGTAAAAAATACATTTTATTAAACTATCCAAACAGAATTCTATTTTGAATTTCAAAGTATTGGAATATACCTAGTGACAGCTTTGGTATAGGGCAAAGGTTAGTCAGTGCATGGGGGAAGAAAACTTTGACTAAACATTATATATAATAATAAAAAGCAGAAATAATAAAAAGAGCATAAACAGACTGGTAAGGTGTGATTAACAGTGGGAAGTGAAAACATTTTCAAAATTAAGCAATATAAACATGAATAAGGCATAATGTGGAAATTTTAAGATAAGCATGAATCACAAAACAGAAAGGATAGAAAAATGATTTTTAATGTAGCTACAATACAACTATCTCTCAAAAAATACAATACTTTAGGAAAGAAAATATTGTATCCCTTAAGACAACCCAATTATCACTTAAAAATAATGGTTCAGATATACCCAAGCACGCTTTGTTCTTAACAGAATTTCCTTAAATAGGTTTCTCCTATTAGCAAGGGAATATGTTCATTTATGATCATGAGTCCCTTGGGCCATCCAAACTTAATATATTAACAGGCACCCTCATTCTCAGATCAATCTTCATGTGAATTTACTGGGTATGAGCAGTTCTTCAGTGAATAATGACTTAATAGATAAGATCATAAGGGTTAATGTACCCAGGACAGTGGCAAATTACATAGAAGGCTCTCAAATACATGTACTTTTCTCTTTTAACTTTATAATAAAAATAAACCCACAGCGCAAAAGAACTGTAAAAGACAAGAATGATTTCTAAAGATACTTTAACATAAATATTTTATAACTTATTGTGAAGACATTTTGCACACTGCCACCATAAATACTGAACATGGTTGTATGAAAATAACAATTTTAGGATAAAACATTTCCTAAATATCATCACAATCCACCTGCTTTCTTCTTAACCTCAGTATAATAGCTAAGACCCTAGCAGACATGAAAATTTGGTGTCTCAGTTTACAAATGTAGTCTAATACATCAGAATACTGACCAGCATCTCCACATACTTCATACGTACTGCCAAGACATGGATCGGCCAACAATACTGAAAGAAATATACACACGTCTAGTTGCAGGTACTAACTGGAGATATTACAGTAAAGATGTAATGCCACCAATACAGATCTCTACACAGCTGAAAACATTGACAACAACAAAAAGTTTAGGATATTTGACATCAGGTAGACAACAAGGAGGCTTCAGGGTTGATTTACTGCTTTCACGTGCTGAACAGTCTTATCATTGTGTCCATCCTTGGAATTTCAGAGCCAGAGAGGATACAGTTCAAAACACTTGCTTTATCCCCTTTTTCTGTGGGTTAGCCCTCTGGTGTTTTCCTGCAGTCTTCTAGAATGATCTTCCAGATGCTTATTCAACAGCACTGGGTCAAATCTCTTCTATACAGGACCTCACTCTTCTCATGTCTCCTCGGCTCGCAGACAGCTGGTCAAAGTCTTGGAGGTGGAAACGAGTTGCCAGCTGATTTACCATTTTCCTCAAGGTAAGAAATGCTGAAACAACTTGGAAAGTAAGGAATATAGTGAAGATTATATGTACTGCTTTCTCCAAGGGCAGATTTGTAAGGCCCTCATTGAAGAGCAAGAAAAGAATTAAAGGCAACTGCAACAGAAGGCTCAAAAGCCAGAAGCCAGCCAACTCAGGAACCTGCAATGATACATACGGCAAATATCAGACCAGTGAAGTACCATCTTCTGCTTGTATAGAAGCAAGTGATACTACTGTGAACCTACGTTTTGAGCTCTGTAATTCAAAAGAGGTACAGTGTGGTCCTTATCTTCAGAGAACTTACAATCTAGACTGAAAGATAAAACTAACATGTGACAGTCCTACATTACTGCACTGAAGTGAATAATGAAACATACGTACCACTTACCGTAATAGACTAAATGCTCTAACAGAGTAAACAGGTAGGTAAAATAAATAATTCAAGGAGACAGGCTTTTAAAGTTAGATAGAATGAGAAAGTGGAGAAGGCAATGGCACCCCACTCCAGTACTCTTGCCTGGAAAACCCCACGGACAGAGGAGCCTGGAAGGCTGCAGTCCATGGGGTCACTGAGGGTCGGACACGACTGAGCGACTTCACTTTGACTTTTCACTTTCATGCATTGGAGAAGGGAATGGCAACCCACTCCAGTGTTCTTGCCTGGAGAATCCCAGGGACGGGGGGAGCCTGGTGGGCTGATGTCTGTGGGGTCACACAGAGTCGGACACAACTGAAGCGACTTAGCAGCAGTAGCAGCAGCAGAATGAGGAAGAGGCAAGAACTTAAATAAGCAAAAATGTGGAAAGAATATGACTGGGAAACAACACATCAGCCTGGAATGGACGTCTGTGTTAGAAAAAAGCACTAAATACAGTGGGATAGGCTGGGTGGGGCTTAATTATGAAGGGCCTGGAAGAACACTGAAATCTTTAGGCATCGCCACTCAGTTCTGGTAACTGTAAATGCTTAGGCAGCATGATGACTCAGAAAACATGTGCCTTGCATAGGAGATGAGTTTGTCATTTTCCCCAATTTTTCTCATTCAGAATCCAAATCATCATGTTTAATGACCAAGTATATTCAAGACTACTGGGAAGAGGGAAATGATCATTAAGAGTTTACTATGTTCAGGTGCTTTATATAAATTGTTTAATATAATCCTAACAAATCTATGAAGTGAAGGAACCAAGGTTCAAGAGAGTAAGCAAACAGACCGCAGTGACAGCCGTGGTGAAGCTGGAGGTGGCCTTACGTACAGGCCTTTGCTCCTTCCACATCTCACTGCCTTTTCTTCTTGGCAAAGTCTTAACTGCATTTATGTATAGCACTGACAGAAAGGAAAGAAGAGCCTACCTTCTCCTGCAGGTTCCCCATGTAGCCCAGATACAACCTGATAGCTTCAATTAAAGTTATTAGGATGATAATGGTGACCACAATGAACTTGTAGTAATCAGGCAAGATGGAATACTGAAAAACAAAAATAAAAATCTCACATATAGTAAGACTGACCGGAGATTTTAAAAAATATGAATAACTTTTAATTTTACTGACAAGGTAACAATGCCAGGGAAAAGTAGTAAAGCACATATTTACCTTCATCTGAAGCATCATAATGCTGCTCACCCACCAAAGTGGGAAAAAGTAAGTGTTAAAATAAAGTGACATCTGCAGTGCCAAACTGGAAACCATTTCATTATCTACAGAAGAAAACAGACAGAAAAGGAACAAACTCTTACTCCTGCTCTATGCCCTGTACAACCTTTAGTTCTTTAGAACTAATAGCTATAGTTTCAGCTCAACAGAACTCCAAATTGTAAGCCTATTTACAGTCATTGACCCCTGGAGAAGGAAATGGCAACACACTCCAGCGTTCTTGCCTGGGAAGTCCCATGGACAGAGAGGCCTGGTGGACTACAGCCCATGGGGTCACAGAAGAGTCGGACACAGTAACAATAATCATTGACAGTGAAAGAAAATAGCCATAATACTACTAATATTTTGTTCCGATATTTGCTACTTGGCATGTTTCATGTTTTTCTATTACTTTACCACCTTCGGTTACTGTCTGATGAGTTTTTTGCATACTACTGGTATAAATGTAGAACATCAATATGAATACTATTGAACAGATAGCAATAATAATCATTACCTCCTTTGTTAAGAGTTCTATGTAAGTGGTGCTTGTGCTCAGTTGTGTCTGACTCTTTCCAACCTCATGGACTGTAGCCTACCAGGCTCTGTCCATGGGATTTCCCAGACAAGAATACTGGAGTGGCTTGCCATTTCCTTCTCCAGGGGATCGTCCCAGTCCAGGGATCGAGCTCAAGTTTCCTGCATTGGCAGGTAGATTCTTTTACCACTGAGCCACCCGTAAAGAGCCCTATGAAATAAACATATAAAATAGATAACAAGACTGTAGCCATGAAATTAAAAGATGCTTGCTCCTTGGAAGAAAAGCTATGACTAACCTAGACAGCATATTAAAAAGCAGAGATGTTACTTTGCCAACAAAGGTCCATCTAGTCAAAGCTATGGTTTTTCCAGTAGTCATATATAGATGTGAAAGTTGGACCATAAAGAAAGCTGAGTGCCGAAGAACTGATGCCTTTGAACTGTGGTGTTGGAGAAGACCCTTGAGAGTTCCTTAATGCTGAAGCTGAAGCGCCAATACTTTGGTCACCTGATGCAAAGAACTGTCTCATTGGAAAAGACCCTGATGCTGGGAAAGATTAAAGGCAGGAGGAGAAGGGGATGACAGAGGATGAGATGGTTGGATGGCATCGCCAACTGGATGGACCTAATTTGAGCAAGCTCTGGAAGTTGGTGATGGACAGGGAAGCCTGGCATGCTGTAGTCAAGGGGGTCACAAAGAGTCAGACACAACTGAGTGACTGAACTTAACTGAATCTCTCAGGTATAAACTAATCACGCAAAACCAACCCCTCCCCCATCTCTTTCAGCATACCCTAATACCACCTGTTCATTCACACTCAATTCAAAGGCACTTTTTCCATACGCCCTTTCTTGATCACATTCCCCACTCCAGCGGAAATCTCCTTCCCCTTTAGGTACTTATCACTAACCTGTGTGTAAGAAGTGTTAGCAAAGAACCACACTCCCTTCACTTGAGACATAGTCTGATCATGACTTTTGGAGTCAGGTAAACCCAGAGCTCCCCAAACTCCCTCAGAACTCTGGATGCCAGACTTAGGATAAATTATTTAACCTCTTTGAGCCTTAATTTCTTTATCTGTAAAATGGTAACATTAAAATTACCTCACAGATTGCTTGAGAATTAAAGGTAATATAAATTACTTCACCCAAGCACTATGCCTGGCAGAGTAGGCACTCGACAAATATCAGTCCCTTTCCTTCTCTTTTATTTATACACAGGCTGACTGTAAGCACAGACCACATTCTACCCAAATTTAAGACCCTCACAGAACCTAGCATGTTGCTTTACAAATGGTAAATACCAAATATGAATAAGCAGAGAGAGTGAATTAATGAAAACATATTCTTACACGGACATTGCCAGTGTAGCCCTTTGTGACATATGAATTTCATTTCTCTAAGGCTGAACTGCCTCCTGAGAAATCTGTATTCAGGTCAAGAAGCAACAGTTAGAGTTGGGCATGGAATAACACACAGGCTCCAAATCGGGAAAGGAGTACGTCAAGGCTGTGTATTGTCACTCTGCTTATTTAACTTCTATGCAGAGTACATCATGCGAAATGCCAGGCTGGATGAAGCACAAGCTGGACTCAAGATTGCTGGGAGAAATATCAATAATCTCAGATATGCAGATGACACCATGCTAAAGGCAGAAAGAGAAGAAGAACTAAAGAGCCTCTTGATGAAAGTGAAAGAGGAGAGTGAAAATTTATCTTAAAGCTCAACATTCAGAAAACTAAGATCATGGTATCCAGTCCCAGCACTTCATGGCAAACAGATGGGGAAACAATGGAAACAGTGATAGACTATTTTGGGGGCTCCAAAATCACTGCTGATAGTGACTGCAGCTATGAAATTAAAAGATGCTTGCTCCTTTGAAGAAAAGCTATGACCAACCTAGATAGCATATTCAAAAGCAGAGACATTACTTTGCCAACAAAGTTCCATCTAGTCAAAGCTATGGTTTTTCCAATAGTCATGTATGGATGTGACAGCTGGACTATAAGGAAAGCTGAACACCAAAGAATTGATGCTTTTGAACTGTAGTGCTGGAGAAGACTCTTGAGAGTCCCTTGGACTGCAAGGAGATCCAACCTGTCAATCCTAAAGGAAATCAATCCTGAATATTCATTGGAAGGACTGATGCTGAAGCTGAAACTCCAATACTTTGGCCACTTGATGTGAAGAGCTGACTCACTGGAAAAGACCCTGACGCCGGGAAAGATTGAAGGCTGAGGAGCAGGGGATGACAGAGGATGAGATGGTTGGATGGCATCACCTACTTGATGGACATGAGTCTAAGTAGGCTCCAGGAGTTGGTGATGGACAGGGAAGCCTGCTATACTGTAGTCCATGTGGTCACAAAGAGTTGGACATGAATGAGCAACTGAACTGAAGAGAAGGCTGATTACAGAGTACCTTTTGCTTTCATGTAAGAAGGAAAGGTTCTAAATTAAGAATTTGATTTTTAAAACTGACCCCTACAAATGCATCCTCAATATGACTACATTATAACAATTTAAGAGCAGATAAGTATTTTGAAATCCACTGCTTGAAATGAAAGAATATACAAAGGCTCTGAGATAAATTTCTTAAAAACAGATTATTTTTCTCCACAGCTGAGTATATCTATCATTTAACAATTTTAAAATATAAAATTATTATGGTCTCTCACAGCAAGGTTTTTCCTTTAGTTCCAAGAAAATCCCTGATTATGATAATATACTTTTGCTTGCACCTATTTATTAAATTGCCACTGATAAAGGAATGCATTCTTAAAATCTGAAGGTAACTCACTCCCCTAGGATTTTTTCACGACAACAGTAAAACTCTTGGTCAGCTGTGAACATGCTCATAATATACCCTTGTAATTACAGTACAAATAATCAAATGTACTTCAGATCCACAAAGAAGAAAAGGTGGAAAAGAATAAATTGAAATTTTAATACCTTCAGAGCAAGCACTGTAGTAAAATTTTGCAAATAAGCTTTTATGTTAAGAATTCTGTACACAAGCATCTAAAGAGTTATGCTATGTCTATATTTCAGCAGATCAAACTTATAATCATTCAGCTGAAAATTAACTTAATATGTAAATGAACCTTGAAAGTTCAAGACATGAAGTTATTAAATTGTGGAAAAGTACAAGCTGAGTTCTGTAAATGGAATTCAAATTAAAACACTATGTAATATAAATAAGGAGTAGGCAAACTAGCAGCCAACTAACTGTTTTTGCACAGCAAGTTAGCTAAAAATGGCTTTTTCAGATTTTTAAATGGTTGGGGGAAACATCAGTAGTATTTTGTGACACCGAAAATCATGCAATTTCAACTTTAGTGTCCATAAATAAAGTTTTATTGGAACTCTGCCATGTCTATTCCATTATCATTATCTATAACTGCCAGAGAGACCTATGGCCTACACGGTATTAAGTATTTACTATCCAGCCCTTTACAGAAAACTCCTGATACATCATCAGATTTTAGTGCCTGTTAAGCCCTGGCTTTAGAAATCAGAAACGTAATAACCTAAGTTTTCACATTATGTTTTTCTCTTTACATCCTAAATCATGACCAGCCCTCAACTGGGAGGACAGGCAAGTGATTAGGGTGAAAATTGAAACGGTGGGAAATGACTTTTCTCTGCTCCCTTTGAAAAATCTCTAAACCATGCAAGAGGAAAAGATTTCTATTTCCCAGCACAGTTCAGTGATAAAAGCTGCCTGGGTGTGGTTGATAGTATGTTGTCTATCATCATGATTTAAGAGGGTTAAATTGCTCTGCAGAAAACTGCGTTGTCATTTGTCATATCAAATGCAGCATCGTGGTATTGTGTTACTTGATTTAGGTCAAGAGTTAAATATACACAGGGGAGGAGAAGGAGAAAGTGGGGAGAGGGCGAGTTTTGTTAAAGGCGATGCTAGTGTGGCAGCTGCCATTCCGGACTGGAGAACGTTTAAAATAACTCATTAAAAAAACCTTCTATGTCTTCTGCCAGAAAATGGACTTGTGGCAAGTACCTGTTCTGCTAGGAAAGAAGAAAAGGAAAAGATATTTTACCGGGGCTCCGGGGCTCCGGGGCGGGGGGCGGGGGAGTGGAAGGGGGAGATTGCTCTTTTCACTCCATGCAGGGCAGAAAAGCCAGGGCGGAGGCCGCAGAGGAAAAGCAAAGAAATCGGCCTTCTCAGCCTTTTCGGACACAAGGCACCGGACGCGGGTTGCGAAGGTGGCTTTATATTTTCTATATTTTGAGAAATGCCAGCGCCACCTCAGCCGCCCCTTTCGCAACTGGCTGGTTAAGGCCGCAGCACGATCAGCCCGAGACCAGCTGGGTATCAGAGTCCGGGTATCTGGTCCCAGTCCCAGTGCCAGCCAGCAGCCCGGCCCCTCCTCCAGGGCGTTTCCCGCACTGCGGAGAATCAGCTGAAGACCAAACCGCCATCTTAGGTTTGGGCAAAATCTGACCGTTCCGAACCCGCGCCGGGTCCTCCGCGGGCCACACGCCCTGTGCTGGGCCTTGGCCACTCACCCGGACCCTCGTTATACTCCGGCCCGGTCCGGTTGGAGTCGCTGAACACGGTCCGGCTGAAATTTCCCAGCCGCTGGCGGACTGGATCCGGCAGCTCCATGCCGGGACCTCGGTACCGCTCACTGCTAGATCTTCAGGCGCTGCAGTGCTCAGCTGTTCCCACGGCAACCGAGCGGCGGGAGGTGCTTGGGGGCTCTGGCGCACGCGCGGATGCACTGCGGAGCCGAGGCGCGGGGAGCCCTCGAACTGAGAGGAAAGGGACAAATACCTGTGGAGCGCGTCAGATGGGTGCAACTCGCAGATTCCTTAGTCTTGTTTTAAGTTCCACCCTTTTAACAACGAAAAATAATTAGCGACCTGGGGTTGGATTTGATATAGGAGCTCTAAAGCCTTGTCAATGCAACCTTTTTGGAAGGAAATACAGAATGAATGCAGAGCTTAGAGAATATTCATGACCTACTAGCTTATATGTATCTGTATATACACGTACTCTTTTCTAGGAATATATGTTGTTATGTACTAGGGATATTTTATATATACATATGCCATATATATATATATATATACACACACACACATATATATGCACTTATATATTCACACATAACTGTCTTCTCAGTTCAGTTCAGTCGCTCAGTCGTGTCCGACTCTTTGCGACCCCATGAATCGCTGCACGCCAGGCCTCCCTGTCCATCACCAACTCCCGGAGTTCACTCAAACTCACGTCCATCGAGTCAGTGATGCCATCCAGCCATCTCATTCTCTGTCGTCTCCTTCTCCTCTTGCCCCCAATCCCTCACAGCATCAGAGCCTTTTCCAATGAGTCAACTATTAGCATGAGGTGGCCAAAGTACTGGAGTTTCAGCTTTAGCATCAGTCCTTCCAAAGAACACCCAGGGCTGATGTCCTTTAGAATGGACTGGTTGGATCTCCTTGCAGTCCAAGGGACTCTCAAGAGTCTTCTCCAACACCACAGTTCAAAAGCATCAATTCTTCAGCGCTCAGCTTTCTTCACAGTCAAACTCTCGCATCCATACATGACCACTGGAAAAACCATAGCCTTGACTAAACGGACTTTTGTTGGCAAATTAATGTCTCTGCTTTTCAATATGCTATCTAGGTCTTCTATGCTATGCTAAGTCACTTCAGTCGTGTCCGACTCTGTGCGACCCCATAGACGGTGGCCCACTGGGCTCCCCCAACCCTGAGATTCTCCAGGCAAGGATACTCCAAGGTCTTCTAGGAATATATTATATATTAGGAATATTTTATATATACACATCATCAAAGTGAAAGTCTCTCAGTCATTTCCGACTCTCTGTGACCCCATACAGTCCATGGAATTCTCTAGGCCAGAATACTGGAGTGCGTAGCCTTTCCCTTCTTCAGGGGATCTTCCCAACCCAGGGATCGATCCCAGGTCTCCTGCATTGCAGGCAGATTCTTTACCAGCTGAGCCACCATACACACCACATATATATTTATATTTGATAGACTACATTGCAACAGTTTAAAAACATGCTTGCAATGAATGTTTGATTATCTGGATTAACTTTCAGTAAAAATTAAAAAATTAGATGCAGAACTAAGTGGGAGTGAGTCTAATTTAATAAAATGTGTGTGTGTATGTAAATATGTGGGGAGCAGAGTGGGAGGAGATGGCGCAGGCACTGTGGCTTCAGAAAAAGACTAGAAGGAAATAATCAAAATGTTAATAGTAATTTGTAGGTAGCGGATTGTGGGTGATTTGAAAATTTTAAAACATTTATGTATTTTTCAGCTTTCTCTCAATAAGATGTATTTTTTAAAGAAAAACTATTTAGGTATAATACATCTACAGAAAAGGGCATAAGCTGAATATAGGTAACCAGAACCCAGATTAAGAAACAACCTTACCCACACCTAAGGAGCTCCCCCTGCCTATTCCATCATAGTTACTAACCCTCCACTACTTACTGACCTTTCCTGACTTCTTGAGCATAGATTTTTGCCTATTTTTATTCTTTACATAAAACTAAAAGATCCCCTGGAGAAGGAAATGGCAATCCACTCTAGCACTCTTGCCTGGAAAATCCCATGGACGGAGGAGCCTGATAGGATACAGTCCATGGGGTCGCAAAGAGTTGGACAAGACTGAGCAAATTCACTTCACTTCACTTCAATCATACAATAAGTGCTTTTTAAAAAACTCTTTGCCTTAAAAAATTATTCTTATGAAATTCCTTCATATTGTGAAATATAGATTCTTTTTCCTTGTGATATTGACCATACCACAATAAGTTTACCCCTTCTACAGCTGATGAGCATCTCTGTGTTTTCTAGATTGGAGACATTATGAATAGGACAGCTTTTGGTGAAAATACGCCTTTTGGTGAACATAGGGATGCATTTGTGTTGAACTTATTCCTAAGAATGAAATTGTTGGCTTAAGAGGCACCACCCAGCTTTATTTCTCTCTCTCTCTCTTATATGTGGAATCCTTTGTTAATTCTTTTTCCTATTTAAGATATTACATAATATTTAGCAGAGTTCCCTGTGCTATACAGTAGATTCTTGTTAGTTATCCATTTTAAATATAGCAATGTGTACATGTCATGCCCTCCAATAGGAGAACTTCCCAGTATTCTTGCCTTGGGAATCCCATGGACAGAGGAGCCTGGTGGGCTATAGTCCATAGGATCGCACAGAACTGGACAGGACTGAAGCAACTTAGCATGCAGGCAGGCACGTGTGCATGCACATACATGTCAATCTCAAACTCTCTAAATACCCCTTCCCTTCTCCCCTGGTAACCGTAAGTTTACACTCTAAGTCTGTGAGTCTGTTTCTATTTGTAAATAAGTTCATTTGTATAATATTTTATAGATTCTATATATAAGCAATACCATATGAAATTTGTCATCTCTCTGTGTTATTACTGACTTTACTCAGTATGACAGTCTCTAGGTCCATCCATGAACCAGCATCTTTTTTAGTGATCCTTCTCTTGTTCTCCTTTTTTGGCTGCTCTGGGTAGGCTTTCTCTGCTTGAGGCATGGGCTTTCTCGAGTTGCAGTGTATGTGGACTTCTCCTGTTGCATCGTGGAGCACGGGTTCTAGAGCATGTGGGCTCAGTAGTTGTGAGCATGCACTTAGTTGCCCCATGGCATGTGAGATCCCAGTTCCCCAACCAGGGATCAAACTGGTATGCCCTGCATTGCAAGGTAGGTCACTGGACTACCAGTGAAATCCCCACATGCCCAGCTTTAGTAGATACTGCCAACAGTTTTCCAAAGTGTCTGTACCAATTTCTACTACCTCCAGTAATGTATGATCATTTCAGTTGTTCCAAATCTATCACCAACACTTATCATTTTCCATGCTTTCTTTTAGCCACTCTGAAGGGTATGTGGTGAACAGTATTATTTTTACATATAAAGGAAAACCACACATATTTATATAAATGTCAACAGGAAGGTATGGGAGGAAATACCTACATGGGTAGAATTTCAAAATAATTCAACAAATGTTAACTGCATTCCTACTACTTTTGGGGCACTGTCCTAGGCTAATTAGGGATATAGTCCCTCCCCATCAAGATCAGCCCAGTGAGAGACATGGAAACAAATAAATACACTACACTTCAGTAAAGGAACAGTGATTAATTCTGGCTGGAAAGGTCAGGAAAAAGCTGGCTAACTTCTGCTGCTCTTCAAAGTGGAGCTCTGGCCTCAGCATCTCCAAAAAGGCTTCCAGGACCTCCCAGAAGCTGGTTTAAGTGCCCTCCTCTGTGTCTCTCAAAGCATTTTCCTCTGTGTTACTTTGGTCACAGTGACAGTCACTCTATACTGTAGTCTATTTATGCCTGTTTCTCTTGCTAGTTCACAAGCTCTTTGAGGTCAGGGATGGGCTTTCATCTTTATGTCCTGAACACTAGCATAACGCCTGACCCAGAATAGGAACTAGATAACCATTGAATGAATAAAGGAAAAGTCTAAAGACCATTCCCCTATTTTCCCACTTCTAGTTCAAAAATTTAGCCAGCCTTCAGGTCAGTTTCACTCTGTAGAATGGAGAACAGAGGTATTAAAACACAGTGAATTATAGCAATCAGAACAATTTTAAACTTTGCCACAAAGAATCAGTTTTCATCTATTAAATTAGCCAAGATTTTAATAAAGGGAACAGTGGAGCAGGAAGTCTTATTCTTCACAGACTGAATTATATTTTGAATAATCTCATTGAGGAAAGTGATCAACAATATGTACAAATTGCCTTAAAATATTCCTGCCTTTAAAATACCTATCCAAATTTTAAACTCTATTTTGGGAAGATAATCATAAAACAAAGATTTATACACTAGGATATTACCTCTTTAACATTATTGATATTAAATAGGTTGCTTCCCTGGTAGCTCAGACGGTAAAGCCGTCTGCCTACAGTGTAGGAGACCTGGGTTCAATCCCTGGGTCAGGAAGATCTCCTGGAGAAGGAAATGGCAACCCACTCCAGTATTCTTGCCTAATATTATTGATATTAAATAATAATGCCAATATTATTATTGATATTGTGAGGTGTTGGGCTGTGGTGGAAAGGATGCCTTTGAAGCAGAGAGAACAGGGTTAAAATCCCTCAGATTCTCACATTACCACCTAAAAACTCTGCCTTCGGACCTTTGTTTTGTAAAGTGAGACTAATGCTAATTTACTACTATAGTTGTTATAAAGATTATATCATTAAATGTTATTGTTGTTGTTGCTTAGTTGCTCAGTCAAATCTCACTCTTTGTGATCCCATGAACTGTAGCCTGGCAGGCTTCTCTGTCCATGGAGTGAGTTGCCATTCTTTCTACAGGTAATCTTCCTGATAAGGCTTTCTATAAGGCATAGTTATCATTGACACATCTATTAAAATGATTTCCTGGTGGTCCAGTGGCTAAGACGCAAGTGGCCCAGGGTCAATTCCTAGTCAGGAAACTAGATCCCACATACTGCAGCTAAGAATTTGCATGGTACAACTAAAGATCCTGCATGCTGAAATTAAGAACCAGTACAGTCAAATATTTAATTTTTTTTTCAAAGATATATATTTGTGGAGAATAAAGTCCTACAATGGAGTGAAATAAAAATTCTAGAGTTTAATTTTCTGAAACCAACTGCTGTTCAATTGTTCACTCATTCAGTCATGTCTGACTCTTTGCGACAACATGGACTGCAGCATGCCAGGCTTCCCTGTCCTTCGCTACCTCCTGGAGTTTAGTCAGTCTCATGTCCATTGAGTTGATGATGCCATTCAGCCATCTCATCTGCTTTTGCCCCCTTCTTCTGCCCTGAATCTTTCCCAGCATCAGGGTCTTTTCCAATGAGTCAGCTCTTTGCATCGGGTGGCCAAAGTATTGGAACTTCAGCTTTAGCATCAGGCCTTCCAATGAATGTTCAGGACTGATTTCCTTTAGGACTGACTGGCTTGATCTCCCTGCTGTCCAAGGGACTCCCAAGAGTCTTCTCTAGCACCATAGGTTGAAAGCATCAGTTCTTTGGCACTCAGCCTTCTTTAGGCTCCAACTCTCACATCCATACTTGACTACTGGAAAACCATAGCTTTGACCATACAAGCCTTTGTTGCCAAAGTGATGTCTCTGCTTTTTAATACACCATCTAGGTTTTTCATAGCTTTTCTTCCAAGGAGCAAGTGTCTTTTAATTTCATGGCAGCAGTCACCATCCACAGTGATTTTGGAGCCCAAGGAAACAAAATCTATCACTGTTTCCATTTTCCCCCATCTATTTGCCATGAGAGGATGGGACCAGATGCCATGATCTTAGCTTTTTGATTGTGAAGCTTTAAGCCAACTTTTTCAGTTTCCTCTTTCACCTTCATTGAGAGGTTCTTTAGTTCCTCTTCTCTTTCTGCCATTAGGGTAGTGTCATCTGCATATTTGAGGTTATTGATATTTCTCCCAGCAATCTTGATTCCAGCTTGTGCTTCATCCAGCCTGACATTTTGCATGATGTACTCTGCATAGAAGTTAAATAAGCAGAGTGACAATACACAGCCTCAACATACTCCTTTCCCAATTTTGAACCAGTCCAGTGTTCCATGTTCAGTTCTGACTGTTGCTTCTTGACCTGCATACAGGTTTCTCAGGAGGCAGGTAAGGTGGTCTGTATTCTTATTTCTTTAAGAATTTTCCACAGTTTGTTGTGATCCACACAGTCAAAGGCTTTAGCATAGTCAATGGAACAGAAGTAGATGTTTTTCTGAAATTCTCTTACTTTTTTCATGATCCAACAAATGATGGCAATTTGAGCTCTGATTCCTCTGCTTTTTCTAAATCTAGTTTGTACATATGGAAGTTCTCAGTTCATGTATTGTTGAAGCCTAGCTTGAAGGATTTTGTGCATTATCTTGCTAGCATGTGAAATGATTGCAATTATGCGGTAATTTGAACATTCTTTGGCATTGCCCTTTTTGGGATTGGAATGAAGACTGACCTTTTCCAGTCCTGTGGCCACTGCTGAGTTTTCCAAATTTGCTGGTATATTGAGTGCAGCATTTTAAGTTATTTCAGGATTTGAAATAACTTAGCTGGAATTCCAGCACTTCCACTAGCTTTGTTCATAGAATTCAACTGTACCTGTGAGATAATACCTCTATTGCTTTCCTAGTAAAGGCACTGGATGCAATTAACAGTAAAAAAGTCCATTATTGTTAACCAAATTTGCCAAAAGCCTGAGTAAGTTCTTTTAAAGATTTTTCCCCTAACATTGAAAAAAAGATGTACCATATCTTGTTCAGACTGAGATTATTTCATCAAAATTCTGGAGCAAAAATCAAAAATTTTCAAAAACTTCTGGAGGAATTATGGGTATTTTTCCTTTAATTTTATTTGTTATTCATTTCCTACAGTAAGCATGCATTTCATGGTTTGAAACAGATCTTATTAAAATTATATAGGAAGAGAGAGTGATGGTACAAAAATAGAGAATTTTGAGAGGAAAAACATGTGGTTTGGAAAAGATCCTACCATTAGTGATGTAAATGGTCCAAAAGACAAAAGCTTTCCAAATATGACTTTGTTAATTGATTCTCACAGTATTCATAAATAATTGCATTGGTGAAATACTGAAGAGTAGAGAAGGAAATCCACTTTTGTAGAATCAAGAAACTAGTAGAATTTGGGTTTTCCAGGTTACTTAGGATCTAAAGAGGGAAGTATGGAGTCTCCATTCTCAAAATCACAGGTATCATTTCCAACAAGATGAATAAGTTACCCTATAAAGTTAAACTGTTTACTTCTTATACCAATGTTGATGGTCAGAGTTATAGCTACTTCTCCAGTAATTAACGTATTTCATTGGGATTTAATTATACCTATGGTTTACTTTCCTAAATATTTATTTTCACAAAACTTTTGAGACTTGTGCAGTGATTTAGTTCTCTTTAATAACAGGCAAAGTTGTCTAGTAATAACATATAATCCTCTGTGACAAGAAACTGATTTGGGGAGTCACTTAATAATTTAACATAATCCCTTACCATAATAAAGGTATAAATTATTTCTACTTGATACTAATAAAGAGTTTAGAAATAATATTTTAAATATATTTAAAACACTATATTAAAGTGAACATGTTGATTTATTGCTTTAAAATGAACTCTGAGACATTTATAAGAATTTAGATAAATTTAAAGATAAATTATATGTGGGCACATTCACAGCATCATCTTTTAGGATTTAAAATAACTCAACTGGAATTCCATCACCTCCACCAGCCTTGTTTGTAGTGATGCTTCCTAAGTAAGGCCCACTTGACTTCACTGTGAATATGCTGCACTCAGTATGTCAGCAAATTTGGAGAACTCAGCAGTGGTCCCAGACTGGAAAAAGTCAGTTTTCATTCCAATCCCTAAGAAAGGCAATGCCAAAGAATGTTCAAATTACTGTACAACTGTACTCATCTCACACGCTAGTAAAGTAATGCTCAAAATCCTCCAACCCAGCTTCAACAGTACGTGAACCCTGGACTTTCAGATGTTCAAGCTGGATTTAGAAAAGGCAGAGGAGCCAGAAATCAAATTGCCAACATCCGCTGGATCATCAAAAAAGCAAGAGAGCTCCAGAAAACTCCTACTTCTGCTTTATTGACTATGCCAAAACCTTTGACTGTGTAGATCACAACAAACTGTGGAAAATTCTGAAAGAGATGGGAATACCAGACCACCTTACCTGCCTCCTGAGAAATCTGTATGCAGTTCAAGAAGCAACAGTTAGAACTCAACATGGAATAACAGACTGGTTCCAAATAGGGAAAGGAGTACGTCAAAGCTGTATATCGTCAATTTGCAGATTACATCATGCAAATATTGGGCTGGATGAAGCACAAGCTAGAATCAAGACTGTTGGGAGAAATATCAATAACCTCAAATTATTGACACTACTCTTAGGCAGAAAGCAAAGAAGAACTAAAGAGCCTGTTGATGAAAGTGAAAGAGGAGAGTGAAAAGTTGGCTTAAAACTCCACATTCAGCAAACTAAGATCATGGCATCTGGTCCTATCAGTTCATGGCAAATAGATGGGGAAACAATGTAAACAGTGACAGACTATTTTGGGGGGCTCCAAAATCACTGTGGATAGTGACGGCAGCTATGAACTTAAAAGATGCTTACTCCTTGGAAAAAAAAGCTATGACCAACCTGCTGCTATTGCTGCTGCTGCTGTCGCTTCAGTCGTGTGTGACTTTGTGCTACCCCATAGACGGCAGCCCACCAGGCTCCCCCATCCCTGGGATTCTCCAGGCAAGAACACTGGAGTGAGTTGTCATTTCCTTCTCCAGTGCATGAAAGTGAAAATTGAAAGTGAAGTTGCTCATTCGCGTCCGACTCTTAGCGACCCCATAGACTGCAGCCTACCAGGCTCCTCCGTCCGTGGGATTTTCCAGGCAAGAGTACTGGAGTGGGGTGCCACTGCCTTCTCCAACAACCAACCTAGACAGCATGTTAAAAAGCAGAGACATTGTTTTGCCAACAAAGGTCCATCTAGTCAAAGCTATGGTTTTTCCAGTGGTCATGCATGGATGTGAGAGTTGGACTATAAAGAAAGCTGAGCACTAAAGAATTGATGTTTTTGAACTGTGGTATTGGAGAAGACTCTTGAGAGTCTCTTGGACTGCAAGGAGATCCAACCAGTCCATTCTAAAGGAAATCAGTCCTGAATATTCATTGAAAGGACTAATGGTGAAGCTGAAGCTCCAGTACCTTGGCCACCTCATGTGAAGAGTTGACTCATTTGAAAAGACCCTGATGCTGGGAAAGATTCAAGGTAGGAGGAGAAGGGGATGACAGAGGATGAGATGGCTGGATGATATCACCAACATGATGGACATGAGTTTGAGTAAGCTCTGGGAGTTGGTGATGGACAGGGAATCCTGACATGCTACAGTCCATGTGGTCACAAAAAGTCGCACACGACTGAGTAACTGAACTGATATATGGGCACAATATCTTTAGATATGATTCCACATCAGAATCCACATTTAAAAAATCTTATTCTATACCAACAGCTTATACAATTCAATATAAAAAATAAATAATCCAATCAAATAATGCCAAAAGCCTAAATAGACATTTTTCAAAGGAAAACATAGAGATGGTCAACAGGCATGTGTAAAGATATTCAATATCACTAATTACTAGAGAAATACAAATGAAAGCTGCAGTGAGGTATCACCTCATCCTCATCAAAATGGCCATCACCAAAAAGTCTACAAATAATGAATGCTGGAGATGGTGTGGAGAAAAGGGAACCCTCTACATTGTCAGTGGGAATATAAATTGGTGCAGCCACTATGGAAAACACTATGGAATTTCCTCAAAAACTAAAAATAAAGCTACCATATTATCCAGCAATCCCACTCCTGGGCATATATCTGGAAAAAGACGAAACTGTAATTAAAAAAGATGCATACACCACAATGTTCATAGAAGCACTATTTGTAGTAGCAAAGACATGGAAAATCTGTGTCCATTGACAGGTGAATGGATAAAGAAGATATGGGAATATATATATGTGTGTGTGTTTATATATATATATCAGCCATAATAAAGAATGAAATATTGCCATTTGCAGCAACATGAGTGGACCCAGAGAATATCGTACTAAGTGAAGTAAATCAGAGAAAGACAAATATTATTTATCACTTATATGTAGAATCTAAAAAATAATAGTAATGATTCTATATATACAGAACAGAAACAGACTCACATAGAACACAAATTTACGGTTATCAAAAGGGAAAAGGAGGGATAAATTAGGAGTATGTGATTAACAGATGCAAACTATTATACATAGATAATAGATAAGCAGCAAAGATTTAGTGTATAATGCAGGGAACTATATTCAATATCTTATAAGAAGCTACAGTGGAAAATAATCTGAAAAATATAATTGAATCATTTTGCTGTATATTTCAAACTAACACAATATTGTAAATCAACTATATTTCAGTTTTACAAAATCTTATTCTGAATTACCTCGTGTAATCTTATAATTCTCAAATTGTTAATGAATAATCAAAAGCTTTTTGAATCTCAAGTATAATATATTCTATTCACAGAATTTTTCAAAAGTTTATAAGAAACAGGGTATGAATTACATATAAAGTCAAACCTCATGAAAGGAATTTTTCTTATTGTATCAAGTGACATTTTAAGGCTGAGTTTAGTACTTTGTCTTCAAAGACATCCCCATTGAGCATTTTTACTGGAAATTTCTTTCACTTTAAAACTACTGTTTATATTATAGTTTTTGGTTCAGTGGCATTTCTTTGTGTTAGATTACCACACTCCTCATAGCAAGCAGCTGTTCCATGTGTCAAACTATGTGGGAAATTAGAATGACAAACCCAGAAAAGATCAGTAAAGCAAAACCTTTAAGGAAACCTCAGATCTGTAAGTGAATTGTGATACTGATTAGATCCAAGTGGCTACTTTACTGAATAAGTAATAAATTCCACTTTTAGTGTGATAGTACTATTGTGCTAATAATATTTTTATACACACTGTGTAAAATGTACGTTAATATCCCCCTTTCTAAAAGGAAATGAATCCTTAACTTTTATTGATTATAATAAAACTTTGTTCCCCCTCCACTAAGAACTGATACATCTCACTCCCTCTTCCTTGTTTTAAATTGTTTTTTTTTTTGTTTGTTTGCTTGTTTGTTTTTAAACAAGCAGGATACTTTGTCTTCAATAACAGACTGTACATTGCTTACTACTGCTGCTGCTAAGTCGCTTCAGTCGTGTCCAACTCTGTGCGACCCAATAGACGGCAGCCCACCAGGCTCCCCCATCCCTGGGATTCTCCAGGCAAGAACACTGGAGTGAGTTGCCATTTCCTTCTCCAATGAGTGAAAGTGAAAAGTGAAAGTGAAGTTGCTTAGTCGTGTCTGACTCTTAGCGACCCCATGGACTGCAGCCTACCAGGCTCCTCCGTCTGTGGGGTTTTCCAGGCAAGAGTACTGGAGTGGGGTGCCATTGCCTTCTATTGCTTAGTCATGTTCAATTTTGATCCTCCATCACATCAAGGTCGTAGGAAAACAACTCTTATAAATGGACAACTTAGTATTAAAAACACATAGGTAAAAGAGTTAAAATAAATTTGAATGATTTATTGTATTCATATAGATAAATAACACGGCTCTCCAGATTTTCTTGAAGATAAATTTGTTTTGCAGAGTAGAAAATCATTGTGATTTTTC
This sequence comes from Nanger dama, assembly GCA_917880005.1. Lineage (NCBI taxonomy): Eukaryota > Metazoa > Chordata > Mammalia > Artiodactyla > Bovidae > Nanger > Nanger dama. The sequence goes on from CAKJTW010000006.1 coordinate 61,792,334, forward strand.
CCTGTATCCCATTCTTTTTCCTATTACATTTTTAGTTAATACAGAATTGTTCTCTTTTGCAACACATGCTGTGGAGATTAACAAATTCCAGGTGGCTAGAGACAAGTGTAATAGGATGTCAACAGGGATGTTCTCTGGGCCCCAGCTAGGTTCCAAAGCTGTGCACAGAAGGAGGTGAGCTCACATATTCTAAGTTCAGGGACCACCTGTCGTTAGGCCAGCTTGCCAAGACATGCCAATACAGGGAAACAGCCCTAATCATACCCCAAATCACCCCATCCCTACTCCCTGAGGTATAAGGAAAGGGTGAGTGGAGAGGAGGTTAGCTTTTTCTGAAGCAGAATATTCATGTTTTTGTTCAGTTGCTAAGTTGTGTTTGATTCTTTGTGACCCATAGACTGTAGCATGCCAGGCTTCTCTGTCCTTCACTATCTCCTGGAGTTTGCTCTAATTCATGTCCATTGAGTCAGAGATACTATCTAACCATCTCATCCTCTGTTGCCCTCTTCTTTTGCCTTCAGTCTTTCCCAGCATCAGGTTCTTTTCCAGTGAGTCAGCTCTTTGCATCAGATGGCCAAAGTATCGGAGCTTCAGCATCAGTCCTCCCAATGAGTATTCAGGGCTAATTTTCTTTAGGATTGACTGGTTTGATCTCCTTACAATCCAAGGGACTTTCAGAATTCCTAAGGATACTCTATTCACTCTCTTAACTGCATTCTCACGGTAGTAAAGGAGATCGAGCTACTTCTTCCTCTCTAAGTCTAGAGAAGAGCATTCAGGAGAATTGTGTATGAAGTTTAGAGATGCTCAGCCTTCCCCGGTTGGAGACTGGTGATTATCTCTCACATCTGTTCTCTCCAGGACCAGCAGAGTGCTTGATGTTCTAGGACAAGGAGAGGGGGCAGTAGAGAGATGACCTAGATGAGAGAAGGTGCACCATACTGGTCCACATTGCCCCCTCCAAAAGAGGCTGTTCACTGGATCCCTTGTGGAGGAGGTAAAGGAGGTGCAAGATATGCCTCAAGGAATGGGGCAAAAGGGAGGTGTCCCAGGGAGCCTCACGATGAGGGAGCCTGAACTTGGATTCACTCCAGCATAGAAAACAATGAAAATCTGACAGAGTTAACTACAGAAGCAGCAGCATCCAAAAGAGAGGGAATTACCATCTTCCTAGAAGAGCCACATTAGATAGCCACTTCCTCACTTCTCCTCTTGCCTTGGCCTTAGAAGTGAAGCACCAGAAAGAAGGAAGAGGGGAGGGTGTACAGAATAGAGCACTCCTGCCTGCAGACTCCTCCTACCCCCCACACCCTTAGTCAGAGCCACTAGAAATAGACTTGCCTGTCTTTCTCTGGAGGGAAGGGAGGACAAATGGTTTTAATTCAGTTTGAAGTTTAACAGAAAATAAGCAGAATTGAACTTTACTTTCCAGAATGAGATGATCCTAATAACTTGAAGAGACTGATAAATGGAATCAAGTGTAAGTGTGATGAAGTGAGTTGACATCTAGTGAAAAAAATGGCAGGGGCAGAGTACAATTAGTGGAGGAGATTATTGCAAAAATGAGCCATTTCGTATTTGTAACCCAATGACTGTGAGTCCTCACAAAAGTAGTTACAAACTCAAGTGTAGTTCTATTAACTTTTCTAGGGGAGTGGTTTGATCAGTTTTGAGGAAGACAGGCTGGTGAGAATGATAGCAATTCAAGTAAAGAAATTACAATGCTCTTATTCTTTTCTCTTAATTGAGGTATAACACACACACAAAAAGCATACAAATCGTTAAGTGTAGAGCTCCCTGAATTTTGATGAAGTGTACCCATCTATGTAACCAGCACCAAATCAGGAAATAGAACACTTCAGTTCAGTTCAGTCGCTCAGTCGTGTCTGACTCTTTGCGACCCATGAATCGCAGCATGCCAGGCCTCCCTGTCCATCACCAACTCCAGGAGTTCACTCAGACTCCACGTCCATCAAGTCAGTGATGCCATCCAGCCATCTCATCCTCTGTCGTCCCTTCTCTTCCTGCCCCAAATCCCACCTAGCAACAGAGTCTTTTCCAGTGAGTCAACTCTTCTCATGAGGTGGCCAAAGTACTGGAGTTTCAGCTTCAGCATCATTCCTTCCAAAGAAATCCCAGGGCTGATCTCCTTCAGAATGGACTGGTTGGATCTCCTTGCAGTCCAAGGGACTCTCAAAAGTCTTCTCCAACACCACAGTTCAAACGCATCAATTCTTCTGTGCTCAGCCTTCTTCACAGTCCAACTCTCACATCCATACATGACCACTGGAAAAACCATAGCCTTGACTAGATGGACCTTAGTCAGCAAAGTAATATCTCTGCTTTTGAATATGCTATCTAGGTTGGTCATAACTTTTTTCCAAGGAGTAAGCGTCTTTTAATTTCATGGCTGCAGTCACCATCTGCAGTGATTTTGGAGCCCCCAAAATAAAGTCAGCCACTGTTTCCACTGTTTCCCCATCTATTTCCCATGAAGTGATGGGACCAGATGCCATGATCTTTGTTTTATGAATGATACGATTTAAGCCAACTTTTTCACTCTCCTCTTTCACTTTTATCAAGAGGGTTTTGAGTTCCTCTTCACTTTCTGCCATAAGGGTGGTATCATCTGCATATCTGAGGTTATTGATATTTCTCCCAGCAATCTTGATTTGAAATAGAACACCATCAACACCCCAAAACACCCCAGTATGTCCCTTCTCAGTCATTATCTTCCTCCTCCTAAAGTCACTGCTCTCTTGATTTCTATATATGCAGGTGAATTTAGTCTGATTTTATTTTTACATAAATGAAGTCCTACATTATGTAACTTCTGTGTTTGCTTTTTCATTCAGTATCACACTTGTGAGATTTATCCATGTTGTTGTGTACAGAATAAATGGAAAGCATCCCTTTTCATTGCTGCTTAATACCTTGCTAGTCGAATATACCATGAATTTTATTCATCTAATTATGTAGAGTACATCATGAGAAACGCTGGACTGGAAGAAACACAAGCTGGAATCAAGATTGCTGGGAGAAATATCAATAATCTCAGATAGGCAGATGACACCACCCTTATGGCAGACAGTGAAGAGGAACTAAAAAGCCTCTTGATGAAAGTGAAAGAAGAGAGTGAAAAGAATTGGCTTAAAGCTCAACGTTCAGAAAACAAAGATCATGGCATCCGGTCCCATCACTTCATGGGAAATAGATGGGGAAACAGTGGAAACAGTGTCAGACTTTATTTTGGGGGGTATATTCAAAAGCAGAGACATTAATTTGCCGACTAAGGTCCATCTAGTCAAGGCTATGGTTTTTCCAGTAGTCATGTATGAATGTGAGAGTTGGACTGTGAAGAAGACTGAGCGCCGAAGAATTGATGCTTTTGAACTGTGGTGTTAGAGAAGACTCTTGAGAGTCCCTTGGACTGCAAGGAGATCCAACCAGTCCATTCTGAAGGAGATCAGCCCTGGGATTTCTTTGGAAGGAATGATGCTGAAGCTGAAACTCCAGTACTTTGGCCACCTCATGCGAAGAGTTGACTCATTGGAAAAGATTTTGATGCTGGGAGGGATTGGGGCAGGAGGAGAAGGGGGACGACAGAGGATGAGATGGCTGTATGGCATCACTGACTCGATGGACGCGAGTCTGAGTGAACTCCGGGAGTTGGTGACAGACAGAGAGGCTTGGCGTGCTGTGATTCATGGGGTCGCAGAGTTGGACACGACTGAGCGACTGAACTGAATTGAACTGAACTGAAAATCACTACAGACGGTGACTGCAGCCATGAAATTAAAAGACGCTTACTCCTTGGAAGAAAAGTTATGACCAACCTAGATAGCATATTCAAAAGGAGAGACATTACTTTGCCGAATAAGGTCCATCTAGTCAAGGCTATGGTTTTTCCAGTAGTCATGTATGGATGTGAGAGTTGGACTGTGAAGAAGGCTGAGCGCCGAAGAATTGATGCTTTTGAACTGTGGTGTTGGAGAAGACTCTTGAGAGTCCCTTGGACTGCAAGGGAGATCCAACCAGTCCATTCTGAAGGAGATCAGCCCTGGGATTTCTTTGGAAGGAATGATGCTGAAGCTGAAACTCCAGTACTTTGGCTACCTCATGTGAAGAATTGACTCATTGGAAAAGACTTTGATGCTGGGAGGGATTGGGGGCAGGAGGAGAAGGGGATGACAGAGAATGAGATAGCTGGATGGCATCACTGACTCAATGGACCTGAATCTGAGTGAACACCTGGAGTTGGTGATGGACAGGGAGGCCTGGCGTGCTGCGATTCATGGGGTCGCAAAGAGTTGGACATGACTGAGCCACTGAACTGAACTGAAATTGTAGCGCACATTGGGTTTTTTTTCCCCTCCGGTTTGGGTCTATTACAAAGAGTGCTGCTCTCTAGGACTTTCACATCTTTGTTCCTGACAGAGATTAACCTGTAATTTCCTTTCTTATGATGTTCTTGCCAGCTTTTGGTATCACAGTTATACTGACCTCATAAAATAATTGGAAATATTCCCTCTTTTTCTGTTTTCTGGATGATTTTCTGTAAGATTCATGGTTTTCTATTGTGATTGGAAAAATTCACCAAAAAAACCATCTATGACTGAAATTTTCTTCGTGGGAAGGTTTAAAATTATGAATTTAATTTAAAAATTTTAAAATTGAAGTATAGTTGATTTACAGTATGTTAATTTCTGTTGTCGAGAAAAGTGATTCAGTTTTACATATAAATGTGTGTATATATATATATATGTTCTTTTTGTGTTGTTTTCCATATGGTTTATCATAAAATATTGAATATATTTCCCTGTGCTATACAGTAGGGCCTTGTTGTTTATCAATTCTATATGTAATAGTTTACATCTGCAAACCCCAAATTCCTACTCCATCCCTCACCCACCATGAATTTAATTTTTTAATAGATAGAACTCCTTATATTTGCTCTTTCCTTTTAGACCCCTCTGTTAAATGGTATATTTCTAGAAATTTTTGTTTCAACAGCATGCAGTTGTTTAAAATTATCTCTTATTATATTCTTTTTAAAATATGAGTTGTAATTGACATGCAACAGTATATTTGTTTCAGATACATAACATAATGATTTAATATTTGTATATATTACAAAATTAGCACCGTAATAAGTCCCATTAATATCACCACCATACATAGTATCAAAATTTTTTTCTGGTAATGTACAGTATTATTAACAATAGTCACCATGCTGTACATTACATCTCCATGACTTATTCATTTTATAACTGAAGATTTGTACCATTTGACTCCCTTCCCCATTTCATCACCCCCTCTCCCCTTGCCTCAGGTAGCCACCAGTCTATTCTTTATACCCATGGACTTGTTTTTGGTTTGTTTTTTAAAATTCCGTGTATAAATAAGGTCACACTTATTTATCTTTTTCTCTCTGACTTATTTCACTTAGCATAATGCCATCAAGGTTCATCCTTGTTGTCAGAAAAGGCAAGATTTCGTTTTTCATTTTATGTCTGAATAATATTCCGTTTTATGTATACATTGCATGTTCTTATTCATTCATCTAGCAGTAGACACTTAGGTTGTTTCCGCATCTTGGCTTTGTAAATAATGCTGCAACGAACATGGGGATGCATATATCTTTTGCGTTAGTGTTTTTATTATCTTGGATAAACACACAGAAAAGTAGAATTGCTGTATCAGATGATAGTTCTAATTTTAATTTTTTGAGGAACCTCCATACTGGTTTCCACTGTGGCTGCACCAATTTACATTCCCACCAGCAGTCCACAAGAGTTCCCTTTTTTCCACATCCTCATCAACACTTGTTATTGCTTGTCTTTTTATCACAGCCATTCTGACAGGTATGAATTTTATATTTTTAATGCTGATAGGATCTATACTGATGTCTCTACTTTTCTTCTTGGTATTGGTTGTATGTAACTTATTAGTTTTTTTTCTTGATCAGTGTTTTCAAGGGTTTGCAATTGTATTAGTCTTTTCAAAGAACCAATATCTGTCATTTGATTTTCTCCATAATTTCTTGCTTCTTAATTTCTTTTCTAATCGTTACTATTTCCTTACTTCTATGGGTTTAATTTTCTTTGGATATGATTTTTAGATAGATATGCAGATCACTGGTTTTCAGGTTTCTTATTTTTAATGTGCATTGTTGTTGTTGTTCAGTTGCTAAATCATGTCTGACTATGACTCCATGAACTGCAGCACGCCAGGCTTGTCTATCTTTCACCATCTCCCTGAGTTTGCTCAAATTCATGTCCATTGAGTCAGTAATGCCGTCCAACCATCTCATCTTCTCTTGCCCCCTTCTCTTGATCTCAGTCTTTCCCAGAAACAGGGTATTTTCCAATGAGACAGCTATTCGAATCAGGTGGCCAAAGTATTGGAGCTTCAGCTACACAATTAGTCCTTTGAATGAATATTCAGGGTTGATTTCCTTTAGGATTGACTGGTTTGATCTCCTTGCTGTCCAAGGGAGTATTCTCCAGCACCATAGTTTGAAAGCATCAGTTCTTCAGCACTCAGCCTTCTTTATGGTCCAACTCTCACATCCATACCTGACTACTGGAAAAACCATAGCTTTGACCAGATGGACCTTTGTCAGAAAGTAGTATCTCTACTGCTAGACAGTAATACACTGTCTAGGTTTGTCATTGCTATTCTTCCAGGGGAGCAAGTATCTTTTAATTTCAAGGCTGCAGTCACCATCCACATTGATTTTGGAACCCAAGAAAATGAAATCTGACAGTTTCCATATTTTCCCCATCTATTTGCCATAAAGTGATAGGACTGGATGCCATCATGTTAGTTTTCTGAATGTTGAGTTTTAAGCCAACTTTTTCACTCTCTTTTTCATCATCATCAACAGGCTCTTTAATTCCTCTTTGCTTGCTGCCATTAAAGTGGGTCATCTGCATATCTGAGGTTGTTTATATTTCTACCTGCAATCTTGATTCCAGCTTGTGCTTTATCCAGTCTGGCATTTTGCATGATGTACTCTGCATAGAAGTTAAATAAGCAAGGTGACAATATATAGCCTTGATGTACTTCTTTGCCAATTTTGAACTAGTCTGGTATTCCATGTCCAGTTCTGTTGTTTCTTGTCCTGCATACGGGTTTCTCAGAAGGCAGGTAAGGTGGTCTGGTATTACCATCTCATTAAGAGTATTCCACAGTTTGTTGTGATCCACATAGTCAAGGGCTTTAGCACAGTCAATGAAGCAGAAGTAGATGTGTTTTTGAAATTCCCTTGCTTTTTCAAATTGCCAGAGTGTCTCTGGTTCCTCTACCTTTTCTAAATCCAGCTTGTACATCTGGAAGTTCTCAGTTCACATACTGCTGAAGCCTAGCTTGAAGGATTTTGAGCATAATCATGCTGGCATGTGAAATGAGGGCAGTTGTACAGAGAAGGCAATGGCACCCCACTCTAGTACTCTTGCCTGGAGAATCTCATGGATGGGGGAGCCTGGTGAGCTGCAGTCCATGGCGTCGCTATGAGTTGAACACGACTGAGCGACTTCACTTTCACTTTTCACTTTCATGCATTGGAGAAGGAAATGGCAACCCACTCCAGTATTCTTGCCTAGAGAATCCCAGGGATGGGGGAGCCTGGTGGGCTGCTGTCTATGGGGTCGCACAGAGTTGGACATGACTGAAGCGACTTAGCAGCAGCAGAAGCAGTACAGTAATTTGAACATTCTTTGGCATTACCTTTCTTTGGGATTGGAATGAAAAAAATTTCCTCCAAGTTTGGCTATTACTATACAAATTTTGATATGTAATATTTTTCTTTTTATTTCATTGAAAATACGTTCTAATTTCCAATGAGATCTCTTCTCCAACCCATAGGATACATAGAAATATATTGTTTTTATTTCCAAACACTAGGGAACTTCTAGCTATCTTTTTGTAATTGATTTCTGGCTTTGTTCCACTATAGTCAGATAATTTAGTATTATTCTAATACTTTGATATTTGTTGAGACTCGCATTATTGCCCAGCATATGTGCAACTTTAATAACTATCTAGGTATACTTGAAAAGATTGTGTTTTCTTTAGTTGTTGAATGCAATGTTTTGATGGTTAGCTTTATGTGTCAAACTGACAGCATATTACTTAGGTAATACTTGGATAGCTGGTAACACCTTATTTCTAGGTATGTCTGTGAGGGTATGTCTTGAAGAGATTAGCATTTGATTCAGAAGACTGAGAGAAGAAACCTCCCTCATCCATCCATCGGGGCGCAAATGGAACAAAAAGGAAAAGGAGGGGTGAATTCATTCTCTCTGTTCTTGGGCTGGAACATTCTTCTTTTCCTGTTCTCAGACATCAGAGCTCCTCGTTCTCAAGCCTTCAGGCTGAGACTAAATTATACCACTGACTTTCCTGATTTTCTTGGTTACAGACACCAGACTGGGACTTCTCTACCTCAGTAACTCTGAGTGAGCCGATTCCTATCTTAAAAAACATGATACATACATGTATGTATACACACACACACACACACACACACACACACACACTTGGCCCTTGAGCAACATGAGGGTTAGGGGTGCTGACTCTCCACAAAGTAAAAATCCACTTATAACTTACAGTTGACCCTCCTCTGCAGTTCCTTAGAATCTCTCATTCCTCATCTTCAGATTTAACCAACCTCAGATCATGTGACTGTAATATTTCTAGTGAAAAAAATCCACACGTAAGTGGACCCATGAACTTCAAGCCCACATTATTCAAGGGTAAACCCTATCTATCTATCTTCTATTATTATCGTTCTGTTTCTCTAAAGAACCCTGACTAGTAAGAACATTCTACCTAAGTCAGGTCGTGTTTATTAAATGTTAGTTAACTATGCTACATTTATATTTTTGTGTCTGTTCTATCAGTCACTGAAGAAGGTATGGTAAAAACCATTCTGATTGTGAATTTGTTCATTTCACCTTATTTCTCTAGATATTCTTTATGATACTTTGAAACTATGTTATCAGAAACTTAGAAATTTAGAATAGTTATGCCTTCTTGGTGAATGGACCTTTTTATCATTATGAAATGTGTTTTATAACTCTAGAAATGTTTTTCCTTTACTGTATGATTTTCTATTTCTCTCACTTTTTCTGTGTTTCCTTTTATCTCCTTTCTTGCTTTCTTTGGATTTATTTTAAATTATTTTATCATTTCTTCTATTAGCTTGTTAGGTATGCATTCTTTATTACTCCTTTTGTGGTTACTCTGGAGAAAAATGCATGCCTGAATCTAATACAAATTAATACTTTACCACCTCTCAGATAACTTAAGGACTTTAGAACAAACTACGTGCTCCTGTCCTGTCTTTTGTATTAATGTTTTCACATATTTTAATTCTGCACACAACCAAAACCCCACAGTATGTTATTACTATTGCTTTTTGTTAATTTTCATGTAGATCTACCCAATCATTTATTCTGTTGTTCTTTATTCCTTCTTGCACTTCTGTGCTTCTCTCTGGGATTGTATTTCCTCTTCCTTTCAATATTGCTTTTCTACCAATAAATATGCTCAGAATTTGTTGGTCTGGAATGTCTTTATTTTGCTTTCATTTTTGAAGGCTACCCTGGGTGTAGAATTCTAGGTTGGCAGAATCTTTAAAGATGACAAACATACCATTGCTGCCTTTTGATAAGATAACTATTAGTCTTACTCTTGTTCCCTTGTAGATATTATGCCTTTTCCTTTGGCTACTTTGAAGATTTTACTTTGTGTTTGGTTTTTAGTACTTGACTGTGATGTGTTTAGATATGAATTCCTAATTTTTAAAATTCATATCTCTTCAGGTTCATATCCCCTCTTGTGGCTGGTATATTTTGGATTTTTAGAAAATTATTGGGCCTTATTTATTTAAATATTGCTTCTTCCCATTTTCTATATCTTTCTTTTCTCCCCATGCTTTGGTCTATGAGTATATATAAAAGTAAAATTTGTGATTATTAGAGAGAGTGTATTTATTTTGAACATATCATGTCATTCTAACCTCACTTTTCTTCTTTGCTAGAATTAGCAAATTAGAAGTATCAGACACATCAGTCACAGTGCCTACCACAATGATATTTAAGTTCTAAATGTAAAGAATTCACCCATAGCCTCCTGCTTGGCTAAGCAGAGTTGGACTTCTCTTTGTACAATAATGGCTAATCAGATTAGCTTCTCCGTGATGCAGAGTATGGGACAATGTAGAAGGAACTGGTTAGTCAGTTTCAAAAGGAGTTGTTCAGTCACTCAGTCATGTCTGACTCTGCGACCACATGGACTGCAGCATGCCAGCCTTCCCTGTCCTTCACCATCTCCTGGAATTTACTCAAACTCACGTCCATTGAGTTGGTGATGCCATCCAACCGTCTCATCCTGTGTCACCTGCTTCTTCTGCATTCAGTCTTTCCTATCATCAAGGTCTTTTCCAATGAGTTGGTTTTTTGCATCAGGTGGCCAAAGTACTGGAGCTTCATCACTCAAAAGGAGAGCAGAACAAATTGTGAAACAGAAGCCAGGACTTGAGGGAGGTACCATGTAGGTCATAAAAAGGAGAATGGAAAGAAAATATTTTCTCCAAACTGTCTTGATACTTGGGATTTATTTAGTTTTGGAAATGGCACCCCACTCCAGTCCTCTTGCCTGGAAAGTCCCATGGACGGAGGAGCCTGGTAGGCTACAGTCCATGGGGTCGCAAAGAGTCAGACACGACTGAGTGACTTACTTCACTAGATGTGTAGTCTTACAAAAACCTAATTTCTTATAGTGACCTAAATGAGTCTGTCTTCATTGCAACCAAGAGACTAAAATATTAGGCAAATGTAGCTGAATGTATATCTGAGCTTCAGCAAAGCACTTCATTAAGACATATAATACCTGATGGACAAGACCGAGAAATTTTCACTAAATGTGAGTGTCAATGAGTGAACTAGAAACTAAATTGCTTCAGCCTGGAGGGAGGTTTTTTGTTCTTATCTTTATATTTGCTTTAGTTTTTGTTTTTACTGTAAAGTTCTCCCCTTGACCTTGTTCTAGCTAACATTTATGTCACTCTTTTTGTTGAGGAAATGCTTATCAAATTTACTAAGGAAATTTAGTAAGATCCTATAAGCTAGAACACAATGATCAAGTCCCAAAAGATAATATTAAATTATTTTTATTTCAAAAATAATCCATGCACATTGCCAAATACTGAGAACACTATTCTCTTTTTTTACATTCTGTTTTTTATGAAAACTGTAATTAGAACAATAACAATACTATTTTCTAAATACTTTAACACTTCAGAATCATAAGCATTTCCAAACTATGAAATACTATTTTCCAATATTGTTTTAAAAGATCATATTTATTTAACCAATCTTCTCTCAAAAAAATGCTGTAATATTGTTTTCTAAACATTTTTGTTTTGCTTCAAAATCAATTTTTCAAATAATTAAATAATATTCTCTCAATTGCATGACTGTACTATTATTTACACAATTAGAATATATCATTAAGATTCCCATGAATATTCTTATGGTAAGCATTATTTAAATGTTATAGTTATTTTTTTTCTGATAAACTGCTAGCAATGTATGAGAATTTTGGATCATTTCTATGTTGCTTCACCATTGCTATTATGATTTTCAAAATTCCTACCAATTTTATAAGCACAAATTACAATCTTGCTTTATTTTGCTTTCCTTTGAATACTAGTAAAGCTGAACATTGTTTCATGTATATTGGCTATTTACATTTCTTGTTTTGGAGCATCTATGTTCATGTCTTTTGTTCATTTTTTAACAACAGAGTGTATGTTAACATTTCTTAAGGGCTTTTATACATTCTCTGTGTGTGTTAATTGCTTAGTTTTGTCTGATTCTTTGTGACCCCATGGACTAGAGCCAACCAGGCTCCTCTGTTCCTGGGATTCTCCAGGCAAGAATGCTGGAGTGGGTTGCCATTTCCTTCTTCAGGGGATCTTCCTGACCCAGGGATCAAATCTGGGTCTCCTGTACTACAGGCAGATTCTTTATTATCTGAGCCACCAGGGAAACCCTTTTATATATTATGCATATTAATCCTTTCTGGAAATACATATCACAAATATTTCTTCCAAGTTTGTCATCTTTCTTTTCTAGTGATGCTTATTTTTTTACAAAAAGACTTTAACTTTTAAGAAGTTAAATCAATAATCATTTAAATTGTTCTTTCATGTCCTACTAGAGAGTCTCATATAACTGTTTACCTATATCTTCTATCATATAATATTTAATATGAATAGAGTAAAGACCAGCTTTTGGGTTCAGAATACCAATTATATAACCTCTGGTTCGGGGAGCTTTGAGGTTGCCAGCATCAGTGTACTTTGGCTGCCAAAAATCTGTTGGGATCTTGGGCATCATTAGTAAAACTTAAGATCCAGAACTAGGAAAACTATAGTCCTGTAACACTGACAAAGCTTCAGAGCATATTTGGTTTAAATGTGGTTGAGATTGTTTTATTGGCTAATATTTTAAGAATTGTTGAGGGATCTGTGTAATCAAAAACACTTCCTCATTCTTGAGATAAGGCACAGTTTTCATAGTGAAACAAGGTATACAAAGTACAGCTTCAGTAGTTTGTATTTGTTTCAAACTGTCTGATACTAGCATTATAGCCATTAACTTCTGTTAAAATTCAGAAAACTTCTATGCTTCTTGTAACCACACTTCAGTTCTGACAAAATTTGCTTGATATTGCGGGCTTTCTGTTAAAACCAAGGAGACAGGGATACCTATCACTCCCCAGTCTATTCCTCACTCAGCACTAAACCAGTCAAGAAAAAGAAACAAACAGTGTAAGGATTAGAAAGGGAAAACAAAATTGCCACTATTCAGGATCAGAATTTAATATGCTTTTAATTTCATGGTCCTCACCTCGGCTATTTCATTAGCTGTGTGTATCACATTTTAAGACTACTGTGTGGACATAAGCCAAAAGAGATTTGTAGGGAAATTATCACGGTGGTGACAAAGAGGGGACTTTGAAAACATGGCATATAAGGAAAAGATTTGAAAATATTTTGCATGGGGAAAAGACTCACTGAAGGGACGTAAAGAATCTGCCTGCTATGCGGGAGACCTGGGTTCAGTCCCTGGGTTAGGGAGATCCCCTGGAGGAGGGCATGGCAACTCATTTCAGTTTTCTTGCCAGGAGAATCCCTACGGCAGAGGAGCCTGGCAGGCTACAGTCCATGGGGTCACAAAGAACCGGACATGACTAAGCGACCAAGCACAGCACAAACTATTTAAAGAAAAGATGATGATGTGTAACAGTGATTATTTTTTCTGACAGGCCCAAGGAAGTGTAATCAGGGTCACTAAGAGGCAAGAGGAAGAGAGACTGAAGCTCTGGCAGAACTTTTAAGAGTTTGTAATTCAAAATTGTTAGAGGGATGCCTTAGGAGGTAGAAGGAAATTTGTTACTAGAGGTTTTCAACCAAAGGCTGAGTGACCATGTGTTGGGAATGCTGTAGGATTCCCTAAGGCATAGGGATGAAAAAGCTCACATTTCTTGAGACCCACTGTGTCCATGTACTGAGCCAGGCCCTATCTCATTTAATCATGGCAACGCAATGAGGGACATTTTATTGTATTCCCATTTAACAAATGAAACAAGTGTAGAGAATCTAAAGGGCTGCCTGGCATCACATAGATGGTAAGTAGGAAAGCCTGAGAGCAGACCCGGGCAGTCTGTTTCCAGAGTCTCAGTTCTGAACCAGTGTACCACATTGTCTGGAAAGAGTGGTTGGCTTCCATAACTTTCAAGATTTCATCAAATCCTGAGATTGTATAATTGTGCAGAGAGAAAAGTCATGCCTGAAGGGATTTATATTAAAGATTAATTTTGTTGGCAGTGATGTGAGGTGGCTCCTGTTTTAGTACCTAATCTTTAAGTTAGGAATAAAATCAAAGTTGCTGAAAATCCACCCATCACTTCTAAATTAGAAGGCTGTTGGATATTCATATATCTACCAAGGTACAAGTAAGTTGGTAGACAATGGCTGGGATCCCAGACAGATGCTCTTGGGCTCTGGCAATAAGACTAAGACTATAAATATCAAATGTATATAGTATGTCTTACAAAACCAAATATCAGCAGTTTTGAAGCATCGTGGTTTTTTGTGGGTTTTTTTTTTTCCTTTCTAAGCAGATCCAGCAATTGATCTTGGGATACTTTGATAGCATCTAAAACAAAATTGTTTTATTCGGCATTTTTGAGTGTTACATCACTGAGTTAGAGGTTATATCATATTGGTCACAGAATGCTATTTAAAATTTGCAGCTAGGTACATTCTCCAATATCTATATGTAATTTCTTAAAATATAGAAGCCAGATCAAACATAAATAGAAGTAACGTGTATGCAAGAGATAAGTACAGAGATTGGCCATTTGCCATTGTTATTAGGGAGAAAAGCCTGCACACTGAGAGTTTCAACAAATTACAAATGCCAGGAAGAAAATAATATGACTGTGTTTGAAAAGCTCATGCTATTTACTTGACAGGCTCTGCCAGGGCAAAGTTACAGCTGTGTCCCTGCTTTGCAGATCATTTAAACAGGCTTTTCTCTGTGTCACTGACACTTCAGTCACATCCATAGAGCTTTGTGATCAGCAAATAATAATTATTATGTGGGGAAGATAGCCTACAAGCAATCCCAGTGTCTCTACCACAAATAAATCAATAGAAACACATTAGTTATTAATAAAATGATTTTAATTTATTTTTTCCAGTTTATTAACACAATCAGACCTGTTAGAAGAAAGGTAGATTATCATTTAACATTATAAACAGTGATATCTCCGTGTATGCGTGCGTGAAAAAACAAATCAGGATTGTCTTTTTGTGTTTTTTTCTAATCCTCTCACTTGAAATCTTTTCTGTATTCTATATAGTTGGAGATTTCTCATATTGTCATTGTTATGTCCCACCACCGTTGTATTCATCTACCTAAAGGAAATGTGCGGTAGTAGGGAGAGTCAGATGGTCTGGATTGAGCATGCTACTTGTGTCAGTTGAATTTGCTGAGATTCAGTTTCTTCATCTACAGTAATACCTACCCAGCTGTTGTTGTGCAGATGAGAGGAAATCATGAACACAGAGGTATTCTGTAAACTGTGAAACATTATACCATGGTCAGGTCCAAAGGTCCATTTCTCCCAGCTTTATCTTTGATGGGGGCTTCCCAGGTAGTTTAATGGTAAAGAATCTGCTGCCAATGCAGGGGATGCGGGTTCCATCCCTGGTTTGGGAAGATACCCTGGAGAAGGAAACGGCAACCCACTCCAGTATGCTTGCCTGGGACATCTCACTTGCAGAGAGCCTGGCGGACCACAGTCCACGGGGTCACAAAGTCAGACATGACTTAGCAACTAAACAACAACAAATTTTTGATGCAGACTTAGAAGTTCTACAAACTATCTTTCAAGTGACTAACATTGGAAATAAGCATGGAAATGAATCATGGTAGACATCAGAGCTTCCCTGGTGGCTCAGCTGGTAAAGAATCTGCTTGCAGTGCGGGGGACCTGGGTTCGATCCCTGGGTTGGGAAGATCCCCCGGACAAGGGACTGGCTACCCACTCCAGTATTCTGGCCTGGAAAATTCCATGGATTGTATAGTCCATAGGGGTCAAAAAGAGTTGGATATGACTGAGTAAATTTCACTTTCAGACTCCAGGGAAACATATTTCATATAACTCTTTTCAATTTTTTCTTTTTAGCTTTCATGGAGAATTACAAGGACTACTGATCATGTTTATTCTAGTGAAAGTTCCTGTGGTTGTTGTTATAGCTGTTGTTCTGGTGATGTAAGAAACACTAAATCGTGGGCAGCTAAGAGAAAAGGAAAATGTATGAAGGTGTGGTTGGGACTTAATCAATATTATTAAATTAATACATATGAAAGTATCCAACATTCCATGTTATGTTAATATCTAGAAATTTAAGAGAGACATGGCTGGTCAATTGCTTTTTTTTGAGGCTTTGTTTCTCAGAGCCAAGGGACAGCAAAACCCAGATTGAATTTCTCATGCATTCTACTGCCCGACCGAAGCCTTCCCGAAAGTCACATAAGGCACTGATGATGGGGCTATGGAGTGGGGGTAGGGGAGTCCTGTGGAAAAACAATCTTTTGATTTTTTTCCAGAATGTGATTAGAATCTCAAATTGCGTTGTTTGTAACAAGTTAGTTGGGTTTTTCTTTTCTTCCATCTATCCTTAGATAAAAGAAACACAGATCCTTTAAAAGTTTTGGGGAGGGACAAACTTTTTACTTAACAGTCTGTCACTGAGGTGGAAGGCTGGTTCAGATCTCAATGGTACAGTGCTGTTTTGTGCTTTCATGGGTGTCTGTCAGAATTTTTCAAGCTGAAAACTCCAAGGCAAGAGACATTATTCCTGAATGGCAGACAGTGAACCCCACAAAGGCCAGGGAGAGAGCCTGGGGGTGATGTATAGGGATGGAGGGGATCGGGAGGAGGCTGCAGGAAGAATGGCTCCTTTCCTAGTCACGAGTGAATTGTTCACTGGGTATTACTTTTCTGTGGTGACTCAAATCCTTCTTAAACTCTGTAAAAAGAAGCCCAGTGCTTTTAGGGAAAGGAAATGCTTCAAATTCTAACTACACAGACCTGTATGAGCAACGCATTAGTGATATTTGGTTTGTGTGGTTTTGTGTGTATTATACAGGTTTGGATTACAATAATTCCTCCCTCTTGTATAAGGTTTTACAGTTTTTAAAGCATTTTATG
The DNA here is from genome assembly GCA_917880005.1 of Nanger dama. Lineage (NCBI taxonomy): Eukaryota > Metazoa > Chordata > Mammalia > Artiodactyla > Bovidae > Nanger > Nanger dama. Next base: position 61,809,134 of record CAKJTW010000006.1, read on the forward strand.
CTTAATCCTCACAATAAACACAGAATAGTACAGATGGATCTTGACTCACAATAGCTTCACTTTAGACCCCTGCTGTTACGACCTTTATTATCATAAGTATGACTCTCCCAGTGTTGGTCAAATCTCACCATGCAACTTCCCAAGACTCTCATCATAAATGACAGGGAAAATTGAAGTTACTTTTATGTGAACTGGTGCCAGAAGTAAAGTATATAGAACAACTTTTGATTTGATGGGTGCAGGTGTACTTGAAGCAAATCCATATGCATCTGAATTAGGCAATGCAATTGCAAAAGCATCATCCATTTATGTTGAAAAAGAGCTACCCTAAGATGTCAAAGGGAGTTTTTACTGCAAGTAAAAGTTGGTTGGATCACTTTCAGAAAATAGTCAGCAAAACATTTACTATTCAAGGAAGAAGCCACAAGAACCAATAGAATAGCATCTGATATCAATAATGTGCCCACAAAGTCTGCTAAAGATAAAGGCTACTATGTGTTCTGGGTATTTAATGATGATAAGATCAGACACAGAGATACAATGAGGATTGCAGGAGGAGGAGAAAAGGAAGAGAACACAGCAACGAGGAAAACTTGAACATTCAAAGAATTTCTTCCCCACTGAATCTACTATGATAGTTTTTAGACAGATGGCCCTAATTTTGATCACAGTTTGAATATCTTTAAGCACTGAAGCATTTACTTGCTTCAGGGAGACTTATCAGAAAAATAACATTTCTTTGGACTGGTATTTTAAGAAGCCTCAGCCAGTTGATTAAAAAGAATTTCCCCAAAGGATCTAAACTTTGACTTTTCTTTACAAACCTAGAAAATCTTTGTAAAATCATGTAGTTGTCTTTCCACAATTCATTTTGGTATTTTAGAGCATAAATTGGGTCTTCAGGGACACCATTTTCATTTATAACTTCAAAGATTTTAAAAGTTTAACTTATGGAAGTTCAGTTTGTGGCAAATATCCAGGAATAAACCAGATCATAAATACCTATTATATAAGTCCCAGTTTACAAATGAGGAACAGACCACAAAACCGCAAATGACTTGCTGACTTCCCCTAAAAAGGCTGATGAGGTCATATAATGCCCCTAAAAAACACTGATGAGATCACTAGATTAGTTTAAAGATGCTTCCCTTTCTCTTCCTTACCTGAAGAACATATGTTTTTCACAGGTTGTCAAACAAAAATTCATGTAACAGCTGAGGGACTACAATCTTAATATTATGATAACATCAAATAAATTAGTTGATGGACCTATATGTATTTATTATCAAGTACCATCAATGGTTAAATTCAATGAAAATTTATTGGATAAAGACAATTAGTGCCACCATGCTTTGGAAATATACACCTGTATCATCTTTGAAATAGGCAGAGAACTAGGTTAGTTATTATTTCAGTGGAAGACAAGTCCCTCCCTCAGGCTTAATCAAGCTGTCTACCTGAATTCATCTTTTATTTTCTTTTTCAAAAATTCATTATCTTCAATGTTCCTCACTTTCCCCTACCTTCAACCTTTTTCTCTGCCAGTTTTCTTATGAGCTAAGCAGTTTGAACAGGCTCAGGTATCTCCCATCTTAACACATACACACATATACACATACACATGCACACATATATACACACCCAACCTCATTCAACCAGCTATATTGTCATTTTTCTCCTCTTCTTTAAAATCGCACTTCCTAATAGTTCTCTGTATTCACTCTCTTCATATTCTCACGTCTCCCACAAACACTCAACTTTTGATAACCTAGCTTCAGCCTCACCATGCTTTTAGAGTTGCTTTCTCACTGAGTCTCTAATGAACTCTATTTGCTAAATCTGATGGCTACTTATCTGTACTTTTGTTGTCTTCTCAGCAGCATTTAATACTCTCGTTCACTCCTTTCTTGAATCTTCTTTTTCCATGGGCTCCCATGTCTGCTGACTCTCTTGGTCCTTCTCCTCTCTCCCTGGTCATTTCTTCATCAGTCTCCTGTCTCTTCTTCTGCCAGTGCCTAAAATGTTACTACTCCTCAGGTTTTCTTCATAAGTCCCTTTCTCTTCTCACTGGATGATTTCATCTACTTCTATGTTTTCAGCCTCTCTTGCAAGGAAAACACAAACTTATGCTTTACTCCCAATTTGTTCTTGTGAAAGTCTAACATGGGTCTTCACTTTGCAGTCTTCCAGAAATTTATCTTGGTTTGGACTTCCCTCCTTCAGATAGAGCATAGAACAAACTAGGGCTTAGATGCATGAAGATTATTTGAGAAGCAGAAATGAGGGAGCAATAATAGTAAGAGAAGGAGGAAAAGTCCTTAAAGAATACATTGTTGAGCTGTAATCATTGTGGTCACAGGCTGGCCATCACTGTCACTGAGACTCAGACTTGAGTCTGAAGGAGGGAGGCTGGGGCATTGTCTACCAGCTCCCAGCACACATTGGTTGAAGACTGCCTGCAAGAAATGGTAACTTGAGGCACTTCCAGGCCATACCTTTGCCAGATTGAATGAACTTCCTCAGCTCTGGAGCAAGCTCTGTGGCAGAAAAGCATAGATAGGAAGCTATCAGGGTGTAGGGAGCCATGCCTCACAGTGGCATGGAAATCAAGTAAGTCAATGGGATAGAAAGGAAAATTGCTCATTCGTGTCCAACTCTTTGAGACCGCATGGACTATATAGTCCATGGAATTCTCTAGGCCAGAATACTGGAGGGGGGTAGCCTTTCCCTTCTCCAGGGGATCTTCCCAACCCAGGAATTGAATCCAGGTCTCCTGCATTGCAGGCGGATTCTTTACCAGCTGAACCACAAGGGAAGTCCAAGAATACTGGAGTGCCAAGGTTCAGCCCCGGTGGATCCAGGGTAATTCAAAGGTGAGACGGAGTCAGTGTCCTAGGAAAAAACTTATTTAATTACAGATATATAGAGAGATTAGAAACGGATAGTGTAGTAGGAAATATCAGTGGAGAAAAAGAGGGTGAATAACTTGGTTTACGTGGAATACCAATAACCACCTACGTAGGCCACAGGCATCTTTCCGTTCTCCTGAAGAAGAGGAGGCACTGAGGCCTCCCCAGTCTGATCTTAGAAGCCCAGGCAAAATTAGCAGGCTTGGTGAGTACCCACATTCCAGATGGGAATTCAGCCAGAAAAATGGAGAGCAAGAAAGAAATGACATGGGGAATCAGTCTTTCCAGAAACTGATCTGATTTTTTATTTTTAGGTTTGCTTATATATGTTTTTTACACATAGGGATGAATACAGAGTCACGCTGGGGTCAGCAGTCCTGACCTTTATCAAAATCAGGTACTTTACATAAAAAAAGGTCTTAGGGGTTTTACATCATCTTCTGGCCATGAGGCCTGCTGACATTTTACGACCCTTTCTTTCTGATAACCAAAAACTTATTTTTTCCAAGGGCGTTTTTCTTAAACCAGGCACCATCCTCTGAAGGTAGCAGATAAAGTTGCATTCCTATAGGGTGAGGGTGTAATGGATCACAACCAAGAAAGTAATTTATTTAACCCAAGGTTAACATGATTAATCTTAAAGGTTAATACTTATTTCTCTAGTTATATTCATTATAAGAGCAGGGAATATGGAGATTTAGCAGCAAACATCAGCCCAACAAATGAAAAACCCTTCACCAATATAATTCCTAGCCAAACCACTATACTAATAATCTCTAACTTCCCAAAAGAATTTGCCTTTAGTAAGTCTAAAACATCTCATGCCTGTCACGGTTGGGAGGCTGTAAACAATCACATGTGGCCAGATGAACCTGTACAGGCAGGCCACATAACCTTCAGAGAAGTTCATAAGTGGAAACACTCTTGTCATGCCCAGGAATTTTTATTGACTTGGAGCTGAACGTTTACTCCTTCTCCGAGAGAACTGGTGGGGAACAGCCCCCCATAAAGTCAGAGGTGTAGGTGAGAGCATGAAACAGTAAAGTAGGTAGACTCTGGTTTTGGAGGTAGATGCTTGGGAACAGGGGGTTTCCTGAGGCTTGATCACGCCTTTGTGTATGCCAAGCCTCCTTCCTCATGACCTTTGCCATGGGCGGAGTTCCTCATGCTGGCTCCCGGCACTGGAGTGCATAGCCTGTCCCTTCTCCAAGGGATCTTCCTGACTCAAGAATCAAACCGGGATCTTCTGCACTGCAGTGGAATTTTTACCAACTGAGCTGTGAGAGAAGCCCCAGTGGGGTGGAAAGCATGTCACAAAAGTCTTGCTCCACAGCATTCTAAAAACTGAACTTACCTGCCCATTGGTGACCCTCTTTCTGTCTCCTTTTCTTGGGGACTGGCTCCATCATCTTCTCAGCAGCTCAAACCAGTCACCTGAACAGCATCTTTGACTTTCTTTTTCATAATGTCTTTTTTCAAATTCATCTGACTGTGTTCATTCACACTGCTGCAGCTTAGCTATTTATGAACTCTTACTTGGCTTTCTGCAACAACTTCCTAATTGACATTTCTTGGCCTATTTACATCTGATACTTTCACTGCAACCAGAATAATCTGTTAAAACATTCATTGGATTATGTCACTCACATGGTTAAAACTCTTTAGTGGTTCTCCTTCACTCTTAGAAGACCCAAGTTCTAAATATGGCCTCAGGGCCCTGCATGATCTGACTCCAGCTCATACCCCGCTTCATCTTTTGACATTCCCTTTGTCTATGATCCAGCCTTGCTGACCTTTTCTCAGTTTGGTGGGTGCACTATGTTTTCCCTCTATGTCTAGGTTTTCAAACATACTGTGTCTTACTTCATGTGAGTTTCTATAACAAAACCCCACAGACTGCTGGTTTATAAACAGCAGAAATATATTGCTCACAGTTTTGGAGACTGAAGGTACAAGGTAATTGTACCAGCATGGTCAGGTTAGGGTCCCAGACTTCTCCTTGTATCCTCACATGGTAGCAGACGGTAGGGAGCTCTGTGGGGTCTCTCATAAGATCACTAATCCTGTTCATGAGGGCTCCATCCTCAAGACCTAATCACCTCCTAAAGGCCCCACCTACTAATATTGTCACCTTTGCTGGGTTAAGATTTCAAGACATGAATTTGAGGAAGGGGGGTAGGTGCAAACGTCCAGACCATAGAATGCTATCTTCATCATGGACCACTTTCTCTCTCTAATCGCCCTTTCCTTCATCAATTCTTACTCGTGACTTAGTTTCACATTAGTTGTCATCTCTTGATGATCTTCCACATCTGAACTTGTTTCCCCTCCAGTCTATTCCTATGTCATCTTATGCTTTTACTGCTAGAGTGCTTATATGGTATCATAACCGCCTGTTTACTTGTCTGTGTCCCCCTGTAGGGGGCCTCCCTGGTGCTCAGATAGTAAAGAATCTGTCTGCAGTGTGGGAGACCCAGGTTCAATCCCTGGGTCAGGAAGATCCCCTGGAGAAGGGAATGACTACCCACTCCAGTGTGCTTGCCTGGAAAGTTCCATGGACAGAGGAGCCTGGAAGACTCTGTAAAGGAAAGATCTATTTACACCCTTTTCACCATTTTAGAGACCCACTGCTTTCCATGGTGTCCTTGATATATTTGACTCTCAGTAAATACTGTTAAATAATTGAATCAACACCTAAAGTGTTAATAGATCCTTAATCCTAACTGTGTAGTAGACTCCTACAATATGTGGAAAAATTAAGAATTCAACTGGTTCTTAAAGGATTGTAAAGACTTTTTTAGGTTGATGATAGGGAAAGATTTTCCAGGCTATCAACCTCAATAAAAGAGGAAAACATGGCAAGCTCAAATCATCAAAAATTCCGCCACTATTTGGAAATGGTAGAGGAATTGAAATTTGTGACAAACAAACTGTAGCAAGCTATAGGTGTGTCCATTGAGAGTTTAGGGCCCTATTTATGGTCAAAGAATTCAAAAGAACAAGAAATTTAAATAAAGTCCAAGTAGCAAGTTCTTTAGCTTGAGGATGGCAGCAGGTTCTTGGCAGATGTTCATTGGTTGAGAGATAACTTTAAGTTTTCTGTAAATCACGCATTTACTGGAAACCAGTCCCTCAGTCTTTAAGTATCATTTTCCCAAGGGCCCATATGTGAGATTCTCCAGTTCTATTTTAGATTTAATTTCTTTCACGAGGCAGCAGGAACAGAATATGGAAAGGCCCTGAGGCAGAAGCAGACAGGCTTGTCCAGGAAACAGGGTGTAGTTTGGGTGGCTAGAGCACAGTGGTTCTTGGTAGGGCATGGCAGCAGTGAGGCTGGCCTTACACATTGTGGCCAGATCACAAAGGGCCTTGAATGATTTGGATTTGAATGAGTAGACAAAGGCAGAACCATTAAGGAGATTTTAATAGGAGAGCAACATAGTCATTTGGGTTTTAGAAAATTAATTCAAGGAAACAGGGTAATTTTGGTGGGAGAAAAGTAGAAGTAAGGAGTTCAGTTAGGTCACAATGACTGTGGACAAACAAGGTCTGAAAAAAATGACAGTTGAGATAAGGAAAAGAACTGGATTTGAGAGATCTTTAAGAGGGAGACACAGGAGTTCAGTGACCAATTGGATGTAAACAGTGGAGGAAAGCAGTGTACACTGCCTTTGAAATTGAATTCTTGGGAAGATGGTGATGTCACTAGCTGAGCTGCTGAATTAAATTCAATTTTAGATAAAATGAATTTGAAGTGCCTAGGGGACATCTATTAGGTATTCAAAAGGCAACTGAAAATTTCAGTCTGGAGATCATGATTAGAAGTTGGGGAGGCTGAATAATGGTCCCCAATGATATCTAGATGCTACTCTTTGGAATCTGTGAATGTTACTCTATCAAAGCAAAAGTGGCTTTACAGATGTGATAAAATTGGGAATATTGAGATAGGGAGAGTGTCTTGGAGTATCCAGGTGAACCTTATATGTAATCACAAGTGTTCTTATATGAAGGAAATTGAGGAAGACTTGACTAAAGAGGGAACAGGAGATGTAATGATGGAAGCAAGATGCTGGAGGGTACAAGGAAGGGTCACAATCCAAGGAATGCAGGAAACCCCTGGAAGCTGGAAGAAGCAAGGAAAGATTTCTTTCCTACAGCCTCCAAGGGAAATTAGCTTTGGTAACATTTATTTATCTTTTTACCATACTGTGTGGCATGTGGGATCTTAGTCTCCCAACAAGGGATTAAACCCACGTCCCCTGCAGTGGAAGCATGGAGTATTAACCACTGAACAACCAGGAAAGTCTCAATGACATCTGGGTTTTATCCCGGTGAAACTTATTTCAAGTTTCTGAGTTCCAGAACTGTAAGAAAATAAATGTGTTGTTTTACACCAAATTTATGGTAAAGTTGTTTCAGCAGTCATAGGAAAGTAATAAAGAGGTATAAATCAGGGAGTAATTGGTAAGGAGCACTAAGTAGTAGGAATGAATAAAATTATCTAGGGGAGAAGAGAATATGTAGAATAAGGAGAAAGGAGGACCTAGGGAGGAACCCTTCAGATCAACTCTCAGTATTCAGGCAGAGGCAGATGGACTTCCATTTCTGGCAGAATGATGGACTAGATATTCAGAATAATCTTCTCACTGAAGCAACTAAAAATAGTTGACAAAGTATTTTTTAATCTTTTGAAATGCATTCTATGTTTGCAGCAAAGTAAAAAACAAACAAACAAACAAAAAAACACTTGGAGACCAAGAATGGAATGTAAGTAGGAACCTAGGAAATAAGCAAAACCTAGAGAGTCTTGCTTGAGGGCATTTGCAAAATGAGTGAATATATTGGTTAAGGTGTGCACAAAATGAGAAATCTATGTGTAGACTCAGCCACCACTGCTTAAAGCTGGGGCCTCAAAAGACTACCCCTTTTGTGTCAGGGTGAACTACAAGTAAATCTACTGCCTTTCCTCCACCCCCCCAAAAATGGCAAGGAAAATTGCCTGTCTTGAGGATTGACTCTAAATGGATGGAGCTGCTGCTGCTGCTAAGTGGGATGGGGTGCCATTGCCTTCCCCGAAATGGATGGAGAGGAAAAAGAAATCCCTGAAGACTTGAAGCACAGTCAACACTCACACAGGCTTGAAGCTCAAATTCATGCTATACCTGGGAGTCAAAAAGGAAAAAAGAAAACAACCTCAAGCCAGGAATTAAGTTTAAAGTAAACCTCAACATATAGTTCCAAGACACCTCTCAGAAACAAATACAAATCTGTTCTGGGGGTACCCATCTTCAAAACAGGCCTTGAAGAATTCCCATCAGTAAGTGCTAAGAAATATGGACTAATAGTTTAAATCACAAAACACAAAAGGAAAGAATATGCCATGAACAAGGGACAGCAGAAATAATCAACAGTAGAATCAGACTGCAAAGCATTAGTTATGAAATTATCAGGCACAGCATATAAAATCAGTATGTTGCATGTATTTAAAGAAATAAGAGAAGGGGTTGAAAAAAACACATCAAAGATGAGCCAGCAGACTTGAAGAAGACTCAAAAAAACTACTAGAAATTTAGAATATAATATTTGAAATTAAAAACACAATGTATGGATTTAATGGCCAAAAGCTGGAGAATGTATTAAGAAAGACCAAAAATTCATAATGTAGCCCAAGGAGATGGAAACATAAAAGAGTAGTCATATGTCATGGAAATATTGTTAAACAGTATGGCAACTACCTAATCAGAATTCCAGGCAGACAGTAGGAGAAGGAACTGGTAATGAAAGCAATAATTGAAATAAGAACTGAGAATTTCTAAGAAATGAAAAATCATAGATTCAAAAACCTCAACAATCCCAAGAAGGATAAATAAGAGGAAATTTACACGTAGACACATTCCAGGAGAAATGCAGAATACTATAAACAAAGAAAAAATGTAAAAGCAGCCAAAGAAAGTAAAGACAGATTACTTTCAACAGGACAACAATTAAACCTGACAACCACAGAAGCCAATGTATTAAAAGAAAATTATTGTCAAACTAAATTTATATATTATCTTTAAAGAAAAGTATAAGAAATGCCTTAAAATAAGCAAACAAAAACTGAGAGTTTGCAACTATTTAAACCCTCAGAAGGAAATTCTCAAGGCTGTTTTCACATTCTTCCTGAAGAAAGTGAACACAGATGGAAGGTCAGAAATGAATGAAGGAATGAGGAGCAAGGAAAGTGCTAAATACGTGTTTAAGTATAAATAAATATGGGCTAAGAACAACAACAATAATCTCTTAAAAGATTTTCTTAAAGTAGCTAGAAATAAAATACACAGCATGAATAGCAGGTAAATTGGGAGAAGAATGATCAGACTTCAAGTATTCTGTGCTTTTATTGTTTGGGAGAATGGTAAAGATATTAAGTTTCCAAGTTAAAATTTCTAGACTAACCACCAAAAGGGTATATAATGTCTTAATTATAAAGGAAAAAAATGGGAAAGAGAAATAATTCAATATAAAAGTACATGAAAACAGAGAAAAAAAGAAATATTAAAAATTCAAGACACATTAGAAAGCAGAAAATAAGATGGTAGAAATAAATTTAAGTATTTCAGGTGTTAAAAAATAAACCGAGCGCCCAACATTTTAGGCAAGAATTTACAGGTGGGGTGTGTGTACGTGTGTATGCGTGTGTGCATGCTCAGTTGCTTCAGTTGTATCCCTGTGGACTTCGTGACCATGTGGACTGTAGCCCACCAGACTCCTCCCTCCATGGGATTCTCCAGGCAAGAATGCTGGAGTGGGTTGCCATTCCCTACTCCAGGGGATCTTTCTGACCCAGGGATTGAACCTGAGTCTCTTGCAGCTCCTGCTTTGCAGGCGGATTCTTTACCGCTGAGCCACTGGGGAGGCTCGCAGTGAGTGTGTATACATATACATGTATATATTCTATTTTTAAAAGTTCAGCTATATTCCATATAAGTCATGTTTAAAACATAAGGATTTAGAAAAATTGAGAATGAATGTGAAAAAAAAATTATACCATTCAGACAATAACCACAAGAAAGTTGGTGTTGCTATATTAGTATCAGACTAAACAGTTCTTAAGACAGAAAATTTTAAGAACAAGCATTTCAAAAGGATAAAAGGTTCAATTCTCCAGGAAGATGTCAGAGTTCTCTAAACTTGTAAGTATTTAGAATCAAGCTGACAAAATCAGTAAAAAGAAGATTAGAACAACACAATTAATAAACTGTCTCTAATTGAGCAAACATTGATAATATCACGTGTAACAACTACAGGATTTACATTCTTTGCAACCAACATGGAGCATTTTTGAAAACTGACCACACGCTGATTTATAAAACAAATATAAACAATTTTCAAAAGGCTGAAATCTTACCGACCACAGTTTACGACCATGATACAATTAAGTTAGAAATCAATAGCAAAAGGATAACTAGAAAAAAACCCATATGTGGAAAATTAAGATGTTCTATTCTAAATAACCTGTGGGCCAAAAAGGAAACTATGATAGAAATTAGAAAATACTTAGACTATAATCAAGATGTATTCAATGAAAATAAAGTAAGATCTAGTGAAAAATTACATCCTTAAATGCTTTTATTAGTAAATATGAAAGGCTAGCAATGAGTTAAGAAGTTAGAAAAACAATAATGAAATAATAAATAAACGTGAAAATAAAGATAACAGCAGAAATCAATGAAATAGAAAAAAAATGTAAAAGAAGGTTAACAAGTCCCCAGATTCTTTCTTTGAAAAGCCTCTTACAGATAAATATTAGAACAAAAGAGATAATTATAGTCAGTACAGACAAATAATTAATAAGGAGGATTACAAGTTTTAAGGCTATGAACCAGAAAATTTAGAGAAATGGATAAATTCTTAGAAAAATATCACCTACTAAAACTTCTTCAAGAACAAACAGGAAACAATAGTCAAAAAAAAATTAAAGAAAATAAATCAGTTGTTTAAAATTGTCCCATATGGAGAATGGAGGGAAGGGATAGTTAGGGAATTTGAGATGGGCATGTACATACTGCTATATTTAAAATAGATAGCCAACTAGGACCTGTATAGCACATGGAACTCTGTTCATTGTTTTGTGGCAGCCTGGATGGGAAGGGGAGTTTGGGGAAGAATGGATACATGTATATGTACAGCTGCATCACTTTGCTGTTCACCTGAAACTTTCACAACCTGATGGGAAGCACTGACTCATAAGAAAAGACCCTGATGCTGGGAAAGATTGAAGGTAGGAGGAGAAGCGGACGACCGCAGATAAGATGGTTGGATGGCATCACCAACTTGATGGACATGAGTCTGAGAAAGCTCTGGGAGTTGGTGATGGACAGGAAAGCCTGGTGTGCTGCAGTCCATGGGATTGCAAAGAGTCAGAGATGACTGAGTGACTGAACTGAAATGATCACAACATTGTTTCTTAATCAGCTATATCCCAATAAAAAATAAAAAGGTTTTTAAAAAAGGAAAAGAATTGTCCCATAAAATAAAAATCAAGAGCAGATAATTTTTTTGCTGTGGTTGTTTTCCTTAAACAATTTTTTGTAATAATTTTCAATCATACAAAACAAAGTAGAGAGAATCATAAAACAAGCTCCTCTATATTTACCACTCAGCTTCAATGATTGTCTTTCTTTGCTTTTCATCAAACTCTTCCCTCTCCACTTAAAAACATTATTTATTTTGAAATAATTGTAGCCTTACTAAATGTTCCAAAAATAGTACCAAAAGTTCTGATATACTTTAACTCAGCTTCCCCTGTTGTTAACATTTTATATAATCTCAAGACAACTAATCAAAGCTAAAGTCAACTTTGATGTGTATGTGTGTGTGTGTCTAGTTGCTTGGTCAGCTTTGGTGCAGTAGTATTAACTAATTTTCAGACTATAATTGAATATCACAAGTTTTCCCATTAACGTCCTTTTTTTTTTTTTTTTTTTAAATCCAGGATAAAATCAGGAGTCTCCTCCTCCTCTTCCTCTGCAATAGTTCCTCAAGGTCAAGTAGTTTCACAGTTGAGGTCTAGCAAATACTCAGGAGACAAGTAATTCCAATCTTTCACAACCTATTCCAAAGACAAAAAGGAGAAAACACTCCTTAGCTTGCTTTATGAAGTTAGAATAACTGATAATTAGGTCAGTCTCACTTATGAACAGTGATGCAAAAATCCAGACAAAATAATAGAAAATCATACCATAAAGTGTATGGGAAGTTAATAAATCATGACTAGGATGAATTTACTCTAGAAATGCACAGTTGGATTACCATTAGATAGTCAGTTAATGAAATAAATTAATATGTTAAAAGCAAAAAAATCATATGATCACCTCAATAGATGCCAAAATGACAGTATTCCACATATATTCTTGCTAATTTTTTTCAAATTGAGATATAATTGACATACATTATGTTTCAGGTATATAGCATAATGATTTGATATTTGTCCATATTGCAAAATGATCGTCAAATAAGTCTAGTTAACCTCCATCACTATACACAGTTACACAATTTATTTTTCTTATGTTGAGAACTTTACTCTCTTAGCAACTTTCAGATATGCAGTATAATATTATCAACTGTAGTCACCATTCTGTACATTATATCCCCATGACTTATTTATTTTCTAACTGGAAGTTAGTACCTTTGACTCCCTTCACCCATCTCTTTGGGTGCTGAGTAATCTCTTCATCTCATTGTTTTCCTTGGTTAATCCAAACTTCAAGCTGCCTTCCCCTTCATTTGACTAAAAGTAATTCTCTTTCTACCATCCCTTTATCCAACAGCAAATGCATTTTTCTACTACTTCACACACACACACACACACACACACACACACACACATGCACCCTCAACTTCCTGATAAATCCCCAACTTGTAACACCATCAAATTATCTTCTCTCACTCTTTCCTCTGTTTCACTGTAAGAAGTGTTCTTCATTCTTTCCAAGATTAAATACTCCAATGTGTTCTGATTAACCCCCTTCCTACTTTTGTAGAAACTATGCATTCTCAACTATCCTCTTTCTCTCTCTCTTGTCACACAAACATGTGCACACACATGACACCACAACTTCCTCCTCTATGATACCACTTTCCAACCTCACACACACACACACACACACACACACATATATATAAAACATCTATTTCTGCTTTATTGACTATGCCAAAGCCTTTGACTGTGTGGAGCATAATAAACTGTGGAAAATTCTTCAAGAGATGGGAATACCAGACTACCTGACCTGCCTCTTGAGAAATCTGTATGCAGGTCAGGAAGCAACAGTTAGAACTGGACATGGAACAACAGACTGGTTCCAAATAGGAAAAGAAGTACATCAAGGCTGTATATTGTCACCCTGCTTATTTAACTTCTATGCAGAGAACATCATGAGAAACGCGGGGCTGGAAGAAGCACAAGCTGGAATCAAGATTGCTGGGAGAAATATCAACAATCTCAGATATGCAGATGACACCACCCTTATGGCAGAAAGTGAAGGGGAACTAAAAAGCCTCTTGAAGAAAGTGAAAGAGGAGAGTGAAAAAGTTGGCTTAAAGCTCAACATTCAGAAAAACAAAGATCATGGCATCTAGTGCACACTTCATGGGAACTAAATGGGGAAACAGTGGAATTAGTGTCAGACTTCGTCTTTTTTGGGCTCCAAAATCACTGCAGATGTTGATTGCAGCCATGAAATCAAAAGATGCTTACTCCTTGGGAGGAAAGTTATGACCAACCTAGACAGCATATTCAAAAGCAGAGACATTACTTTGCCAACAAAGGTCCGTCTAGTCAAGGCTATCATTTTTCCAGTGGTCATGTATGGATGTGAGAGTTGGACTGTGAAGAAAGCTGAGTGCCGAAGAACTGATGCTTTTGAACTGTGGTGTTGGAGAAGACTCTTGAGAGTCCCTTGGACTACAAAGAGATCCAACCAGTCCATCCTAAAGGAGATCAGTCCTGGGTGTTCATTGGAAGGACTGATGCTGAAGCTGAAACCCCAGTACTTTGGCCACCTCATGCGAAGAGTTGACCCATTGGAAAAGACTCTGATGCTGTGAGGGATTGGGGGCAGGAGGAGAAGGGGACGACAGAGGATGAGATGGCTGGATGGCATCACCGACTCAATGGACATGAGTTTGGGTAAACTCCGGGAGTTGGTGAAGGACAGGGAGTGCTGAGATTCATGGGGTCGCAAAGAGTTGGACACGACTGAGCGACTGAACTGAACTGAACTGAACCAAAGAAACAAGCAATACTTCCTCAATCTAGAGTCCCTCTCAAAATAGGCTGCTGCATCCTATCCTGAATTGGAGGTGCCCAGCAAGGAACATTTACAAAATCAACGTGACCAGGTCTCCTGGGATTGACTGCTACACAATCTGAACAGTTATATGTAGTGACCCTCTTCAAATTGTCTCCTTCCCTTTATAGTTACCCTTTCTGGAAAATAGCTGTAAGCTACACTTGCTGTTTCTTTTTCCTTTTCTTCTCTTCTAGCTTCAGCCCCCACTACCTATCTATAATATGTGTTATTTAGACCAACAGTTTCTTATGACCAAATCTAATGAAAATTTTCTACCTTTATCTTGAAGCGAAGTGAAGTGGCAATCCACTCCAGTACTATTGCCTGGAAAATCCCATGGACAGAGGAGACTGGTAGGCTACACCCCATGGAGTCACAAAGAGTTGGACACAACTGAGCGACTTCACTTCACTTCAAGATAAAAGTAGAAAAAGATTCATTAGATTTGGTCATAAGAAACTGTTGGTCTAAGTAACATATATTATAGATAGGTAGTGGAGGCTGAAGCTAGAAGAGAAGACAAGGAAAAAGAAACAGCAAGTGTAGCTTACAGCTTTTTCCAGAAAGGGTAACTATAAAGGGAAGGAGACAATTTGAAGAGGGTCACTACATATAATTGTTCAGATTGTGTAACAGTCAATCCCAGGAGACCTGGTCACCTTTATCTTACCCAGCAGTTATTTGAAGTTACAGACCATATGTTTCTTGAACTTTCTTTAACATCCATCCTCTTCTGATTTTCCTTCCTCTTATCTTGCTGGCTAACTCTCAGATTCCTTTAAGATCATTCATTGTCTGGGCCCTCCTTAAAGATCAGTGTTCTCTGAGGTTACATTCTAGACTCTGTCCTCCTCTCCTTTTTCAGCTTGTTTGGGTGACATAGTTGAAACACTCAGCTTTATCTATAGTAGGATCACATTTTGAGACTTGGAGTTTGGGGGATGGAGATGAAGAGGGAAGGTTCTGAAGTCAAGTGTAGGGCATATAATTTAGCCTAGCTGCTGCTGCTAAGTGGCTTCAGTCATGTCTGACTCTGTGCGACCCCATAGACGGCAGCCCACCAGGCTCTGCCGTCCCTGGGATACTCCAGGCAAGAACACTGGAGTGGGTTGCCATTTCCTTCTCCAATGCATGAAAGTGAAAAGTGAAAGTGAATTTGCTCAGTCGTGTCCCACTCTTAGCGACCCCATGGACCGTAGCCCACCAGGCTCCTCCATCCATGGGATTTTCCAGGCAAGAGTACTGGAGTGGGGTGCCATTGCCTTCTCTGAATTTAGCCTTAGAAATCCTATTAATAGTCTACAAACACAGTAGAGCACCATCTGTCATAAGCCAGAATACTTTTTCCTTTGGTGTTGGAAGAGATATTGAATTTCAGCTGAACACCAGGTTATCTGTATTTGACTTGGGTTTAGGACCATACATATTAAAAAAAAAAGTAGGTACAATATCTTTAAATACAACACTCAGACTAGGGGAATGTTTAGACTGGGGAAATGGAAACTTGCTAAGAGTATTACATCTTTTCTTGTGTTCATTTGGGGAGGTAGGCTGTAAGAGAGGAATGGTGGGGGAAATTATTGTACCATTATAACAATGGATTTTCTCTATCCCTTTTGTTCTTTCTTGTTTTACCAAAGGTGTGTAGTTGGATTTGGGCTTCCCTGGTGGCTCAGTGGTGAAGAATCTGACTGCCAGTGCAGGAGATGCAGGTTTGATCCCTGGGTTCGGAAGATCCCCTGGAGAAAGAAATGGCAACAAATTCCATTATTCTTGCCTGGGAAAATCCTGTGGACAGAGGAACCTGGTGAGCTACAGTCCATGGGTTCAGAAAGGGTTGGACACAAACGACTAAACAACAATAGTTGGATTTGCATAAGTGAAATGTGCATGTGCATTCTACTATCTGTTTGCAAATAACTCTTCTGTATCTCCAGTTTGGTCTTCTGAGACCAGGTTCACATGCTGAAGATCCCCTTATAGGGATTCTCCCTTCATATTAACACTCTCTAGACAGAACTCAACATTTGTCCCCCATCCTTACATGACTGCCCTCCATCTCCTTCCCTTCTCTAGTCCCGCCTGGAAGAATGATACTTTTGTTCAGTCACCCAAGCCAAATGCCTAAGAATTATCCCTAGATCTTTTCTTTTCCTTAGCATCCATATTTCATTAACAGCCAAGGTATATTCACTCTATTCTCTTAAAATCACTCAAATATTTGCTCTAGCCCTCCATTCCACTGTTGTCGCCTTAGTATATGTTTGCCATCTTCTGTCTTTTCTTAGAATTATTGCACTTGCTTTTAACTGGTTTTTATTTTCAAGCTTCTGCCTTATCCTCCCTTCCTCCTACTATTAAGAAAAAGTAAACAATGCTTGAAAATAAGGCCAAGGCAGTATGAGTAGATCCTTTCAATGTGATGTGTTATTTAAGGAAATGGCAACTCATTCCAGTATTCGTAGCTGGGAAATCCCATGGACAGAGGAGCCTAGTGCACTTATAGTCCATGGGGTCACAAAAGAGTTGGATACGACTCTGTCATTGTTGGATACCAACAATGACAACCCAACAGTTATTTCATTAGGGAACATACCACCATTGAAGTTTTTTTTTTAATGAAGATATGATGACTGAAATTTGTAAGTGTTCACATTCTATGCAGTTACATGTTGATTTGTAGATTTTTGCCTGGTAGAGATACAAACAGTTTTGTCCCTAGAAGAGTTAATCCAAAGATTTTATTACTGTAACACTAAACAAATCTGTGTCTAACTTAAAAGAATAAGAAACTCATCTCATTTTGATTCCTCTCCTGATGGCCTATGTAAATACCTATTCTTCACGTGTCCTGGAACCAGCTTACCTAAATTACTGGTTCTCTCATTATTAATGAGTTAAATAAAAACTGTCAACCAGTGTCCATTCTATATTAACAAGAGGCTCGTTTTTAACCTTTTTGAAAATTACACTTAGACAGTATGCTGCAACTAATAAATTCTTTCCAAATTGCTTATTTGATCATGTTATTTCTCTATTTATTTCCCTTAATGGCCCCATGTAACCTGAACAGCTGATGTTGCTCCCTAGCTTGATACTTTCATGCCCTTCATGGTTTGGGTCCTGCCTATTTTTCTAGCCAAATCTTTTGCCATCCCCTCACAAACCCTTTATGTTCTAACCATGTGACACCACTAAACAAGCAACACTTTGTTCTGCTTGTACATGTCACTTTCTCATCTAGAACTCCCTCCCCATCTCACTTCCACTACCCTTTCCCCCTTTGCTTCCTTTCTAAGTTATTTCTGTTCAAGACTCAGCCCAGCTATCACCTCCTATCAAAGTCTCACCTGCCCTTCCTCCCACCCCAATAACCTGTGCTGGGTTAGGGGTTCCTCTCCTGTGTTCTACCTTTCCTTATGGTTACTGCAACATTTGCCATACTCTCTGTAATTCTTTATTTACTTCCCCATTTTTGAGACTAAAACTAGATTGTAAGGTCTTGAGTCAGGAACTGAATTGAACATCAATTAAGTAGTTATGTTTTGACTGTATTGTGAAGAAAATGACGTATTTGCTTCATTTACCTCAGCAAAGAATACAGTCATGAAATTAAAAGACGCTTACTCCTTTGAAGAAAAGTTATGACCAACCTAGATAGCATATTCAAAAGCAGAGACATTACTTTGCTGACTAAGGTCCATCTAGTCAAGGCTATGGTTTTCCCTGTGGTTATGTATGGATGTGAGAGTTGGACTGTGACGAAAGCTGAGCACCGAAGAATTTATGCTTTTGAACTGTGGTGTTGGAGAAGACTCTTGAGAGTCCCTTGGACTGCAAGGGAGATCCAACCAGTCCATTCTGAAGGAGATCAGCCCTGGGATTTCTTTGGAGGGAATGATGCTGAAGCTGAAACTCCAGTACTTTGGCCACCTCATGCAAAGAGTTGACTCACTGGAAAAAACTTTGATGCCGGGAGGGATTGAGGGCAGGAGGAAAAGGGGACGACCGAGGATGAGATGGCTGGATGGCATCACTGACTCGACGGACACAAGTCTGAATGAACTCCGGAAGTTTTTGATGGACAGGGAGGCCTGGCGTGCAGCGATTCATGGGGTCACAAAGAGTCGAACACGACTGAGCGACTGAACTGAACTGAACTGACACTTGTGTCAAATTTAGTGACTGTCAACAGTGTCTTATTTGTTATTATTATTTTAAAATATTGATTTATTTGGCTGTTGTAGGTCTTAGTTGCAGCTCATGAGATCTTCAGTCTTTGTTGCGGCACATGCGGTCTTTTAGTTTTAGCATGCAAACTCTTAGTTGCGGCATATGGGATCTATTTCCCTGACCAGGGATTGAACTCAGGCCCCCTGCTTTGGGAGCATGGAGTCTTAGCCACTGGACCACCAGGGAAGTACCAACAATACTTTAAAACATAAGCAAAGTTAGATGTAGCCTCCTTCCAATGGCCCCTTCTCCTAAATTTATGTTATTATATAGAGCACTTTTCTTGATTTCTTCTTAATATTATAGTCCATGAAAGAAAATAAACTTTTATTGTAGATTTGTCTAGTAGAGTTTGTCCCACACTTCTTGATCGTATAGTCATTATTAAGTTACTCAGATTTTTATTCATACTTCAAGTTTTGCCTACAAAGTACACAGCATTTATAGGCATAAAAGTGTTCCCATTTTCCCCTAGCCCAAGAAATTTAGAGGAAATTTTCTCTTGCTGGATTTGAGGCCAAAGCTTACACTGGTACATTACGTGTTCCTAGCCCTTGGATGGTAGGGAGGCCGCAGCCATCCCCAGTGTATCATGTGATCCCTTGACTGGTCTTTCCTCTCAACCATTTCCGACTGCGGCTCATCCACCCAAGTGACATTTCATTGTGTGATTTCCTATTGAAAAATGTTCTTCTTGTGCTTTTCCAAATGCTGTTCTGTATGGAGCAAGTTGGTTTCCATTGGCAGAAAACACTGTGAGAACAATTTCCTGATGAAAAGAATCCTAGACTTGGATGCTGAGTATCAGCAGCATAAAGAAAAGCATACCTACATGAGGATTAGAACTTTATAGATGTGGTTGACCTCAGGCTCCAACCAAAACAAAGACATCAGTGTAAATCCTCTAACACTTTCACTCACTCTGAACTACCCCCCAGATGTCACGGTTCTTGGTAAAGTGTGTTCAGTTTATGTCCTTGGAGCCTCTAAATCTATCAAAGAGCATTTTGCATTTTCATTCTGGGTTAGAAAAGGATCATTGGGAAAGCTGAAATAGTTTCTTGATGGTCTCATATTCGATTTCTCATTTCTTTAGGTAAATAAGCACCTTCTACTAGTGGATGCTTCTCAGAAGATTTTAAAACCAAAGTCTCAGGTGATATGAATCTTACTGCCTACTTGCAGTAGGACTGGTTAAATTACTGATTTTTAAACTAAGTTCTGAGTGTCCTCATGGGTCCCTTCCAGCCCAGTTTTCAGTATACACAGCTCTATTTTTATCAATTTAATATAAATTGGGCTCTGACACATATTTCATTTGGGAAAAAGGGTTCCACTGCTTAAAGATATGCTTAAAAAAGAAAACAGAACTAGAATCTTTTTATTTTTATTTTTTGATTCAGTAGTGGGCTTACACTGCATGCAAATAAGTAGGCTTAAGATACTGATATTGCTGTTAGCACAAAGCAGTGACACGTTTATTTTTTATTCATTTATTCTGCAAATATCAATTAAACTTCTCCTATATACTGGATGGTGGAATATAACTAAAAATAAGTTACCTGCCTTCAGGGATCATGTAGTCTAGAGGAAAAATGGACAGTTAAATAATTTTCATTCACTGTTGATAACTAGGTATGTGTGTTGGGAGGAGGGAGTAAAGAAAGGCTTCTGAGTGTTAATGAAGCGGAAGTAGGGAAGTAGGAGTTCAGGAGATGGGACTTGTATATGTGAAAGTCTGTGGGTAAGGGATATGATGACTCCCTGGAAGAACGGGGGAAAAAAAGTGTTAACTCTGGAGTGTGGAGTTCAAAATAGAGAAGCCTTGCAAGCTAACTTAAGGAGTATGGGCTTTATTAAGAGCCATGGGAAGCAATGGGGCAAAATGATCAGATTTCTGCTTTTACAAGCTCACTCTGGCTGTAAAGTAGAAAACGGAATGAAGAGGAACAGAGTAGGGAACCAGAGGAGACGCTGTTCAGTTCAGATGCTGTTAGGGTGTTCCAAATGAGAAGTGGGGATTCCCTGGGTTGTTGTTGTTTAGTCACTAAGTTGTGTCCGACTCTTTTGTAACTCCATGGACTGTAGCCCAGCAGGCTTTCTCTGTTCATGGGATTCTCCAGGCAAGAATACTGGAGTGGGTTGCCATTTCTATCTCCAAGGTATCTTCCCAAACCAGAGATCAAACACATATCTCCTGCATTGGCAGGTAGATTCTTTACCAGTGAGTCACTCGGAAAGCCCTCCCCAGGGCTTAAGTGAGAACAAGTGCAAGAGGAGAGCTATGGCCAGATTCCAGAGATGATGCAGGGTTAGATTCTGCTGAGTCCGATGATTGATGGGATGGGTGCTGAGTTTGAAAGGAAGGAGTATCAAGGATGCTCTTCAGTTTTCCGGTCCAGGCAACAGAGTGGATAGTGGAGGTATTTGTAGAGACAGGGAACTCAGGGGAGAGGGTCAAGCTTAGAGAGAAAGAGATGAGATTCATTTTGAGCATGAGTTGGAGATCCCTGTGGGCGATCTAAGTGTAGATGTTGAGTAGACAGTTGGATGTTTAGGTATGTAGGTCAAGACACAGATTGGGCTAGTGATACAGATGTGGAACTTATCAGGATTGAGATGATGATCAACAGACATCCTGAGAGTAGAGTGAATGACAGCTTCTAGGGAGGCTGAGTAGGCTGTGAAAAGAAGGATGGTTTAGAAAGGTGGCTAGAAAAAGAGGACAAAGAGAGGGAAAATAAGAGAATCTGGTGTCATAGAAATCTAGAGGATGGTTCAAGGATGAATGAATGAGATTCAGTATTAAATGTTGCACAGGTCACAGTCTGAAAAGTGTCTCCCAAATGCAGGCCTGCCTTCTGTCTGACAATATGCACAAGCTGTCTGGGATTATCTCTGTCTCGTCGACAAGTTTGCTGTGTTAATCCAGGAAAAAACCTCATGTATAACAGTACAAAAATAACCAGGAGACAGGGCTCCTTTAATTCTCAGTAGATTTCCATATCAATGTGTAATTTCCGTAAATATCTGAAGAAGTTTAAAATCCAAATAGCTAATGATTGAAAAATCCCTCCCCACATATGTGTGAGCAAGTAGCTAAGGCTGTCTCTAATGTGATTTCTCTGAAAATACAAAAGCCCAAATCAAGAATTCCACAAGGCCTACTCTTTAATGTAGCATAATGTTAGCATTGTGTAAAATATAATAAATATAATTTGGAGATAAATGACTAGAGTAAATGGAATCTACACACATACCCTGAAAAACCTTGAAAAGTCATGTTAACCCATGGCTATCTTGCTCAGGCTTTCACCTCCCACCCTGCCTTCCTTACATTCTGTCTCTTATTCTGTCCCGCCTATACTTTTGGGTTTAACTTTAAGGGAGCTGTGATTGTGGGTAAATATGTTGAGTTTGAGATTTTTCACAGAATGGGAGGTAATGTTTCCCACAAGGGAAGTCATTCTTTGCAGAGTTCACAACTCTGTGAACCACGTGGCTGGAAGGAAACCTGGGGACTATCTAGCCTACCTTCTTCTCTTTTTAGTCAATGAAATTAGGGTGGGAAGAAATGAGGTAAATGAGCAGTGACACATCAGGCACTGAGAGGGCAGCTGAAGTAGGTTTACATATAGCCCATTATAAAAATAATGCATCCTAGAGAAGACAGAAAGAACTAAACTATGTTCTGTCCTATTCTATACTCCAAGACTAAATCTGTTTATGTCAAGTAGCTTTTGTTGTTGTTCAGTCACTCAGTCATGTCCAACTCTTTGTGACCCCGTGGACTTCAGCATAGCTGGCTTCCCTATCCTTCACTATCTCCCAGAGTTTGCGCACACTCATGTCCATTGAGTTGATGATACCATCTCATCCCCTGTTGCTCCCTTCTCATTCAAATATAAAGTAAAGAAAAAGATCTACTATTGTATGTGTGAGATACATTGTAAGAAACAGTCCACAAATATGATTCTGACACTAAATTCTCTTTTATTTCCTGTTTCACTTCATTTTATGCAAACATTTGTTTCCAAAGAGATCAAAGATGGGAAGTATGAGTGGATTTATTCTGTGTTAGTCTGTATAGCCTGCATTTTGGTCCAGGGTCCTTTCTAATACAGCACTCAAGTTCATCCATCCTCCCTTTGCCGAGAGTACCAAACTCTGGCCTTCTAATGAGATGTCAGGGATTAATGTGGCTGCTTGGATAGGACTGACAATGGGACAGGGAGAAAATGGGCTAGGAGACGTTAGTGAGTCACATTGTTCCTGGGCCAGGTCAGTGTAAGAAAGGAAATGTTCCTGTGGACAGATGCGCCCCTGAACTGCCAAGGACCTTGATGAGATGGTACAGGAGATAGCTCTCTAAATATTTCAAAATCCAGAACAGAAGGTAGGTGATGGAATATAAGGAGAGACCTTGGACTATGGAGTAAATGGACTTGGCTTAGCATCTCAACTGTGCTTCTGAGTAGCAATGAGAATTTACAAATTTATTTTAACTTCTCTAAGCCCTTAGTTTTCTTCATCTGTAAAACTTGGCAATCAAGATGGCCAGGAGAAATATCAATAACCTCAGATATGCAGATGACACCACCCTTATGGCAAAAAGTGAAGAGGAATTAAAGAGCCTCTTGATGAAAGTGAAAGAGGTGAGTGAAAGAGCTGGCTTACAACTCAACATTCAAGAAACCAAGATCATGGCATCCAGTCTCATCACTTCATGGCAAATAAATGGGGAAACAATGGAAACAGTGGCAGACTTTATTTTCTTGGACTCCAAATCTCTGCAGATGGTGACTGCAGCCATGAAATTAAAAGACACTGAGTCCTTGGAAGAAAAGCTATGACCAACCTAGACAGCATATTAAAAAACAGAGACATTACTTTGCTGACAAAGGTCCGTCTAGTCAAAGGTATGGTTTTCTCAGTTGTCATGTATGGATGTGAGAGGTGGACCATAAAGAAATCTGAGAACCAAAGAATTGATGCCTTTGAACTGTGGTGTTGGAGAAAACTCTTGTGAGTTCCTTGGACTGCAAGGAAATCAAACCAGTCAATAGTAAAGGAAATTAGTCCTGAATATTTATTGGAAGGACTGATGCTGAAGCTAAAGCTCCAATACTTTGGCCATCTGATGTGAAGAACTGACTCATTGGAAAAGACCCTGATGCTAGGAAAGATTAAAGGCAGGAGGAGAAAAGGACGATAGACAGAGGATGGGATGTTTGGGTGGCATCATTGACTCAATGGACATGAGTTTGAGCAAGCTCTGGGAGTTGGTGATGGACAGGGAAGCCTGGCATGCTGCAGTCCATGGGTTGCAAAGAGTTGGACACAACTGAGCAACTGAACTGAACCGAAGCCCTTACTTTTCTTCATCTGTAAAATTTGGTTGTGAAGATGCAATGAAATAAAGTATGTTAAGAACCCAGAACAACAGTTAATTTTAATTTCTCTTTTCTTCACTTTAAATTCCTTAGCTTTCTTCCATTTCAAGCCCTCTCTCTTCATGTTCCAGCTAACTGGCTCTGCTGAAGAAAGACTCAA
Organism: Nanger dama; assembly: GCA_917880005.1. Lineage (NCBI taxonomy): Eukaryota > Metazoa > Chordata > Mammalia > Artiodactyla > Bovidae > Nanger > Nanger dama. The sequence goes on from CAKJTW010000006.1 coordinate 61,833,162, forward strand.
GTTTTTCTTGAGATACTGTTGAGGAAAACCTCCTTGAAACTTGGACCTATGTTTTCAGAAGGAATTAGAATAGTAAGTCAACACTAATGGTTTTTCCTCCCAGTTCTATTGAGATATAATTGACATATATCGTTGTATAAGTTTAAGGTATCAACATAATTATTTGACTTTTGTATATGCTGCAAAATTATCACCACAATAAGATTAGTAAATATCCATCAGCTCCAAATAGTTATAATTGATGAGAATTTTAAAAGTCCACTCTCTTAGCAACTTTCAAATACATAATACAGTATTGTATATTACATTCCCAGAATTTATTTATCCTATAATTGGAAGTTTGTACCTTTTGACCACCTTCACCTAATTCCATCATCCCCCTCAGTACAACCCTATACTGACTTCCTACCCTCTATCTCTGACAATTACAAATCTGGTCTTTGTTTCTATGGGTTTGGTTTTTTAGATTCCACCTATAGACGAGATTTGGAGAAGGCAATGGCAACCCACTCCAGTACTTTTGCCTGGAAAATCCCATGGACGGAGGAGCCTGGAGGGCTGCAGTCCATGGGCTCGCTAAGGGTCGGACACAACTGAGCGACTTCACTCTCACTTTTCACTTTCATGCATTGGAGAAGGAAATGGCAACCCACTCCAGTGTTCTTGCCTGGAGAACCCCAGGGATGGGGGAGCCTGGTGGGCTGCCATCTATGGGGTCACACAGAGTCGGACACGACTGAAGCGACTTAGCAGCAGCAGCATAGGTGAGTCTTTCTCTGTCTGTCTTGTTTCACTTAGCATAATGACCTCAATAGCAAGATTTCCTTCTTTCTTGTGGCTGAATTGTATTCTCTCATATATATATATACACCACAGTTTCCTTATTCAGTCATCTGTCAGTGGGCACTTAGGTTGTCTCCATGTCTTGTCTATTGTAAATAATGCTGCAGTGAACATCAGATACAGATAATTCTTTGAGATACTGATTTTTTTACTTTGGATATAACCCAGGAGTGGCATTGCTGGATCATATGGTAGTTCTATTTTTATTTTTGAGGAAACTCCATATGTTTTCCATAATGGCTCTACCAACTAACATTTCTACCAGCAGTGCTCAAGGATCCCTTTCTACATGTTTTCACCGACATTTTTATTTCTTGTCCTTTTGATAATACTCATTCTTACAGGTGTGAGGTAAAATAATGGTTTTGAGTTACCTTTTCCTTATAATTAGTGATGGCTGACACTATTTGTGACAGGGAAAAACTGCTTGCAGTTGGTAATACCCAACTGCTTCCAAAGGAATTTCTTTGCTGAACAGAGTGATGGGTATGAGGATGCAAGTGTAAGAAAGTTCACTTTTTCTGCATTAGAAACTTTTTATTTATTTATTTTTTGCAGGAGGTAAGGGGAGAGCAGGACCAAGGGACAATGCAGTGAGATCCAGAGCCAGGGAAAACTGGAGCCTATGTGTAGATAAGATTAAAGGGTGAAGAAGTAGCCTTAGCGGGACTTTGTGGGGAGAATTGAGATGTTGCTTAATAGGAATTTCCGTGGTTTGTCTTGCCTAATGCTTAATATGGCCCTTTCATGCCTCTCTCCATGGACTCTATGTTAAAACCTATGTTTCTTATAATGTCTCACTGTCTCACGGGAGCTAAATTTGTTCTTGTTGAGAAGTGTAGAAGTGCTGAATTCTACTTCAAGGTATCTGTGAATCTAAGACAAGGCTGCCTGTGAAGTCCAAACATATCTGGGTCATATTACTAAGATATCAGCATCTTCTCCTCTGGCCAAAGATATGCATTGTTTTTAAAAAGCAGAATAAAGAAATAAACACCTAGAAACCATCATTATTAGGCCCAGAAAAGTGAAAGTGAAATCGTTCAGTTGTCTCCAACTCTTTGTTATCCCACTCTTTGTAGCCCACCAGGCTCCTCCATCCATGGGATTCTCCAGGCAAGAATACTAGAGTGGGTTGCCATTTCCCTTCTCCAGAGGATCTTCCCAACCCAGGGACTGAACTCAGGTCTCCTGCATTGCAGGCAGATGCTTTAACCTCTGAGCCACCAGGGAAGCCCTATTAGGCCCAGAACCACACATCAAATCTCTGAAGGATTAAGGGAGTTTATAGCAAACATACCCCAAATCCAGATTTTGGCTTAACCTACAGATTTCCTTTGTACCTCACAACATGGTTATAGAGCTTCCATTCCACATCTTTCTGATCCAGACAATGTCACTCGTGTAGAACATTTACCTGATGCTGTAAAATTTGTGTGAAAAGTCAAGGAATAAAACAGTATTCAGTAAATCCTAAGGCAAGGACTCTCAACTCACTGAGAAATTGTTCTATGTCCAGAAAACCAAAAGCAGCAGCCTTCCCAGTTCACTTGTTGGGTAATGGTATAAGGGTGCAGGCGGGGGAAATGGGATAATTTTCAAAGCTTCCAGCAGAGCTGTGGTCACATTTAGCTCCATAGCTCTACCTCCCCATAATTTTCTTTGCTTTTTCACAGCGAAATTGGGTCTATTAGGAAGCAAGAAGTAGCTTTTAAGAAAAACGTTTCAGAAAAACACATACTTCATAAAAACTGATAGGAGTGGAAATTGCATATAATATAGATGACAGAGTCCAGGAAAGAATCCAGGAAGCTTTTAAGATTTGAGAGTGATGTGCAGTGTACTTCTTTGGAACAAAGGCTACTCGAATGAATAAAGCTGCAGGAATTTGTTGTGGGAGATTAATTGCTTCAAGCCTTTGGTGCCACTTTCAGAACAGTTACTCTTTTAATTGAAAAACTGGTTTCTACAGAATGACTTAAAGGTACAAATGAGTGGATGATGTTCTGCTGCAAAGATAACATAAAGATAGCTCTGAATATTCTACCCTGAGCTATAGCATAAGCTAGCTCTGAGAACTGAGCATCATGATGCAGAGGAAAGAGCCTAAGATTTAGAGTCAAATGACCAAGATGAAAACTCAAGCTCTAAATATTTGTTACCTGTCAGGTAGACGGTCACTCAATTCTTCGGAGATTCAATATCCTCATATCAAATGAGGTGTTACACACCACATGGTTGTCATGAGACTTGATGGATACAAAATATAGATGGAAGCACTTATAGGTATGACAAGATACTGAATATAGTTCCCTGTTGTTGTTCTGATTTGTTGTTTAGAGAGTAAGTCGTGTCCTACTCTGCGACCCCATGGACTGTAGCCCACCAGTCCATGGGATTCTCCAGGCAAGAATACTGGAATGGGTTGCCATTTCCTTTTCCATGGGATCTTCCCAGCCGAGGCATGGAACCCCAGTCTCCTGCTTGACAGGCGGATTCTTTACCACTGAGCTACTGGGGAAATCCATAGTTCTCTGTGCTATACAATAAATCTTTTTGCCTGTTTTATTTATTTATTTGTTATTCCCATACTGCTAATTTATCCCCTCCAGTTTTCCCCTTTGGTAACCGTAAGTTTGGTTTCCATGTCTGTGAGTCTGTTTCTGTTTTGAATATAGGTTCACTTGTTTTTTAGATGCCACATGTAAATGATATACTATATTTGTCTTTTTCTGATTTAACTCACTTACTACAATATTCTCTAAGTTCATCCATGTTGCTGCAAATGGAAACATTTCATTCTTATTTATGGCTGAGTAATATACCGTTGTGTATATATACTACATCTTAAGGCAATCTGTTGATGGATACCTGGGTTGCTTCCATGGCTTAGCTATTGTAAATAGTGCTGCCATGAATATGGGGGTTCATGTATCTTTTTTATTCTAACAAAGTGTTTTTATATTTTATTTTTTAATTTATTTTTATTGAAGTGTAGTTGAATTACAATGTTGTGTTACTGCTATACAATGAAGAGACTCAGTTATACATATATATACACTCTTTTTCATATTCTTTTCCATTATAGTTTATCACAGGATATTGAATATAGTTCCCTGTGCCATATAGTAAGACGTTGTTTATCCATTCTATATATTGCATGTATCTTTTCAAATTAGAGTTTTCATCTTTTCTGGATATATGCCCAGGAGTGGGACTGGAGAATCATATGGTAGTTCTATTTTTAGTTTTTAAGTAACTTCCATACTGTTTTCTGCAGTGTCTGCATCAATTTACATTCCCACCAACAGTGTAGGAGGGTTCCCTCTTCTCCACACCCACTCCAGTTTTTATTTTTGTAGACTTTTTTTTTTTAAGACTTTTTGATGATAGTCATTCTGACTGGTGTGAGGTGATATTCTCATTGTGGTTTTGATCTACTTTTCTTTAGTAATCAGCGATGTTTTCATGTGCCTATTGGCCTAGATGGAAGCACTTAAAAATGTTTTTACAACATTAATACATGTTCAGTGCAAGAAACTTTGAAAACAGAAAAAGACAAAGGAAAATACTAAAGAAGTACCCATAATTTTATTAACCAAGGAGAACAGACAGTATTTCAGTGTTTTCAATCTCTTTTTAGAGCTTCCAGGCACATATACACACACAGACATCTTTCCTTTTAAACAAAAATAACCTTTTAACTGTATACATTTTTGTAACCTGTGTTCTGCTTAGCAATATATTGCAAAATATTTCCTATGTCAATAGTCTTCAATTACATGTTTAGGAAAGCACTTTTTGCGGGGGGAGGGGGGGGTCATGCCTCTCGGCTTACAGGATCTTAGTTTCCTGACCAGGGATTGAACCCTGGCCCATGGCAGTGAAAATCCCAAGTCTTAACCACTAGATTGCCAGGGAATTTCCAGGAAAGCTTGTTTAAAACTGTCAAAGGCCATTCATATATCAGCAGTTATTATTAAAATATAAATGAATGAATGAATATATTCATTTCTTCCCCAATATATACAAAACTCTATGCCCTCCAAAAAGTTGTCCTGCATCATTCTATTGGCAATTCTCTAAATAAAACTTAAGGTGAGTGGAATCATTTTTGTCTATCATTTATTTCTTTTCTAATCTTTTCTTTCTAATAACTGAGAATATAAAAGTTACAAAATGAAATTATGTGCCAGTATATTTTATTTTAAATGCCTTTGATTTATTCTCTTCAAATTTTCTTTGAAATAATGCATGGATTCTATTGAGAAATGCTACATGTGCATCAACTAAAGTTCAGTTCAGTTCAGTCGCTCAATCGTGTCCGACTCTTTGCGATCCCATGAATCGCAGCACGCCAGGCCTCCCTGTCCATCACCAAGTCCCGGAGTTCACTCAGACTCACGTCCGTCGAGTCCGTGATGCCATCCAGCCATCTCATCCTCTGTCGTCCCCTTCTCCTCCTGCCCCCAATCTCTCCCAGCATCAGAGTCTTTTCCAGTGAGTCAGCTCTTCTCATGAGGTGGCCAAAGTACTGGAGTTTCAGCTTTAGCATGATTTCTTCCAAAGAAATCACAGGGCTGATCTCCTTTAGAATGGATTGGTTGGATCTCCTTGCAGTCCAAGGGACTCTCAAGAGTCTTCTCCAACACCACAGTTCAAAAGCATCAATTCTTCGGCACTCAGCCTTCTTCACAGTTACATCAACATAATTTTAAAATAATTACCTACAAGTCTGGACCCATTCCCTCTTGGTTTTTCATGTTCAAGGTCTTTTATGCTCAAGAAAAATATATATGCTTTTTCTATGCACATAGCTAGAAAGTAAATTGCAGCTCTGATTTGGAAATGGTTAAAGATGATGAATGGGTAAGTTGATTTGGTGTGACATGCTTTGCCCACTTTCCCTACGTCATCTAATCTGGATTGAGATTTTGGAGGCATGGGTCCTCTCTTTGACTCTGTTACTATTCATGCATTGTAAGTAAGCCACTCACATTTCCTCAACCCTGGTTTTCTCATCTGTAAAATGTCCAGAGGAGAAGGGATCATCTTTAAACTTCTGAGATTCTAAGGCACTCATTTGGAGAGCCAGGTGAATATTTTGATGGCATACGAGAGATAATGTCAACACATATGCCCTGGAAAAGCTCTAACCTGTTGATAACATAGTGAAATCTTTTGGATCACTCACTAATGACCTTGCTGGAGCTTCCAAGTAACCTCATGCTCCAAACCCACCCCTTTCAATGTCCCTGGCCCTTCCTTCTGGACCCTCAGTCATCTTCAAATTCCAGCAACTAAGAGGTCTCCAGCTGGCATCCATAATGGTTACTCAGTGCCTGACTCAATCCAATTTTTAAATATTTTGAATATTACCCTTGGTTATAAGAAGCTGTTTGCATGCTCACTGCCCAACACATGTCGGCTCATGACAGAGGCCAGGTCATTACCCTGTGACTGAATCTTCTGAAGTTCACAAAATTGGAGACTATATTTAGAATTGACCATTTGTACACATAAGGGAAGTCGCTTAGTCGTGTCCAACTCTTTGCGGCCCCATGGGATTTTCTAGGCAAGAGTACTGGAGTGGGTTGCTGTTTCCTTCTCTTTGTACACATAGTGGGTGGAAATATAGTGAAAATTTTAACTGAACTTCGTGAATTTTATTGACTTATGTGTAATTTAAGGTGAAGCTGATACATTTCTTTTTCTGTTTGTGCTAAGTCGCTTCAGTCGTGTCCAGCTCTTTACAACCCTATGGATTGTAGTCTGCCAAACTCCTCTGTTCATGGGATTCTCCAGGCAAGAATACTGGAGTGGGTTGCCATTTCCTTCTCCAGGGGAATCTTCCCGACCCAGGGATCAAGCCCACATCTCTTGCATCTCCTGCATTGGCAGGCTACTTTTTACTGCTAGTGCCACCTGGGAAGCCCCAGATGTTCAGTTGTTTTCTGCATTCAGTTATTTCTAATTGCTTAAGAAGTAAAGGGATTTTTTTTTTTTACAGTTTAGTTTTAGACTTCAAAATAGCAAAATATAGGAATGCATTCTTTTTATTTTTTGAACATCTTTATTGATGTTTAAGTTATATATGATGAAATCTACCCATTTAAAGTGTACAATTCAGTGGTCTGTAGCATATTCAAGAGTTATGGAATCATCATTACAATATAATTTTATCACCCTAAAAGCCCATCCTCCTTAGCTACCACTCCCCACCCTCTTCCCTTAGTCACTGGAAACCACTAATTTTCCTTCTGTTTCCTATATATTTGCCTGTTCTTAGACATTTCATCCAGTGCTCTTGCCTGGAAAATCCCATGGACGGAGGAGCCTGGAAGGCTGTATACTCCATGGGGTCGCTGAGGGTTGGACATGACTGAGCGACTTCACTTTCACTTTTTACTTTCATGTATTGGAGAAGGAAATGGCAACCCACTCCAGTGTTCTTGCCTGGAGAATCCCAGGGATGGGGGAGCCTGGTGGGCTGCCATCTCTGGGGTCGCAGAGTCGGACACGACTGAAGCAACTTAGCAGCAGCAGCAGCAGCAATTTCATATAAATGAAATCATATAGTGTGTGGTCTCTTATTAACTGGCTTCTTTCACTTAACATATGAGTATATGTATATACAAGGGTATGTTTCTGCTGCTGCTAAGTCGCTTCAGTTCAGTTCAGTTCAGTTGCTCAGTTGTGTCTGACTCTTTGCGGCCCCATGAACTGTAGCATGCCAGGCCTCCCTGTCCATCACCAACTCCCAGAGTTCACCCAAACCCATGTCCATTGAGTCGGTGACGCCATCCAGCCATCTCATCCTCTGTCGTCTCCTTCTCCTCCTGACCTCAGTCTTTCCCAGCATCAGGGTCTTTTCAAATGAGTCAGCTCTTTGCATCATGTGGCCAAAGTATTGGAGTTTCAGCTTCAACATCAGTCCTTCCAATGAACACCCAGGACTGGTTGTGTCAACTCTGTGCAACCCCATACACAGCAGCCACCAGGCTCCCCTGTCCCTGGGATTCTCCAGGCAGGAACACTGGAGTGGGTTGCCATTACCTTCTCCAGTGCATGAAAGGGAACAGTGAAAGTGAAGTTACTCAGTCATGTCCTACTCTTAGCGACCCCATGGACTGCAGCCTACCAGGCTCCTCCGGCCATGGGATTCTCCAGGCAAGAGTACTGGAGTGGGTTGCTAGTGCCTTCTCCATACAAGGGTATGACTATATTTTAAATGTAGAATAAAGTTGTAACCAGAAGCAATCCTGAGCCAAAGTTGACACAATACTGTTTGGTGCGGTGGTTCAGCTCTCCAAACTCCAGGCCTTCCCTCCCTAAATGCTTCCCAATTCTGGACTTATGTCCTCCCTCACATACAAATGTTTTGTCAAATGCCTCAATCTGTGAAGATCTGTTTTATCTCAGATTTCACAAACTCAGGGGTGGGATGGGGGCAGTGAGAGGGAGGTTCAAGAAGGAGGGGGGATATACGTGCTGATTCACTTTGTTTTACAGCAGAAACTAATATAACATTGCAAAGCAATTATACTCCAATAAAAAAAAGAGGAATTTCTACTACACCTAAGAAAAAATATCACAAACTCACTGAAAGTAACGAATCATGAGCAGTGGATACTTAATATGCTACTCTCCCCAGTGGTAATTAATTTAAGAGATTATTCCCTAATAACATTAAAATTCTTCATTTTGGAGTTCTAACAAAGGGCTGGGCTCTGACTAAGCACATTTCTATACCTCACTGTAGGTAATTCTTACTAACCACAGAGGAGTATATTAATGTATTAATTTTACAGAGGAGAAGATAGAGGGTCAAAGGAGTTAAGTAATATCCCCAAAGCAAGACATCTATCAAACAGCAGAATCAGGATGTTCATCAAGATGTGTTTGATATTAAGGTCCATGCTCTTAATTATTTCATAGAATTTCAGACTCACATTTTTCATATTTTTATGTCTCTGAAATTGGGATGTGTCTTACAGTTGGAGATATCTTATTATAGTTTGCACTGGTTTTTCTTCCTTCAGTTCAGTTCAGTTGCTCAGTTGTGTCCGACTCTTTGTGACCCCATGAATCACAGCATGCCAGGCCTCCCTGTCCATCACCAACTCCCAGAGTTCACTCAGATTCACGTCCATCGAGTCAGTGATGCCATCTAGCCATCTCATCCTCTGTCGTCCCCTTCTCCTCCTGACCCCAATCCCTCCCAACATGGCACAAAAATAGCAGTGCATTTTACAGTTGGTTAGCTATGCTGGTAAAGACTCTGCCTGCGAGGCAGGAGACCCTGGTTTAATTCCTGGGTTGGGAAGATCCCCTGGAGAAGGGAATAGCTACCCACTCCAGTATTTTGGCTTGGAGAATTCCATGGACTGTATAGTCCATGGGGTGGCAAAGAGTTGAACGTGACTGAGTGACTTTCACTTTACAATTGGTTATATCTTTGTTTTGACAAAACCTGGTACAAACAATATTGCCTCCCTAAATGAATTAACCTTTAATAATGAAATTTGAGCATCAGTGACAAAGTTAGGAGCAGAGGAGAAGATGGGTTTTGAGGGGAAATTCCTCCCTCAACTTAGCAGTGTATCTTGTAATACAAATGCCTATCTGCTTCTTCTGTGGATAAAAGGGATCTGATCAATGCTATCCTCATAATGCCTTAATCACAAACAATTATGTTTTCTGAATATATACTGAAATGAAAAATTTTGAAATCTAAATTTTTCCATTGAAGTATAGAGCAATGATGATCTTGCAACATCAGTCAAAGACATGTCAGAGTTATTCAGATTGATGTACTGCACTTAATTTTCAAAACATTATGAAACTTTTACAGGATAATGTTCCAACTCTTCAAAAGTTGAGGAATAATTGACCTACAGCAAATTGATATTAGAATATTAGGTAATATTTGCAATGCCTCATGTATTTTTGTATTTTATTCTCAGAACTGTCTCCCCATGGCACTTCTGAGAAGAAAATATAAATGTTTTTGCACAAAATATCTCTCAATATATTCCTTTCTGTTTTCTAGTAGTGTTGGTATTAGTCGCTCAGTTGTGTCCAACTCTTTGAGATCCCATAGACTGTAGCCCACCAGGCTCCTCTGTCTGTGGAATTTTCCAGACAAGAACACTGGTATGTGTTGCAATTTCCTTCTCCAGGGGATCTTCCTGATTCAGGGAGTGAACCTGAGTCTCCTGCATTGCAGGCTGATTCTTACTGTCTGAGCAACCAGGGAGGCATTTTAAATGAAGTGTTCTTGATCTTTCCAGAGCAGAATGAGAATGAGGTAGAAGGAAGGAGGCAGGAGAAAGCTCATGAGTATTCCCTTGTGGTTTAGTTAGGTTACTGTTGACCTGTTCTTTTTTCTTTCTGGTATTTCTCTAGACTGAGTCATAGGGCTGTAGGCTTTTCTGTCCTATATGGAGATTCACCAGTAAAGCTGGAGTCAGGACTTTCATTTTCTGGACCAATCTCAAACTAGAAACTTAAAAGGAGAGTGGCTAGAGATGGAGAAAAGAGGAGGGGAAGGGGACAAGAAAGCAGGGGCTAACATTATCAAATGGTAGGGGTTTTTGTTTGTTTTAAGGGCTTCCTCTGGTTGCTGTGTGAGAACAGATTGGAGAATTGTTCTTAAGGATAAGACATGAATTCTTGTCCCAGCTCTACCAGATGCTGAATGACTGAGGCAAGGCATTCCTTTTGGTTTCCTAATGAGATTAATTATGTCTGTCATATCTTATAAGCTGTGAGGAGATTCAGATAAAATGATGCATATAAAGTGTTTTGAGGAAGCTCAAAGGGAGACACAAATACAAAAATTAATTTACATGGCAAAGTGCTATATGGTAAAGCTTCTGTGATAATTACAACAAAACAGCTACCACTTATTAAGCACATATTTTCCATTTTGTCCTCACAGTGGTAATTATGAGAAAGATATTATTAGTCTTAATTTAGAGCTGAGCAAACATTTGAAGAAGTTAAGCAACTTTCCCAGGGTCAGAGTTGCTTAGTGACAGAACCAGGATTCAAACTCAGATGTGGCTGACTCCTAAACCATAGCTTAAGTCATTCTGCTTACATCTTCAATCTTTTTCTCTTTGCCACATTTATTGTGAGAACCACAGAAAATGTAAGTACTTAAAATAATAACTCATTTTACCTACACATATTAATTATAAGCTTGCCTTTTTTTCTTTTGTGTGTTATTTTGATTTATAAGACTTTTTTTCTGCCACAACTGTGTTATATGGACAGTTGGAATGATGGCAGATGAGAGTTGAATGTCAACAAGTAATCAGGTCGGCCTTTTTTGCTAGACTTAGGAGTGATAGGATAATGTTTTTTGGTTATGATCATTCTTTGTTGTTTACTTTGTTGATACAAAGTAAGTTTACTGAATTATAGAAATTTTTTTCTTTCTTTTTAAAATTGAGGTATAATTGATATATAACATTGTGTAAGTTCAAGGTGTATAAAATGTTGATTTGATACATTCATATATAGCAATGTGATTACTATCCTAGCATTAGCTTGCACCTCTATCACATCACATAATTATCATTTGTTTTTGTGGTGAGAACAATTAAAGATCTATTCTCTTGGCAACTTTGAAGTTTATAATACATTGTTGTTGGCTGTAATTACTATGCTGTGCATTAGACCCCTCAGAACTTATTTGTCTACTAGTTTTAAGTTTGTACCCATAAACAACATTCCTCTGCCCACCACTTCCTGATAAACACCATTCTGCTCTCTGTTTAAATGAGTTCAGGTTTTTATATTCCAACATACTGTATAGTATTCCACATACCATAGAGTATTTGTCCTTCTCTGTTTGACCTTCCTCTCTTAGCATAACGCCCTCAAGTTCTATCTGTGTTTCTCAAGACTGAATAGTATTCCATTGTGTATTTGCATGTGTGTATTTGTGTGATATGTGACTAACAGATCACATCTTCATTATCCTTTCATCTTTTGAACAACACTTAGGAGGTTTCTGTGTCTTGGTTGTTGGCAAATAATGCTGAAATGAACATCTTTTCAACATCCTGTTTTCATTTCCTTTGGATATACACCCATAAGTGGAATTGCTGGATCACATGATAGTTGTTTTTTTAATTTCTTGAGGAATCCTCATATTGTTTTCTATGAATTTGGCTGAACCAATTTTCATTTCCATTAACATTGCACATGGGTTCCTTTTTCTCCATAACCTCACCCACATTTGGTATTTTCTTCTTGGTAACAGCCATTCTAACAGGTTTAAGGTTGTATTTCATTGTGGTTTTATTTGCATTTTACTGTTGATTAATGATATCCTTTTGTGTATAAATACATCCTTTTGTGTATCTGTTGGCCATTTGCATTATTCTTTGGGAAAATGTCTATTCAGTTCCTATGCCCATTTTAAAATCAGACTATTTGTTTTCATTACTGAGATGTATAAGTTCTTTATATATTTTGGCTATTAACCCCTTATCCAATATATGGTTTAGCTGTATTTTCTTCCATTCATTTAGTTGGGTTCATTTGTTGATTGTTTTGCTGTGCAGAAACTTTTTAGTTCAGTGTAGTCTCACTTACTGACTTTGGCTTTTATTGCTTGATATTTTGGTGTCATGTAAAAAAATCATTGCCAAGACCAATGTCAAGGAGCTTTCTTCCCTATGTTTTCTTCTAGGGAGTTTATAGAATCATGTTTTCTGATTAACTCTTTAATTCATTTCAAGTTAATTTTTGTGAGTGGTATGAAATATGGGTCCAGTTTCATTGTTTTGCATATGGTTGTCCAGTTTTCACAAGACCATTTGTTGAAAGGTCTACCTTTCTCCACTGAGTGTTGGCTCCCTTGTTAAATATTAGTTGACCATATATGCTGGACTGTATTTCTGGGCTCTCCATTCTATTTCATTGGTCTTTGTGTCTATTTTTATGCCAGTACCACATTGCTTTAATTACAGTAACTTTGTAGTATATTTTGAAACCAGGATATATTATGCTTCCATTTTTGTCCTTTCTCAGGATAGCTTTGGCTATTTGAGGCATTATATGGTTCTACAGCAATTTTAGAATTACTTTTTATGTGAAAAGTGTTCTTGGAATTTTGATATAGATTGTGTTGAATCTGTAGAGTGGTTTGAGTATGGACATTTAAACAATATTCTTCTGATCCATGAACAAGGGATATCTTTCCATTTATTTGTGTCTTCTTCAATTTCTTTCACTGAAGTCTTGTAGTTTTCATTGTATAGCTCGTTCACATTTTTGGTGCATAAATATTTTCTTGATTTGATGCTATTGTGAATGGGATAGGGTTTTTCCCAGATATTTGTTGTGAGTATACAGAAACACAACTGATTTCTACATGTTGATTTTATATCCTGCTCATTTAATGAATTCATTGATCAGTTCCAACAATTTTTGGTTGCGTCTTTAGAATTTTCTATGTATAAAATCATATCATCTCCAAATAATAATAGTTTTACTGCTTCCTTTCTGATTTAGATGCTCATTATTTCTTTGTCTTGCCTAATTGCTCTAGGACTTCCAGTACCATGATGATTAAGAGTGGTCAAAGTGGGCAACCTTGTCTTCTTCCTGATCTTAGAGAAAAACCTTTCAATCTTTCACTATTGAGTATGATGATAACCATGAGTTGTATGCAGCTTTATTGTGTTGATATATTTTCCTTCTATGTCCAATTTTTGAGAGCTTTTATCATGAAAGGATGTTGTATTTTGTTAAATGCCTTTTCTGTATCTACTGAGATAATTATATGATTTTTATATCTTGTTCTATTAATGTTGTATTTGCATTTATTGATTTGTATATAGTGAAGCATTCTTGCATCCCAGGGATAAATCTCACTTGGTCATTGTGTATGATCCCTTTAATGTGTTGTTAAATATTAATAATTCATCAGGGATTTTGGTCTATAGTTTTATTTTCTTGTAGTGTCCTTATTTGGTTTTGGTATCAGATTAATGCTGGACTTTTAAAATGAATTTGTAATTGTTCTCTCCTCTTCAATTTTTTGGATGAGTTTGAGAAAGATCAGTGTTAATTCTTTAAATGTTTGGTAGAATTCATCTGTGAAGCCATATGGTACCGGGCTTTTCCGTGTTAGAAGGTTTTTGATTATGGATTATATCTCCTTACTTATTATTGGACTTCTCAGATTCTCTATTTCTTCCTGATTCAGCCTTGGTAGGTGGTATGTTTCTTAGCATTTATCCATTTCTTCTAGTTTATCTAATTTGTTAGCATATTTTGTTCATAGTGGTCTTTTGTGTTTCTGGTGTCAGTTGTAATGTCTCCTCTTTCATTTCTAATTTTAGTAATTTGAGTTCTTTTTATTTCTTAGTCTAGCTAAAGGCTTTTTGTTTATCTTTTATAAAAAACAGCTCCTAGTTTTGTTAATATTTTCTATTTTTTTCTGATCTCTGTTTCATTTATTTCTGCTCTGATCTTTGTAATTTCCTTCCTTCTGCTAACTTTGAGCCTATTTTGTTCTTCTTTTTCTAGTTCCTAGAGATGTAAAGTTAGGTTTTTATTTGAGATCTTGCTATTTTCTTATTATATGTATTTATTGCTATAAATTCACTCTCAGAACTGTCTTTGCAGCATCTGGAGGATTTGGTGTATTGTTTTTCCATGTTTATTTAAGTTTTGAAAATTTCTCTTTCAATTTCTTCTTTGACCTATTTTCAGGAGTCTGGTTATTTCCACATGCTTGCAAGTTTTTGAATTTTCTTTATGTTATTGATTTCTAGTCTCATACCATCATCATAGGCAAAAATAATTTGTATGATTTTAGTATTTTTAAATTTGCTAAGACTTGCTTTGTGGCCTATCACACAATGTATTCTAAAGAATGTCCCACAGACACTTGTGAGGAATGTGTATTCGACTACTGTTGAATGCAATATTTTATAAATGTCTGTAAGATTCATTTGGTCTACTGTATGACTGAAGTCCAACATTTCCTTGTTGCTTTTGTCCAGATGATTTATCCATTGCTGAAAGTGGGGTTATTGAAGTCCTTTGCTATTATTGTACTGTTGTCAGTTTCTCCCTTCAGGTCTGTTATTATTTTCTTAAAATATTTAGGTATTCCAATGTTGTGTATATTTATAATTTTTATACCTTCTTGACAAATGATCCCCTTGTTACCATTTTTGGCTTAAAGTCTATTTTGTCTGATATGAATATAGTTCACCTGCTTTCTTCTGGCTTCTACTTAAACGGAATATTTTCTTATATCCCCTTGAGCCTATGTATGTGCTTAAATCTGTATCTTGTAGGCAACGTATAGTTGAATGAAACTTTTTTCACAGCAAACAGAATAGGACAGAGTCTATACTTTCTGTATACAGTTATATATATCCACAATGGAATTGGGTCTACTGTCTGAGCTTTGAGCTATTAATGGGCTTAAATTTGTAGCAAAGGGTCAAATATAAGAAATTCTAACTTATCATATGTTCCTGCTTCCTCAGTCCAAACTAAGCCAGTTTTGATGAAAAGAATTCTGTAATGTGAGTATTGATGAAAGAGCAAACAGATTTTTTTTTTTTAATAACATGAGATTTAGGAATTAAATATAGCAGGCAGAAGATCCTGTAGGAATTTCAAGTAATATTTTACAATGGTTCACTATAGGATATTCTAAGCCATGGTTTACATAGCATGCTACTTTATATAGTATTCTTTATTCTTGGGATCCCAGAAAGAGGAGATATTATATTGATATAGATAATCATCTCTGCTTCCTTCCTATCTGGCCAGGCGGAAAGGGAATAAACAAAAATAACATCTAGCTCATAGCAGAAGTAGGAAAGAAAGTTTACAAGAGTAAAGGCCAACATAAAAAGAAATGTGAAGGAGTAGACATTTTGAATAGGATAAGCTCACATTATGTATCTCCTAAAAGATAAATACAACTTGAAAATAAGTTTAAATGTTTTAACTGAACTTTCTAGGAATTACTAATTTTATGGCCTTTGCATGGAGATATCTGTCACATCTTTCAAAATATCCAGGAGTGGTCTTATATTCATTTATCATTTACTCACCTTTTAATTTCATAATTATTAATTAGTTATTCATTATGCACTTATGAGGCAGGTGCCAGAGACTGAGCATTTAAAAACTACAAAAAGTGGAGTTCTTGTCTGTGGGCTGCTTTAACATTTGGTTGGAGGGCCCAGATATATTATAAAATAATAACAGGACTAAAGCAATACAGTGACAGTGTTTCAGTTAGGAAGAAATAGCAGAGGTGTAGAGAAAAAAACAACATATTTCTAATGCTGTTTTTTAAGAAAACTACCTGCTAGAAAAGGTGGATTCTACTAAATGGTATACTTTAATGAGACGAGCACTAGGAAGGGATTGGCCTTGGGAATTTGAGAGTAAGAGCTGGAAAAAGCTGAACTGCAGTGCTTCCTAGAGGAAAATATTTCAAGGTTCTTGGTTCTGTTGAGCGGTAGAGTAAGGAAGATAAAGAATGGAAAGTGAGAAGAGGGGAGCCAGTGAGACAAAGAAGGGCTGCTATTAGGCCACTCAAGATGCTCACTGCATCATTTTGAAATTGTTTGTAATCCTTGTGACTCAAAATCCTCTTTTTCTTACCTTCCTTCTCAGGATGCTATCTATAGTAAAGTTGACTCCTCAGCAATGCTGTGCACATCCTGGTGGCTCCACTGTAAAGAATCCATCTGCAAAAGCAGGAGTCTCCAGTTTGATTCCTGGGCTGGGAAGATGCCCTGGAGAAGGAAATGATAACCCACTCCAGTATTCTTGCCTGGAAAATCCCTTGGACAGAGGAGCCTGGTGGGCCACAATATACGAGGTCACAAAGAGTCGAACATGACTGAGCACACACACGCACACACACCATAAACTTGATTTATAAATGACAATATTTTGGCTATGCTAGAGATTCGTTGTTTTAACACTCTTTCTTCGTTTCTTTGAAGGAACCCATTTTCAATTCTTCAAGTTGCTAATGGTTCAATAAGAAACAAGGCCCAGACCTGTGGTTTACAAACTTGTTTTTAATAACAAAATCTTACATTCAAATAATATCTTATCCCAAAGTGCAACATGTAAAACAGAAAAAAACTCAGTTGCCTTGGTTAAGAGGGTGGCAATCTTTTCCTTTTGTGCTCTGCCTCACCCATCCTTTAGAATTCCTGGGGCTCCACAGAGCACAGCCTGAAAACTAACACCGTAGAACAAGAGAAATGAAACTGTATCATTGGTCTCCTTTCTTGATTAAATTATATTGACCTTGCTGGAAGAAATTCCATTTAGAAGTTTGTGCCAGAAAGTGAAAAATGTCAATATTATCTAGTGTTGGCAAGAGAACAGGGACATGGGCACTCTCAAACACTATTGCTGAGAGTATAGATCAGTACAGTCTTTTTAAGAAAATTGATCAAAATTTTAAATGTGATCCCTCAGTTCCACTTCTGTAAATCTTTCCACAGAAATACTCATGTGTTGGTATTCAGTATTCAGTCACTAAGTCATGTCTGATTCTTTTGTGATGCTGTGGACTGCAGCAAGCCATGCTTCCCTGTCCTCCACTAATACTTATATCCACACAAAAGTCTATGTAAAAGGATGCTCATTATTTATAAGACTAGAAAATAAAAATAAATTAATAGAGTAATGGTTGAATAAATTATGCTACTTTCATATAATGGAGTATTATTGACATTAAAATGAAAGAGATATATATAGATAATTATAGATACAAATATAGATTTAGATATCAGTTCAGTTCAGTCGCTCAGTCGTGTCTGACTTTGCGACCCCATGAATCACAGCACGCCAGGCTTCCCTATTCACCATCTCTCGAAGTTCACTCAGACTCATGTCCATCAAGTCCATGATGCCATCCAGCCATCTCATCCTCCGTTGTCCCCTTCTCCTCCTGCCCCCAATCACTCCCAGCATCACAGTCTTTTCCAATGAGTCAGTTCTTCACATGAGGTAGCCAAAGTACTGGAGTTTCAGCTTTAGCATCATTCCTTCCAAAGAAATCCCAGGGTTGATCTCCTTCAGAATGGACTGGTTGGATCTCCTTGCAGTCCAAGGGACTCTCAAGAGTCTTCTCCAACACCATAGTTCAGAAGCATCAATTCTTCGGCGCTTAGCTTTCTTCACAGTCCAACTCTCACATCCATATGTGACTACAAGAAAAACCATAGCCTTGACTAGACGGACCTTATTTGGCAAAGTAATGTCTCTACTTTTGAATATGCTATCTAGGTTGGTCATAACTTTCCTTCCAAGGAGTAAGCGTCTTGTAATTTCATGGCTGCAGTCACCATGTGCAGTGATTCTGGAGCCCACAAAAATAAAGTCTGACACTGTTTCCACTGTTTCCCCATCTATTTCCCATGAAGTGATGGGACCGGATGCCATGATCTTCATTTTCTGAATGTTGAGTTTTAGGCCAACTTTGTCACTCTCCTCTTTCACTTTCATCAAGATGCTTTTGAGTTCCTCTTCACTTTCTGCCATAAGGGTGGTGTCATCTGCATGTCTGTGGTTATTGATATTTCTCCCAGCAATCTTGGTTCCAGCTTGTGTTTCTTCCAGTCCAGCATTTCTCATGATGTACTCTGCATAGAAGTTAAATAAGGGTGGGAGGTGGGAGGGGGCTTCGGCATTGGGAGATTGTGTTCACCTATGGCTGATTCGTGTCAATGTATGGCAAAACAAATACAGTATGGTAATTAAAAAAATAAATAAATTTAATAAAACAAACAAAAAAGAAGTTAAATAAGCAGGGTGACACTATACAGCCTTGATGTACTCCTTTTCCTATTTGGAACCAGTCTGTTGTTCCATGTCCAGATCTAACTGTTGCTTCCTGACCTGCATACAGATTTCTCAAGAGGCAGGTCAGGTGGTCTGGTATTCCCATCTCTTGAAGAATTTTCCACAGTTTATTATGATCCACACAGTCAAAGGCCTTGGCATAGTCAATAAAGCAGAAATAGACATTTTTCTGGAACTTTCTTGCTTTTTCCACGATCCAGTGGATGTTGGCAATTTGATCTCTGGTTCCTCTGCCTTTTCTAAAACCAGCTTGAACATCAGGGAGTTCACGGTTCATGTATTGATGAAGCCTGACTTGGAGAATTTTGAGCATGACTTTACTAGCATGTGAGATGAGTGCAATTGTGCGGTAGTTTGAACATTATTTGGCATTGCCTTTCTTTGGAATTGGAATGAAAACTGACCTTTTCCAGTCCTGTGGCCACTGCTGAGTTTTCCAAATTTATTGACATATTGAGTGCAGCACTTTCACAGCATCATCTTTCAGGATTTGAAACAGCTCCACTGGAATTCCATCACCTCCACTTAGCTTTGTTTGTAGTGATGCTTTCTAAGGCCCACTTGACTTCACATTCCAGGATGTCTGGCTCTAGATTAGTGATCACATCATCATGACTATCTGGGTCGTGAAGATCTTTTTGTACAGTTCTTCCGTGTATTCTTGCCACCTCTTCTTAATATCTTCTGCTTCTGTTAGGTCCATACCATTTCTGTCCTTTATCGAGCCCATCTTTGCATGAAATGTTCCCTTGATATCTCTAATTTTCTTGAAGAGATCTCTAGTCTTTCCCAATCTGTTGTTTTCCTCTATTTCTTTGCATTGATTGCTAAGGAAGGCTTTCTTATCTCTTCTTGGATAAAGATGGATGTACCTCATACACTAAGTGAAAATGCAAGTTACAAAAGAACATAGTAAAAATGATACATATATATTGTTAAAGGAAGCAAACAAAACCCCCACATTCTATGAAAGCTATGTAAGTACTTCTGATTGCAAAATTAAAAACCATAAAATTCTAGAAATAGATGGCTAGTCTCAGGAGTTAGGGTTTCCTTCTTGAGAAGGGTAATGGAAGTAAGGGGGCATACACTTGCTATTGTATAGATGTATGTGTTATTTGGATTTTTACAAAAGACATGCACTAATTTGACAATTAAAAACAAGGATAAAAATTAATGAAGACAAAGATAAAAACAACATAAAATAACTGCTTATTTCAATAGTTGATAAGTTTCCTCTTTAATATTAAAAAAATTCAAAGAATGTAATCTGCTTGCCTTCTTTCTCTGTCTACCAGGAAATCCAGAGTAAACTTTGAAGCATGAACCCAGCAATGACATTGACCTTTAAACCCAGAATATTTACATTTCCTTTTTGCTTTGGCCTTGTTTTTCTATTTCCAGTTAACTATTTCCCAAAGCTTTCCCTTCTCATTTTTCAAAACAGAATTCATCACTCCTGAGCAGCCCACATTTCCTTGTTAGAAACACTCTAGGGCTGAGGAATGAAGGATTTGATTTACTATTTATACTTTACACTCTGATTATTCTCACATAGGATCCGAGGACAAGAATCGGTACTCTTGCAGCTATTTAAAATACTTGGCTCCACTTTGGAGTTTCACTTTGTCTTTGCTCCAAACTTAAGAGCTGCAGGGACAGTCAGAAGGCTCTTGTGGCAAGACTTGTCTTTGTCCTGTACTTGGTGGGAAACCACTGAGGGCCTTTAAGCAAAGGAGAAACTGGATCTTAACCATGTTTAAAAAAAAATTCTGGCAGAGGAATGAGTAGATTGGCACGGGGAAAGGCAGAGATACTCATTAAGTATCTGTAGAGTGGTTGGATAATTGATAGTTAAATGACCAAGGTAGTTTGCAAGTCTGTATTTATTGGAAGGGACTGTGCATCATTTGTCAGTAATGCCAGGTTGGATCATTTGGTCCGAACTCAGGCTAGTTAGGTCCTCATCATAGGTCCAGTTAGATTCAAAAAGAAAAAAATTGAGCTTCACAGACTGCAGTCTATGGTTGCAACCAAATAAGCTGTCTCAAAGGGGGAAGGTGTAAATAGCTCCGAGCAAAGACATTCTTGTGGTCAGAAAAGAAAGGAAGGCAATTGTTTTCCCAGGTACCTTGTCAAGATACAGGTACCCAGCATCTTTATTTGGAGAGGGGCTGTTTTTTTCCACTATTGGTGAAGTATATCTGCCTTATTTTTGAGGAGGGAATGCCACCCCAACTAAGGACACTGTTTCGGGTCAGACCTAGTTCAGATCTTGATTCTGTCAATTATTAACTGTGTGACCTTGAGCAACCTCTCAGCGCCAGTTACTTCCATTGTAAAAGTGGAAGTGGAAGTAAAACAACCGTTTCCGTGGGTAAGTGGGTAAAACGAGGGAAGGTGAGTTAATTTTAAGGACCAAGTGTGATTTTTATTTTCTTAATCTTGTTTTTAAGTACTCCACTTTGTGCCTCCCTACCCCACAGGACTGAGGGGTGCACTTGTTATTTATTAGTGCAAGCAGCCTGAGGCATCTGTTTTAGGCCTTTGTACACTGAACAGTTTACAGAATGATTAGCTGGTCTGCCTGTTCTCCCTTTAGATCTGGGGACAAGGGTCATGCCCAGGATGATAACCATCCGCCCCTTCCACCCCTTTGACTCCCACCTCACAGGGAGTGAGGCAGATGACCCTTCCCACCGATCCTGCCCAGAAGTCCATCTCAGCTCCTGACCCCAGGAGGCATCTAACTTACCTTAACCTACACTCAAAGCCCTCTAACCTAGCCTCAAAGGCTTCTGAGGGGTGCCAGTCTGCCCCACTCTGCAGGTGCACGTGCCTCCATGCTAAGTCCCTGCAGTCATATCCGACTCTTTGTGACTCTATGGACTGTAGCCCCTGCCAGGCTCCTCTGTCCATGAGATTCTCCAGGCAAGAATAACTGGAGTGGGTTGCCATGCTCTTCTCCAAGGGATCTTCTCCATCCAGGGGTCGAACCGCTTCTCTTATGTGTCCTGCATTGGCCGGTTCTTTACCACTAGCACCGCCTGGAAAGCACAGTGTGCAGTAATTCCAGGGCGCTTGGTTAGGGATGGTCCCACCCCTGCAGCAGGTCCCCTAGCTTTGCGGGTCCTATCCACCATGGAGCAGCTTGGCAAAGAAATCACTGACTCCAAGAATGTTACTAAATTAATATCGGTGTTTTGTGGGGGTTGTATTTCAAATGCACTGGGGTCAGGGACTTCCTGGTTTAAAAATAAAGCCCATATTAAACTTCCCTCCATTATGTCTGACAAATATGAGGGGTCTCAGCTACTTTTCTGTCCCTGCTCACTCCTAAACAAGACACCCCTAGACTGGGCATGGCAGGACTCTTCTCACCAAGGAGGAAGAAAATCACCCAGATTCTAGTGCAAATTCTTGTCCCCACGCTTGGGACTTATAGTGACTGCCCTCTCTCAGTTCTCCAGAAGGGCAGGGTTCACCCTGCCCTCTTTCCTCTCCCATCCTATGTGGGAGCTGCCCTCCCAGGAGGCACTGCCCATGCCTCGTGAGGGTGCCCTGAGACCTGAGATTGGTGCCGCCGCCACTCTCTCTGCTTCTGCTTGTCTCTCTGCGTCTGTCACTGCCGCTCTCCTGGCACATTGGAGCAGGAACGGCTGGAGGGCACGCTGCCCTGCACTTTCACCCTATCGCCACCACTGACTCCACTCCATGTGTCCTGCTAACATCCAGCCTTCTGCCAGCCCAGTGCCACTTGCCAGACTCTACTTGGCAGCAGGTGGTGTGGGGTGTTGAGGGGAAGGACCAGAGTGAAGTCAAAGCACTTATGTAGGTCAGAGTTCATTATTTCAGAGGGTGCAGAGACTACCCCAATGTGGAGTTGTATTGAGTACAAATACACATGTGAGTTTTCTGGGGATAAGTGTCAAAGGGATCAAGTGACTCAAAAAGTGTTACCAAACTAATATTGGTATTATGTCTTTTTTTTTTTTTTTAATGAACTGGGATCAAAGTCTTGGTGGTTAATATTATAAACACGCTGAGGAAAAAAAAAGTCCATGTTAAACTTTCTTCTACCATACCTGACAAATACAGGGCTTATTAATTACTTTTCCTTTTTCAAATATAAAATCTGTAAGGATTCCCTGCTGGTGAATCTTTTTGCCTTTGCTGATGTTTCCTCCTTTAATACTCTTGGGAATATTTAGTATATAGAACAAGCGCTAATATTTTAGTGCCCTTGGGAGCAGATGAGAAAAACAGGAAAGAATGTATAACACGTTTATAGAGCACAACCACATGCCAGGCCCCCTTTAAACTATGTCTTTTAAAATCCCCATGCCTTTAATCCTTGTTTCTCATGTGAAGACACTGAGGCAAGAGAGATCAAATAATTTACCCAAGTCACAGTATTTGAATATAGGTTTCTAAATTGTTTGGATCCAAAGTCATACCTTTTATACTTCACTAAGAGTTTCCCAAGGGAAAATTTTTTTGATCACTGGTAAAATTTGCATTTTGATATTAAAACACTTTTAAACCCTACTTCCCTTGTGGGAAAAAAACTGTGCTGTCTCCTAAATCATCAGCATTATAGAAGATGAGAGCTCTGAACTCCCACTTGCTCCTAACTAATCCCCTCTCTTCTGGAGTTTCATTTCTTCACTGGGATCCTGTTCCATGCTGGAGGTATGGAGTTATGTGAGGGTGTGCAGGAGGGAGGGGGCTTTGAATTGCAATGGTGGAAAGCAAAGAAATTTAACTTCTCACAGTGCTCAGATTAACCTCATTTTAGTATGTCCCTTTGTGTATATGCTTGAGTTGCTTCATAAAAGGCCCCTCTGTCACTTTAGCCTTGATGTATATCAGGTCTCTGGAAGGGACTGCTAGAAAAGCCAAATTGTTTTTGTTAAGTATTTCTGAAGGAGTCTATGGATATGAGACAGTGGATATAGCGGGAAGAGATTTCCTAGCTTTAATCTAAACTTAAAAGCTAGAATTTGGATGTCTGATGAACAAGTTGGACTGAGTATCTATTCTTATGTGGGGAGACAGAATATTGAGGAACCCTCTAAGAGATAAAAGATCTTGAAGAAAGAATGATGCAGGTAAACCTGACCTATAACAAAACCTGGGTAGCAGGAGGGGAGGAATTTATATCTTAGAACTTGCTACCAATGATGTTTTCTTTGGCTGATATCCAAGAATCCCAGAGAAGAGAGTCATTGGCCCAACTTGGATAATGGCTTTCCTTAAGTCAATTAACTCCAGTGTTCATGTGAGATCATGTAAGAATATGTCAGTTCCTGAGGTGGTGGAGCTAGGGGGCTACTGGAGAAGAGGAATGATTACTGAGCAGAAAATCCTATGGCTGTTTCCCACATCAAGCCACCAGCAGAAGCCCTGCTTAGATTTTTAAAAATGTTATTTGTTTATATTTGGCTGCACTGTGTTGCTTTGCGTGGGTTTTCTCTAACTGTTGTGAGCACAGGGGCTACTCTTGCAGTGCTCTAGCTTCTCACTGCAGTGACTTCTCTTGTTGCAGAGCACTGGCTCTAGGCACATGGGCTTCAGTAATTGTAGTGCACAAGCTCAGTTGCTCTGTGGCATATGGAATCTTCCAGGACAAGGGATCAACACATGTCCCCTGCATTGGCAAGTGGATTTTCATCCACTGCACCACCAGGGAAGTCACATACTTAGATTTGAAGATAGCTGTCAATGCATGCTGATGAACCAGCTCCATCATCAGTACATCTGAGTCAGTAAAAACAAGTGACAGCAAGTTCTTTAAAGGCTGCTTAAAGAAAGCTTGTGGTGTTCTGAGCTTAGATGGTGGGTTGAATGCATATATACACTCATATTGAGCATCAGCAGGGGATTGGACTGGACTCCTGTGGACACGAAAACCCTCAGATGCTCAAATTCCTTATATAAAATGGTGTAATATTTGCATATAACCTGCACAATTCTCCTGTATACAGTAAGTCCCCTACATATGTACGAGTTCTGTTCCGAGAGCACATTCATAAGTCCAGTTTGTTCGTTAAGTCCAACAAAGTTAGCCTAGGTACCCAACTAACACAATTGGCTATATAGTACTGTGCTGTAATAGATTTATAATACTTTTCACATAAATAACACACACACACACACAAAAATAAAACATTTAAAATCTTACAATATGGTACATTGAAAAGTACAATAGTGTAATATAACAGCTGACATAAGGGCTAGCATCAAGTGAACAGGCAAGAATTACTGACTGGAGGAGGGAGAGGAGGTGAGAGATGGCAAGCTGTAATTTCATTCACACCTGACGTTGATGGAATGCACATTTGCATCTTTGAAAGTACGCAACTTGAATGTTCATATGTAGGGCACTTACTGTATTTAATCTTAAACTAGGCTAAGTGATGAATACATAGGTATTGGCTTTTTATTCTTCTTTAAACTATGTCTGTATTTTAGTAGATTCTTCTGAATGCATGAGACAGCAAAAAAATAAAACAGTGAATGTTAGTGCCATTATCATAGGATAAATTTAATCAGTGCCACATTTGGGCCGTAAGCTATACTGTACACCATTCAGTCCAACCTCTTTTTGTTTGTCACCATTATTATTGAATAACTTGCAATATAAAATTATAGGCTCATGTTTCAGATATTTGGTGAGTTATTAGACTTCCTACTGGTGTTTCCTCCCTCTCCTTCATCTGAGTCCTTTATCCTTCTGAAGGGTATGCTCAAGATTTTTTTTCACTGGCCTTGATAATTTCATTTTGCTTAGGTATATGGGGTGAGATGATGGATGGGAAGACTAAAGGAGCATATTCTGTTTTTTTAAACCATCAAACTCCCTTTACTTCTCCCCTAGTTCATATTCACTTGAGGTTTATTCAGTT
This sequence comes from Nanger dama, assembly GCA_917880005.1. NCBI lineage: Eukaryota > Metazoa > Chordata > Mammalia > Artiodactyla > Bovidae > Nanger > Nanger dama. The sequence continues at coordinate 61,858,796 of CAKJTW010000006.1, forward strand.
CAATGTAAAGATCCTGGAGACCTGGGATCTTTTGGTCGAACTTGAGCTTGACTCACTGACACATTTCTCAAGTGATCCATTGGTCCAGTGAGTAACATCCTGGAAAAAGCATGAGCTATTGTTAGTCATGATTATTCCTTCACCTTTCCTGGAATGCCTTTGAAGGCATCAGGCATCAACAATATCTGTCATCAAAAGCTCTTTTGTCTGCAGTTTCTGTGATTGCATTCAGCTTGTTCATGGCAGAGAAAGAGTTTTTCTTCCTAAGATGATGGTTTTCCTTTCATGAAAGGTATCCACTATCCAGCCCACCTGCAGAAAGGAAGTTGGCACAGGTTCTGAAGAGCCAGTCAATTCCTTAACCGTTCTTCTTGAACAAGCAACCCTTTCTTGATCGCTCTAGAATTTTACTCTAATTGCAGAAGTTGAGCAACTTGTCAGCTGGTCATTTGTAACCAATAAAACTCAAGAGATTGCCCACCATTATTTAAGTTTTGGATCAATAAACAATAAACAAGACCCATAGTCTGGAAGTTGTGTCTTAAAGATTGACTGCTATGAATTATATCTGGACAAGACTAAATGCTGTAGTTCTTGGCATTTCTGGCATGAAAGAATTGGAAATCTGAGTCGGAACCATACCTATTAACTTCTTAATTATTTTCATGGTGGAATGAGTAAAGCATGAACTGAAGCACTGAGATATGACAGGTTAGTTATAACTTTCTTTTTTTTTTGGTTGCAAAGGGCAGAAATTCTTTGATAGAAGCATAGTAAAAGCAGGACATTTACTGTAATAAGGACACAAAGGATCACAGAAGCCAAGGATAAAACTATGATTTACCCTCATGAAGGGATTGGAACCAGGAATTAGAAGGACCCAGTGACTCCCAGCTCTGCTTCCCTCTGCGTGTGTACATACATCCTTTTTCTCCTGTTTTACAGATCAACCTTTCTTTGCTTCCTGGCAGAATGAGGCCACTCCTTTGTCGGCTCTGTGTTAGTCAGGATAGTCTAGGCTTTGCTGAAGCAAGAAATAAATCCTAAGCCGCAAAGATTTTTATTTTTCCCTCATTCATGTCATGATTTTCTATGCATCGTCTGGAACATGTAGCCTCCAAGGTTACTGTGGTGGGGAAACGGAGTGGAGGGATATGAAGGTTGTTTTAATAGCAAAGCTCCCAAAATGGCTTGTATTGCTTCTGTCCGTTTCCTGTTAACCAGAACTTAGTCCCATGGCCCCCATCTAGCTGCAAGGGGAATTGGAAAATGGAAAGCATCACATGGATAGTTAGCACTAACAGTCTCAGTTATCTCTCTAATCAAAGATAACCCAGACCAATAGTCAAAGTCCTTGTTTCCTGATAGTGGTATATTAAACCAAACACCAAATTTCTAGGGGAGAGACTCTGGCCCAGCTTTGGTCAGATGTCCACTCTGATCCACTATGCTCTGTCTTGTGAGGACGATCATGTTGTACAGAATGGGTGCTAGAGTCCCACCACCTTTAATATGTGACCTGAACGTGGGATGGAGGGGCAGTCCTCAGGAGGAGGAGGTCCTTCAGACAGTTAGTTTCTGCTCAGAAAGAAAGCGTTAGTTGCTCAGTCGAGTTCGACTCTGCGAAACCATGGACTGTAGCTTGCCAGGCTCCTCTGTCCATGGAATTCTCCAAGGAAGAGTACTGAAGTGGGAAGCCATTTCCTTCTCCAGGGGATCTTCCCAACCCAGGGATCAAACCGGAGTCTCCCCCATTGTAGGCAGATTCTTTGCCGTCTGAGCCACCAGGGAAGCAATTAATTAGTGTCCACTACCTGGAAGCATGTTTTATTTCTGAAGCATCTGAGAATCAGTCTCTCCATTATGTTATTTCTCAATAATGGTGTCTGTGTTTACTGAATTCTTAATTTTAAAAAATGTGCCTGGATTTATAAATATTTATTTGTTGATTTAGTTTCGGCTATGCTTGGTCTTTGTTGCTACGCCAGCTTTTTTTCTCTAGTTGCGAAGAGTGGGGCCCCCTCTGTTGTTGTGGTGCATGGGCTTCTCACTGCAGTGGCTTCTCACTGCAGTCTGTGTTGTGGAGCACAGACTCTAGGGCACACGGGCTTCGATAGTTGCAGCTCCCAGGTTCTAGAGCACAGGCTCAATAGTTGTGGCACAAGGGCTTAGTTGCTCCGTGGTGTGTGGGATTGTCCTGGACTAGGAATTGATCCCATGTCTCTTGCATTGACAGGTGTGTTCTTTACCACTGAGCCATCAGAGAAGCCCCACAATTCTTTATTTTATAGATTAAAATATAGTGCACCTGCTGGAAGAGTTATTTATTGCTTTTCTTTCTAGATAATTGTCCAGAAGACCTATGTCTAGAAACAAAGTGCTTGAGTTAGGAGGTGGTTAAGGTAAGGTAAGGTAAGGTAAAGTAAGGTGAAGTTGCTCAGTCATGTCTGACTCTTTGCGACCCTGTGGACTGTAACTTACTAGGCTTCTCTGTCCGTGGGATTCTCCAGGCAAGAATACTGGAGTGGATTGCCATTTCAGACTTATAAATGTGAAAATCATTTTTCTTGATCTCAGTTGAGAGCTACTTGAATACAAAGGTAGCACTGAGCCCTTCCAAATGGGACCATGGTGATAGTCATTAAGATTGTCCCAAGTATTCCCATGCCATTCTCCTTCTGGATATGTGGTAGGTTGTATTTCTTTGCTTCCTTCGTAATTAGATGTGTACATGTGACTTGCTTTGGCCAATGATAAAAGCATAAGTGACATTTGTCACTTTCACTCAGAGGCTTTAAGGGCCAGTTGCATGATTCATTATTTTCTTCTTCCTGCTGAGGACATTGTAGAAGCACATGTTGAGCTGGAGTAGCTCAGCCTGGATCCCACTGCTGACCCATACTGGACATTTGGCACAAGCAAAGAACTTTTGTTGGGTCGAGCCACTGAGACTTTGGGACTGTTCGTTGCTATAGGTAAATTAGCTGCTTTTGTCTACTGCACCTCTATTCAGTCTTGTACTCCACAGGGGACCCTCACCACTGTGCACAGTCATATGTGACAATCTTGCTCCAAGCAGTCTTCCTTCTCGGTGCTGTTCCAAAGAGGGCCAGCTGTGTGGTCTGCATCAACCTGGCCATGATTGTAACACTTGAGTCCATTTGCCTGGTCTCTTATTGCATCAGTTCAGTCACTCAGTAGTGTCTGACTCTTTGTGACCACATGGACTGCAGCACACCAGGCTTCCCTGTCCATCACCAACTCCTGGAGCTTGCTCAAACTCATGTCCATTGAGTCGGTGATGCCATCCAACCATTTCATCCTCTGTTGGCCCCTTCTCTTCCTGCCTTCAATCTTTCCTAGCATCAGGATCTTTTCCAAGGAGTCAGTTCTTTGCATCAGGTGGCCAAAGTATTGGAGTTTCTGCTTCAGCATCAGTCCTTCCAGTGAAATAGGACTGGTTTCCTTTAGGATGGACTGGTTGGATCTCCTTGCACTCCAAGAGACTCTCAAGAGTCTTTTCCAACACCACAGTTCAAAAGCATCAATTCTTTGGCACTCAGCCTTCTTTATGGTCCAACTCATATTCATACATGACTCTTGGAAACACCATAGCTTTGACTAGATGGACATTTGTTAGCAAAGTAATGTCTCTGCTTTTTAATATGCTGTCTAGGATAGTCATAGCTTTTCTTCCAAGGAGCAAGCTTCTTTTAATTTCATGGCTGCAGTTACCATCTACAGTGATTTTGGAGCCCCCAAAATGAACTCTCTTGCTGTTTTATTGCATAAATCTTCTGAATTTTAGGGTCACAGATATTTTAAACTGGAAAAGTTTTGGATGTGGAGGACTATAGGATGGATGATATCTGAAATAAATATTTAGACATTCTTCACTGCTGCCACCCTCTGGGAGGATAGGCTGAATCACCATGCTTGCCACAGACTGCCTGCACAGGCCATGCTTTGTTCAAGAGCAGATAAAGATGAAGTGCTAAACAGAGAGCAAGGAAGAGCATGAGACACTGCTCTGGTTCAGTGCAAACAAAGCCTGCTTGTCTCTCTGCAGCAGCTGTAACATCCTTTGCAGCCTCCAGACTCGTGAGCCACACTCTAACTCACTTTCTAATAAGCTTTGCTTAAAGATGTCTCAGGCCAAATCAGGAATCAAGCAAATCCGATCACTGGTTAAAGGACCAAATTTTACTTTAGTCATTAAAGATAAGAATATGAAAGAGGTATGTGGAGATAAACAGGAAATTCTAAAAGCTTATTCAATACAGATGTGTGCATACGTGCTAAGTTGCTTCAGTCGTGTTCGTCTCTGTGTGACCCCCATGGACTGTAGCCTGCCAGGCTCCTCTGTCCATGGGATTCTCCAGGCAAGAATACCAGAGTGGGTTGCCATGCCCTCCTCCAGAGGATCTTCCCGACCCAGGGCTCAAACCTGTGTCTCTTACATCTCCTGCATTGGCAGGCGGTTTCTTTACCACTTGTGCTACCTGGGAAGCCCATTCAGTACAGTTAGGACCCAGCATATGACTGAACTTAACTTTCTAAAAATCTTAGGAAAAGTATTAATGGCACAAGCCGAGCAGTGCCTTGAAGACACCACAGATGAAGATGAGGTAGTGAAAATCTGCCTGAGAGTGACAAGAAAGGAAGTCACAATCCTGAGCCTAAACAATTCATTGCGCATTTCCTTCTTACCATTCCCCCAAATGCTTAGCCTTAACAGCCCCCAATTATGGTTTTGAAACTTCCCTAGAGAGGCTTAGCATCTCCTGTGCATGCTTTTCCTGGCTCTGGTGATCAGTGCTAGACCTGTCCTAGGCTCAGGGCCACACCCAGCCCATAGACTGTGTTCAGATGAGAAAAGAGGTACCATCTTCCTTGCAGATGCTTCTGTGAGCCAAGTTGTTCAGCCTGGAGAGCAGAGCACAGACTAGATTTCAACTCCACTCCCTTCTTGGCCTGACCTTGAGGTTCAGGGCCCAACTTAACATCTATACCCAGCACCCTACCTGTTTGCCCACAATCCTTGAATTTTCTCATTGTCCAGCCTGGGAGCTGCAGTGTTTAAAATTTGGAACTTGGCATAAAACTCCCCAAAGAAGCCTTGATAATGAGGAGGAGGAAGAGAATGATAGTAATAGTTATTATAATGATTGATTGTTAGGCATTAATAATATTATTATGATAATGAGTTACTATAGCAATCAGGTTCATAGCATACTCTCAGAAAAGCCAACTTAATGAATAGTGCTGCTAATTTCTCCTGTTAATAATGTTGGTTTACATTCTTGCTCGTGGGAGCAAGGGCTACTGGCTCAAATCTCAGATGAGAGGAGAAAGGAGAACATGAAGAGAAGGAGAGAAAGGAGAAAGAAGAGAGGAAAAGAGTGAACTCCCTGCTTAGGCCACAGACTGAAATCAGTGATGTTTGTTCTGGGCATTTCTCTCCTTTCTTTCTCCCTCTCCCGGAGTGTCCTTTGCCCTCATGGTATCCACACACACCCATGACCCACTTCCGAAGAGTGCTGTGTTCCAGAATTATCTACTTTTCTTTCCTCAGCAAACAAATTCCATCTTATAGGTACAGCTGATTTATAAGCAGGAAAGCAATCTGGCTGAACCTAACCATAGTAAGATAAGAATAACAGATGATCACTGTACTTTCCTAGAAGTTTTTTTTCCTCCCTTCTCTTTTCTATATTTGTTATTTGTTTGTTTTCAAGGCGTGTTTACCAAAGTGAAGGCCCATCCCTGACTGGCTTTTGCTCCTGAAAACAGCTCCCTGAAGCTGTTCCTGCTTCATATAATTCCTTCCCTCTCTTCCCTTAGGTAAGCCCTAAGTTTCTAGAGGCTCTGATATTTTTCTACAGTGATCCTCTTGCAAGAGAAACAGCAGGGACCCTGGTGGAGAGGCGATCTCAGGGAGAGGGAAATGGAAGAGAGATTACTTTCACTTTTTAGTTAAGGACCCATATACTAGGTAAAAAGCAGGTTTTGAGGCAGGTTAGGGGCTTTATGTAGGTACCATGCATCCGTACCCTGCAGCAGTACAAGCTGCTGGTCCCAGAAAACAGAGTTTTCTGTAGTTGAGACATGCCCAATTAAATCTGAGTCGAGCATGAATTGGTGCAGTGCAGTGTGCATAATAGCACTGTCACAGTCCTAGCTGATGCTGAGTTGCCTGAAATTTCACATTATGCGAAATTATCTTTTTAATTAGATGATTTTGTGGTGAATAACATGTTCCATAGTGAACAGTAAGTGAGCTAATGATGACCCCTCTAAAACAAAGCATACTCTGTGAAGAAAAAGTTGTATTTTATTGGATCCCAGCATTATGTCTGAGTCACTATTACTGGAGGTTGACAAAGACAGACTGGTTCTTAGAATATTGATTCCACAACGGGTAGAAAATACCAGAAAAATAATCTTGAAATGCAAAACAAAGTAAATCTATTATTTTAATTCATCTTTCAGGACTTTATTAGGAAATCACTTAAGTTATACAACTGAAGGCTTTTGCTAGAGTTTCCCCAGCTTCTTGCCTCTGCTTCATTTGCACAAACATAAAAGGAATGTGCTGGTCTTTTATTTTCATTCTAAAAACAGATTGGAAGAACTTGTTGAGAATATTTGATAGGACTAAGCTCAAGAACAGTCATAGGAATTGTCTCCTTGGAGTCAAGTTTGGGTTGAGGAAGAGCTTACTCAGCGCCCAGGGTACTCAGCGCTCTACAGAGAGACCGCTACCCAAAGGCTGCACAGTGGGAGGGGTGAACAGCGTCATTCATCTCTGGTTTTAAACAAAGGGGGCCTACAATGGCTATTTTGTTTTCTGCTTCCCCAAAGAACAAGGCTAAGGAGTATGCTCCTCATGATTAATTCTGGAGAAAAATTCCATGCAACTAGAATTTTTTCCAAGGTTTAAAACAAAACAAAATGTTCAACCCGTATCAAAATCCTCTTTGGACAACTGACACCGGGCAGTGTGGAGAGTGCTTAGGAGAATATGCTGTTTGTTCTCATCCTTTTCCAGAACTTGTTCATCCTCATGGCAAATTTCAAAGCCAACAAAAGGCAAAGACAAAGGTAAGGCTGCCCCTGGATGAATGGGGAGAGAACAATATGGGTTAGAGTGCAGAGGGAATTGAGAGGTAGAAATTGAGGGGCGTCTTACCACTTGTAAACTATAGAACCCCTGACTCAATCACTTAATCTCTTACATCTTAGTGTCTTCATGTGTAAAATGGGTGACAGGGCTAGATTAGGGTCCCAGCCTTCTCTGTGAATCCTTCCATGATTACTCAGGTTGTATTTCTAGTTATTTTTCAATATACAATTAAAAAAATTATTTTATTGAAGTGTAGTTGATTTATAACTTGTTAATTTCCTCTGTGTAGCAAAGTGCTACAGATTCTTTTTCAGATTCCTTTCCATTATAGGTTATTATAAGATACTGAACTTAGTTCCCTGTGCTATATAGTAGGACCTTGTTGTTTACCCATCTGTATATAATAGTTTGCCTCTGTTAATCCCACACTCCTGATCCATTTCTTCCCCACCCTCCTTCCCCTTGGCAACCACAAGTCTCTTCTTTGTCTGTGAGTCTGTTTCATAGATATGTTCATTTGTGTCATATTTTAGATTCCACATTTAAGTGGTATCATATGGTATTTGTCTTTCTCTTGCTGACTTAACTTCACTTAGTATGGTAATCTCTATGTTTATCCATGTTGCTATAAATGGCATTATTTCATTCCTTTTATGGCTGAGTAGTATTCTATTGTATATGTGTACCACATCTTCTTTATCCATTCCTGGATAATACATCCATTCGAAATGTTGGTGGACATTTAGGTTATTTCCATGTCTTAACTACTGTGAATAGTGCTTCTCTGAACATTGAGGTGCATGCATGCATCTTTCTGAAGTATGGTTTTTTCTGGATATACGCCCAGAAGTGGGATTGCTGGATCATATGGCAGTTCCCTTTTAGTTTTTTAAGGAAACTCCATACTATTCTCCATAGTGGTTGTACCAATTTACATTCCCATCAACAGTGTAGGACAGTTCCCTTTTCTCGGCACCCTCTCCAGCATTTGTTATTTGTAGACTCTGGTGTGAGGATGATACACCAATTTAAATTCCCTAACCATAACATTCTCTTAGACATAATTCTTTTCTATATTGACTTTTTAATAAAGTTATTGATATGCAGTTGATATTCAATTGGTATAATTCTTATTCAATATATACAGATATATACTTTATCAGTGACTATAGATAATTTTCAGAGAGGGCAATGGCACCCCACTCCAGTACTCTTGCCTGGAAAATCCCATGGATGGAGGCGCCTGGTAGGCAGCAGTCCATGGGGTGGCTAAGAGTTTTTAGTCCTGGTATATGTAAATTACAGACTGCTCCTTCCATGGGTAGCTGGTGAAAGAGAGAGGTGGAGGTTGAAACTTGAAAAGAAACTAAAGCAGAGACAAAGTTGCGATTTTTGAAATAAAGACTGAGGCAGACCAGGGAAAATAAGCAGTAATAATCCCAGGCTTTGGAAATACCTCCTGTGGTTTTCTTCAGGAGTATAACGGGAGAAATGCATGTGCTGGCATGAAATTACTGCAGGCAGAGGCAGGGCTGCAAAACTCTCGAGACTGTGAGAGATCAATTCTCAAAGGTCTCTCCATCTCAAGCCTCCAACATTGCTGTGTATTATTCCAGGGATCCAGATATTTAGGAGGCAGAGTCTAGGAGATGAAGTCAAATTTCATGTTAGGCTTGGTTCTCCCCCAAACAGGCCCTAAAATGAGGATTTTAAGGCAAAGAGCTTGCTTAGATGTTATCTTAGGAAGTCAGTACAAAGTGTTCATGAACATATGGCTGCTATGGTTAGCAGGGACCCAGTTCCTTTAGAGACCTTGGGACACTGTGCAGCCCCACCTGAGTTGTTCCATCTGAGGAACTGGTGCTTTTCCAACCAACTCTCTTTTGCCCCAGTAAACATTAAGCCCCCAGTCTTTCCAGCCTGCCCCTGACCAAGTCTGGCCCTGCTACTGGAAAAAGCCTTCAGGTAGAGTCGCAGATATTTATAGTAGAAAGCTCTTGGCATGTGAGCGCTGTGGACAAGGCAATAGTGTGTCTGTTAGAGACCACCAAAACACAAAATAAGAAAGACCTTGGGCATTCAGAAGAGGACCAGCTCCAGAAAGAATTCTCTCCATGGATATTTTTAGCAATTCTGCAAAATGATTTATAAATATCTTATTGAAAATGCAGAAATTAAGGTGCTGAAAATGAGTATGAAATTGTTGTCATTATTACTAAGGTAAGATGTATAAAAGCCATATTTATTTTAGTATAAGAAAACGTTTTCTAATTATTTTCATAGGTTTACTCCAAACATTTCCCTACTATGATTTCTACCATAAGGACTTAAGTTCTTGAACCCTAAGTCCTTCTGTCTCAGAGTTCCTAAGAATGTAGTCTCCATAATTGAAGAGTCACTATTGTACAGCCTTTTGTTTTTCATTTTTTATTTATATTGTTCAGCCCCATTAGAAACTGAATTCTCATACACTGAGAACAAGTCCTTGAACAGAGTAGTTTTTCAATTCGTTTGCTGATACCATCCTAATTCTTTAAAATAGTTCTACAGTTGTATTTCTAAGGGTATTAGGAACATGTATAAATTTATAGGAAAATATATTTTGACAAATGATCAAAATATGAATAGTTCACACAAGAAGAGGAGATTCACACAAGAACAGTAAACAGATGTGAAATATATCAGGCTCCTCTAATAACTCCATTTGGTAGAATCTATCATTCTATCTGACCAGAGCCCTTCTTTTTGGCACCCTGTCTTTGGGTTAAAGCTCTTCCTTCCACTCCAGATAAATGGCTCTGATAGGGACCACCCGTTATAGTATCTAACTCCCTGGCCACAGTTGATTGGTTTAATAGTGAGAGACTGATCAAAGTTAGGCCAATAAGACTCCTTCCCTGGAAATATAAAGTTGGTAAGCACATGCAGTCACCATCAATATGAATCATGCGAACTTCTGGTGGCCAGATTTCCAAATATGTGAAGGAAGCCAGGTTGAGAAAAGCAGAGATCAGAGTCTGAGGGAGGAAATAAGCACCTAGCCATACTCCTTTTCATTGGAAAAGACCCTGACGCTGGGAAAGATTGAAGGCAGGAGGAGAAGGATGACAGAAGTTCAGATTGGTTGGATGGCATTAGCAACTTGATGGACATGAGTGTGAGCAAGCTCCGGTAATTGGTGATGGACAGAGAAGCCTGGCGTGCTGCAGTCCATGGGGTCACAAAGAGTCAGATGCGATTGAGCAACTGAATTGAACTGAGCCATACTCCCACCTTTCCTTCCTGTAAAAGGTTGAGAATTTTCATTTGAAACCAAGGGCTCCATCTATTACAATGGAAAAATACAAAGTGTAAATAAATGTAAAGTAGGAGTTTTGTATCAGTAAAATAAGAGTAACAATACATGAACATGAAAGTTTGGGTACATTTGATGATTCTGTAAGCTGATGCTCTCTTTCTGGAAAGCATCTTGGATACATGACATGATGTATATATGTGTGCATGCTCAGTCATGCCTAACTTGTTGCCATCCATGGACTGTAGCCCACCAGGCTCCTCTGTCCATGGAGTTCTCTGGGCAAGAGTACTGGAGTGGGTTGCTGTTTCCTCCTCCAGGGGATCTTCCCAACCCAGGGATCGAACCCACATCTCCTGCATCTCCTGCATTGCAAGCTCAGATTCTGCTGAGCCATCAAGGAAGCACTTGGAATTTTCCAGGCAATAATACTGGAGTAGGTTGCCGTCTCCTCCTCCAGGGCAAAACCATGTTTCCTGCATTGCAAACTGTTGACCACTGAGCCACCTGAGAAGCCTCTACTCATGACATGAATCAGGGACTAAACTTTTAACATTCTGTACAGTCCTAAGCTTATAATTCCATGATTAATAGAAATGATCAGATATTTTGTCTAAGTTATAGTAATTTGGGTAGGTGAAAAGAATATTAGTACTTATTGAGTTTTAGAATATAACATATAATATGCTAAGAATCATAGATAACAAGAGCTAATATGATTGGACACTTACAGTGTGTTAATCACAGTTTTAATGCTTAACATATATATTATCTCATATAGTTTTTATACTAAAAATATGAAGTGGATAACATTATTATGCTTGTCTCTTAGATGAGGAAACTGCCTCAGAGAGGTTAAAAGTTTCTCCAAATTCACACAGGTAAGTGTGAATCCAAACACAGCCAGTTTGCCAGTCCTCATACCTTGAGCCACACATTATATATTAATTTATTTAACTTTGGAAAATGTAACATATACCAGAGAGATAATACAAAGGAAAGAAAAGGCATATAAATGTGTATAGAAGCAATTATTAGCATAATAATTAGAAAAAGCCCATATACATACCTATAGAAGATGGCAAATATGATACATTCATACAGTAAAATGTGACATTGATGGAAGGAATGATAAAAATGAGAGACATATAAAAATGGATAAAGGATTATAGAAAACAATAGCAGATGAGATAAAGTATAATTCAGAATGATAAATAACAGGCCATAACTGTTAACACATTTGTTTTTGTGCAAGCAGTAGAATGGGAAAAGTCTTCAGGGTTTATGAAAGCATGGAAATTTTAGGAGTTTTTTAGTACATTCATGTTTCTCTTGGTACTTAGATATTTCTATTTAACTTTCACTGTTGTTGCTTAGTTGTGTCTGACTCTTTGTGACTCCATGGACTATAGCCCGCCAGGCTCCTCTGTCCATGGGATTCCCTAGGCAAGAATCCTGGAGTGCATTGCCATTTTCTTCTCCAAACTTTCGTTGTAAAGTTGATTAAATACCCAATTAAAAGCAAACTTATTAAAGATTTAAAGTAATATTAATGGAAGAAAATAAGGAAGAGAGGTTTGTGAGATTGAAAAAAGATGATTTTATTGGGAAAGCCTTATTTGAAGAATATAAATAAAGATGGAAGGATGGTATAGTGTACTAAAAGAAAACGTATAAATAAAAAAGATAAATTTTCATCTGCTCATCTCTTCTTGATCTGCTGTGATCCTAGCAGTCCCTTGAAGTTTTGCTTCAGTGCTGTGTCCTGAGGCCCCCAACCAGAAACTTCCTCAGAGTTCATGGTACTTCATTCATCTCTCTCTTGTGGTATCTGCCCTTTTCCCACCTTGTTTTATAGCTATCTGTTTGCTTGGCTCCTCTCTTAACCATAAGCTCTATAAAGGCAGCAACCATTTATTTTCAATATCTTTGTAGGCCCAAGTGGGCCCATGTAATGCCATAGGGTGGGTGTTCGATATGTGTTTGTTAGATGAATAAGTGTTCTTATAAGAGGAAGGAGGAAAGACTTGGAAGGCTCAGTTTTGAACAAGAGCAAACAACTGTGATTGGGGATATTGAAAGGGTTGTTCTTAAGAAAGTTATTTCTTCTCCCAGATTGAGGAGGTGAGTGGCATAGTTGTGGGGGAATCCATAAGAGTACCAGAAGCATAAGGTGATTTTGATTTCATGAACTCTGAAGCCAGTATACCTGTAGATGAAGACAATCCTAAGCCCTGATTGATGATTGCAGTTAGCAAAGAATAATGAAAAGAAAAAAGTTGAAAAAACAAGTAAGTGGGAATGGAAATCAGAGAAGTTTAAAAGGTGTTATCTCAAGTAAGCCTTACGGCTTTACCCTCATAAGGTCCAAGGCCCTTTTTACAGTTATTTTTTAAAAGCTGCCAGATTTTGTGTTTCTACCTCCTTTAATCACAGTAGGTTCATTGGAATGAGCCAAGTGGATTGGTCATTCCTTCTAACACACAGTTTCTCTGTCATGCGAATGACTTCACTAAAAAAATTTTTATTTTAACAGACTAGGAAAGGACATATACAATGTCAAAGAACTTCTATTCCTATTTGAATTCCTAAAGGTTCAAGGATTCTAAACCTCTTTCAGCCCTGTTATAACTTTGAAGGCAATGATTCAGCTCTGATTCACGTGGTATACAAAATATTTGGTTGTTCTTCCTTCCCTCTCTGCCTGCGTGATGTGCTGGAACACCTTGCATGTTGGAATTGTAAGCTCTTTGAGTTCAGGAACTAGGTCATAAATTATGTATGATGTTTGAGCAATGCCAAGCTTAAATATTTACTACTATGATTTTATCTACTACCAGTCACATAGACATAAATGTTCCCAGTACCTAATCTCTGTAAGCAGATAATTCCTCTACCTTGCCTTTTAAATCCAGAGTCCTCTTTAAAAAGATTTTTCTTTGCATAGTGGTTGGCTTATGATCCATCTACTCTCACCAGAGTGTGAGTTCCTTGAGAGCGAAAGTATTGTCTATTTTGTTCAACTCTGATGTCCCCATAGCTTACAACAGTGCCTGGTACTTAGTAAATACTGAGTGCTGAAAAAGTGAATGAATAAATGATTGAATTATCAAGTCACTGGCCATAGCTTTAAAGTCTTTTGTAAATATTACCCTAAATATCCTACATGCATATGCAAACACAAATGGCTCTTCCATGGCCTTCTCTCTCTTTCCACTCTTCCCTACCAACTCACCAGAAAAACTAAATAGTCATTGGCCCTTAAGAATCTGACTCTCTTTCGCTGAACAGAAAATGAAAATGCTTTGCTTTTATAAAACCTTATGTGGGGAACTTGCATCTCAAAAAAGATGTTTGTAATACTTAAGTGTTTTCTGTTTTATTAAATCCAGATTGTTGGGTGGAGTCCTTAGCTAAAAGTCACTCTCAAACAAAATGAATTGCTTATTATTCTCACAAAGAATTTACAGGAAGCAATTTGTAAAGGTTGCCATCAGGCTGAAGTCATTGTTGGCGCTAGGAATCCGTGTGTCATCAACCTCAGAGCAGTCATTTAACCTGGGTCTGCTCAGAGAAATCTCCATAATGCAAGGAAAATTGAATTCTACTGCTTCAGATTACAATCACTTTTGATATTATTCCAATTTGATCATGGACTTTAAAATATTTGACATATCAGTTTCTTCCATCCTGCCACTATGTAGAAATATCTACTTTATACGAGCTTTGCAGTGTGCCTATCGTTACCAGCTACTTCACAAATAGCTTTTTTTTTTTTTAATCTGCTCTCCTAATGGAATGGATTATAAGGCAGCAAGCACTTTATGATCCAATAGCCCCAAATTTGGTAGGTTTGACCTTGAATGAACGAATGAACCTTAAAAGAAAAAAAAAAGCCTTTCCTTATTTTACTTTCCAAGCTTCTATAGGTGTATCCAGGAAATGAATGGTTTGCCAATGTAATCTGGCCCATTCTGGTTGATCACCTGTCTGATGGTCAAGTAATAACAGCAATTGCAACAAAACATTCTGCTCTTTCTGAAGGATCCTGTCCTCCAGTCTACGTGACAAGTGGAACAACTGTTTTAGAAAACATCATTATAGCAGAGAAACACTGGATCCAGGCACACACATGCAGTGAAGATGTACAGTTCCATGCTCCTAATTTCCCTTAATATATTTATTTTCATCACTCTGGGAAAGCAGAGCTAAAAAGATGGTAACACATACATTCATATCCTTAGCAAACATTCAACCAGTTCCCTATGTCCCAACACCAAGTTGGAAGACAAGATGTTGACAAATCAAAATAATTCTTTTTTAGACTTATCAAAATACTGCCCAATTTGTTTACTGATTCAGTATACTGAATGCTGTGAGCCATCAGCACCAAATAGAACAAAAGTAATGCAGAAATATATTACTGCATAGACTCCCCAATGACTAAATGATTTGGAATGAATGTATTCCTTACTATACATTGTACCCAATCATACACTGATGTTAAAACCCCCTCTAGTCAGAGGATTGTCTCAGATGGAAGATGCAATAACCATCAAGTCTAAGTGGTTAAAGATGCTTCAATTCATTGAGTATTTATCCTAGAAAAAGACTGACAAGAAATGAGTGGGTCCTCTGTCTCTGCTCCCAGATCACAATCATGCTCTTTGTTTAGCAGCTGAGACTGCTTGTTTATAATCCCTGTCATTCAGCACCCTGATCTCCGGGCCTCCCAGGTTGAACAAGATTTCTTGATTGAGTTGAACCATTCTACTTGGCCAGGGTGGCCTGTTGGCTGCTATTACCCTCTAACAGCTGATGCTTATAGTGTGACATGATTTGGTCTGATAGCACTTACACAGCCCACCTGTGGTTCCCATCACTTCCCATCCCACCACTGAGTAGACAGCCTCCTGCATGGTTCTTTTGCATTTGGGCCAAAGAAATTAGTTTTCACTCATCATTCTTAGTTGCAGCTAGCTAATTGGACCCTAGGGTCACTTCTTTGTCTTATATAATTAATCCAAGTCTATTTAGTTAATTATTGCAGTATTTGTTCAACAAATAACTAGTGTGAACATATGCTATGTCCCCAGCACTGTGCAAGGTGCAAAGGATAAAACAGGCCACACAAATTCCAGGAGACCAAAAAATTAATGTGTCACTAATTTATATCCAGTTTTCCTATTTTTAAGTTAAAAAAATGATGTTTCTTTTCAATTAAGTATGAAACCATGAACCCTTCCTTTGTAATTTCTTCTTTGCTTCAAACTCAAAAATATCATGATCTTTCTAGTGATCTAACATTCACTTACTCTTATTTGCTTATTTTGAGTTTAAAGATATTTAGTTACATAAGACTTCAGGAATATATTTTGGGGGCGGTATGAAGTATTTGGGGCTTCCCTGGTGGCTCAGATGGTGAAGAATCCACCTGCAGTGGATTCCAAGTACAGGAGACCTGGGCTTGATCCATGGGTTGGGAAGATCCCCTGGAGGAGGGTATGGCAGTCCACTCCAGTATTCTTGCCTGGAGAATCTCCATGAACAGAGAAGCCTGGCAGGCAACAGTTCATGGAGTTGCAAAGAGTCAGACAGGACTGAATGAGTAAGCACATGAAGTATTTGACCTAAAATAATTCAATTTAAATCTCTAATGAATGATTCCCACAAGTATGTATTTTAAATCTTCCCTATTGTTTTGCATTGTTTTGGTCATTTTTTAATCCTTATATATATAATGAGACTTGTTTCTGAGGTTTCTCTTCTGTTTTACCGACTTACACTTTTTCAACAAAATTTTGTTATTCTCACCTTTTGCTTTTCTAAGTGAATATTATGGCATCTTTTAAAATCCTAAAATATATTCCATTTTTATTTTGATTGGGATTGCATTAAATTTTAAAAAAACACATTAAGAATTGACATATTTAAAATATTTTATTCCTCCTAGATATTATTGTCCAATAAATTTTATTTTTTTTGTTTATATAGCCAAATGCTTATTAAATCTACTCTTCTTTATATACTTTATTGCTATTGTAAATTGGATCTCTTTTTTTAAAGTTAGGTCTTTCTAGTTTGTGATAGTTGATGTTCAAGAATCTTAATGGCTTTTCTATAGCCTAGATTTTATCTGGCCATTTATTATTGTAGTAAGTCTAAAAGTTTAGCTCATTCTTGGTCATGTCTCTGGATGCATAATCAGTTGTCTTCAAATAGTGATGTTTTTGTTTCTTCCACTGTTTATTTCTCTTGGGTTTGTTCAATCTTTCTACATAGTGCTGAACACCTAAAACAATATTAAATCAAAATGATGATAGAGAGCACATTTCTAGTAATATCATCTGAAATATTTCTCCTTATACCTTTAGCTAATCAACAACACTGACTGGGGGAAGAGGCAGAAAGTTTGAGATCAAATGTTGCTGTATGGAAAACTTGGCCTTTCAAAAATTTAATAGCTATGACTGACTTATGCTCCTTGGTCTTTCAGCTAAGGTCTAGTAATTATGATATTGTGATGCTATTATTAAAATTATTAGTAAAAATAAAATTATTTTAAATTTTAAATAAAGTTATTTAAAATTATTAAAAAGAAAATTATTAAAATTGAATCAAGAACTAGAAATATGTTTGTCATGAGCTGAAGTTTTATTCTAATGCTTTGGGTTGACATTGCTATAACTATCACAGAATTATAGTTTTAATGTCAGATTTCCTCCAAAAATAGTATTTCATGGTGATTTAAAAGGCTATGTAGCTACTAAGGAATAAATTATGATTTTGAATAATAATATCAAGAATGTTCATTCCTCCAGTGTGTTTCACTCCTACAAAAGCTACTGGAAGTCAAAATTATATAAGAGAAGCCAAGTTTTTATTTTCCATAGAAATAATGGTATAATAAATCCAGAATTATATTCAAAACTAAGGGTCAAGTATCCAAATTTTCCTAGCAATAACTACCAACACCACTTTAAATATATGTCATATAATGTAAAGCTTTGTTGAGTTTATTTATAAACTGACTTATTAATTTATTGACTAGGGCAACTCAGTTACCTGTCATGTGACTTTATATTTCCTAAAGTATCATCATGTTCTAGAAATATTTCTTGGTCATTTTTATTATTGCATTTAATTTTTTTAAATTGAAGTAAAATTGGAATATAACATTATATGTTACAGTTATACAACATTATAATTTGACATTTGTATACCTACAGAGTAACCACCACCAAAGGTCTAGTTACCATCCTTCACCAGACAGTTGATCTCTTTCACGCATTTCACCATCCTTCAACCCCTTCCTCTCCAATAACCACTGATCTTATTTCTGCATCTACGAGAGATGTTTTGTTTTGTTTGTTCATTTGTTTTGTTTTAGATCCCACATAAAAGTGAAATCATATAATATTTGTCTTTCTCCATCTTATTTCACTTATTATCCTAAAGGTTGGATACCCATGTTGTTGCAAATAGCAAGATTTCATTCTTTCTTATGGCTGAGTATATTCTGTTGTCTATATATACACACACCGTATCTTCTTTATCCATTCAGCCATCAGTGGGCACTTAGGTCGCTTCCATATCTTGGCTATTGCAAATAATGCTACAAAGGACATAAGGGTGAGTATATCTTTTCAAATTACTGGTTTTGTATTTTTTGCAAAAATGCCCAGAATTGGAGTAGCTCAATCATATAATAATTCTATTTCTTATTTTTTGAGGGATCTCCATACTCTTTTCCAGAGTGGTTGTACCAATTTACCTTCCCACCAACAGTACACAAAGGTTTCCTTTTCTCCACATCCTCTCTGACACTATTATTTATTATCTTTTGATAATAGCCATTCTAACAGGTATGAGGTAGTATCTCATTTTGGTTTTGATATGTATTTCCCTAATAATTAGTGATGTTGAATATTTCATATGCCTGTAGGCCTTCTATATGTCTTTTTTAGAAAAATATTTACATCTTCCGCTCATTTTTTAAATTGGGTTTAGTTTTTCTATTGTTGAGGTTTCTTCCTATTTTAAACAAAGTAATTAAAAGCTGAATTAAGATCATAAATTGCAGAAGGGATTATTTGAAGTATTGCTTTAGAGCAAGAATTTAGAGCAGAGGTTTTGGAGTATGGCATACTTGGTCATAAAACCTACTTGTGCCTATCATTTATTTAAAAATACTGAATTCTAGTTGCCACCGATCCCATAATGAACAGCAGAGACAACTTCCCCAGTCTCATGGACTTTACATTTTAGTACTACTTACTGGCCATGACATAAGAAATTTTTAAAAACATCTCTAGAGTCTAACCTCCTCATCATAAAATAAAAATAATAGCACCTACCTTATTACATAATTTTTAAAATTAAACTAGGTAATGTCTGTAAAGCACCTAGCACGTGTAGCTAGTTTTATATTTTAACATCTGCTTTTGAAAAGAATTGTAAGAAATAGAAATTCATAAAAAGGAGAACTTTTAAATCATCCACAATCTTATCATCTAAGTATAACTATTATTGCTATTTTAATATAATACTTCCAAATTTTTCTATGCATTTTTTCAAACTTTAGACTTTTTAATTTTATTTGGTTATAGCTAATTAACAATGTTGTGGTAGTTTTAGGTGAACAGCGAAGGAATTCAGCTATACATATACATATATCCAATCCCCTGGAGAAGGGAACAGCTACCCACTCCAGTATTCTTGCCTGGAGAATTCCATGGACAGAGGAGCCTGGTGAACTATAGTTCATGGGATTGCAAAGAATCAGACCCAGCTGAGCAACTAACAGACACATTTATCCTCACCCCCCTCCCATCAAGGTTGACACATAACATTGAGCAGAGTTCCACGTGCTATACAGTAGGTCCTTGTCTGTTATCCATTTTGAATATAGCAGTGTGTACATGACCTTCCCAAATTCACTGTCCCTTTGCTCTGGCAACTTTAAGTTCACTTGCTGTGAGTCTCTTCCTGTTTTGTAAGTTCATTTGTAACATTTCTTTTTAGATTCCACATATACAGGATGTCATACAACATTTCTCCTTCTCTGTCTGACTCACTTTACTCAGTATGACTCTCTCTAGGTCCATCCATGTTGCTACAAATGGCAATTATTCCACTCTTTTTAATGGCGGAGTAATATTTCATTTTACATATGTACCACATCTTTATCCAGTCCTCTGTCAATGGACATTTAGGTAGGTTGCTTCTGTGTCTTGGCTATCGTAAGCATTGCTGCAGTGAACACTGGAGTGCATGTATCCTTTCGAATCATATTTTCCTCTGGATGTATGCGCCAAGAGTGGGATTGCAGGGTCATGTGGTAGCTCTGTTATTAGTCATTTAAGGAACTGCCATACTGTGAAGAGTTGACTCATTGGAAAAGACTCTGATGCTGGGAGAAATTGGGGGCAGGACGAGAAGCGGACGACAGAGGATGAGATAGCTGGATGGCATCACCGACTCGATGGACCTAAGTCTGAGTGAACTCTGGGAGATGGTGATGGACAGGGAGGCCTGGCGTGCTGCAATTCATGGGGTCACAAAGAGTCAGACATGACTGAGCGACTGAACTGAACTGAACTGAATACTGTTCTCCATAGTGGCTATACCGATTTGCATTCCCACCAACAGTGCAGGATTCCTTTCTTTCCACACTCTCTCCAACATTTGTCATTTGTGGATTTTTTGATGATAGTCATTCTGAGTGGTGTGAGGTGATACCTCACTGTAGTTTTGATTTGCATTTCTTTAGTAACTAGCAATGTGGAACATCTTTTCATGTGCTTACTGGCCATCTGCATGTCCTCTTTGGAAAAATGTCTGTTTAGGCCTTCTGCCCATATTTTGAGTGGCAGTTTGTTTTGATGTTGTTAAGCATCATAAGCTGTTTATAAATTTTGGAGACTAATTCCGTCTCAGTCACATGATCTGCAAATATTTTCTCCCAATTTGTGAGCTGTCTTTTTGTATTGTTTTCTTTTCCATGCATATATTGTTAAAAACCATAACATATACTTTTATTTTAACATCCATTTTGCCTAGTTGCCCTTCAAAAAAGGTTGACTGTATACTCCCACCAGTTGTATGTGGGAGTTCTGTCTCTTTCTGGGGAGATTTTATATCAATTGAAAACTTTTGGGGAGAATGCTGCTCTCACGAGATTATGCTGATTTTTCTATAGCTATTTAGTATAACTTCTAAATGAAAAATAAGACCACTAGGTACATGTCATAATTAGAAACTTTTTGGCTGCTAAGAACCCATTCAAGCTACTTCAAAAGCAGAGTAAGACTATGTGTAGATGGGAACCCGAACCAGAGTCAGAAAGCCATCAGGTCCCCAAGTAGTTAACCCCTTCTGCCTGCCTTTCAAGAGCATCATGAGTTTTTCCATCAATAGACTCACGGCATCTCTGCTTCCCTCTGTGCATCAGCTGATGCCACCGTCCAGAGGCTGGCTTCCAGCTTGTACATGGCCTATAGTGGCCATGTCATGACCTTTCAGTCCAGCTCTTATGGTTATTTACCCTCATTTCAGCTTTTCAATGCCAAGTTCCTAAAGTGGAATATAATTGACCCAGCTCATCTTTTGAACCAGTAAATCCAAAGCAGGGGTCACTGAACAACCTTTGGATGGGTGCACTGGGTCAAGTGTCTCTCCTTCATCTGATCAGCTGTAGCCAGAGGGCAGGATCATGTCATACAGAGTATGACCACTAGAGCATAGTGGTATGAGCAGGGAAGGAGACATTCCAAGATTTAGAATGTATTAAACAAGGATTTTTGTCAGATGTAAAGAGTAGTGTAATAGGTATGATTTTGATGGTCTACTATTTGGAAGTAATTTTAATGGTTTATGGAGGTAGTGGTTTGGAATATTTGAAATTTGAACTGTCCTCTCAAATTTAGAGCTTTCTAGTTACCAGAGTAAGCAAGGTACAGTAGAAAAAAATCCTAGGATCTGTAATTAGCTTATTGTAAGTATTTATAGCATATATTTTTAGAATATGAACTAAAATAATCCAAATTTAAAAACTGGATTGCCTATCACTCTACTTCCTTGAAAATAGATTTCTTTTTGCTTTCTTGAACTACTCATTTCATCAGCAATAAGAGCTTCCCTTTGCAATATGATGTTATACAGAATACATCTACATTTTAAATGTATAAACTAATTCTGACCAGTGGTGAATTGTCATCTTTTGATCCTACTTAGCATAGTGGGACATCACTGTATTAAGAAAGTCTCCAAGTTTGAGTTTAAATAATGGCTGAAATCAAAGTCACATAGCCTTGAATGTAATTCTGTATCTATAAAACCAAATGTCCACTATGGCTGATTCATGTTGATATTTGACAGAAAACAAGAAAATTCTGTAAAGCAATTATCCTAAAATTAAAAAATAAATTAATTTTAAAAAGTATCCTCCAACCTATGACCCAGTTCTAATTTTTGTCTTATGAAAATGAATTGATGAGAAAAAATGTTTGCAAAGCACCTATGTAACAAAACCTTACATTTGGAATATGTATTTTAGAAAAAATCCTCAAAGTCCAACAGCAAAAACAGAAACAATCCAATTATAAAATAGACAAAATACATGAAAAGTTTTCATAGACGAGAATGTAGAAATGCAGGTATGAAAGATGTTCATTAGCATTAGTCATTAGGAAAATGCAAGTTAAAACCACAGTGAGATATTATTACACACCTATCAGAATGACTAAAATTTAAAAATAGTTATCATACCAAGTGCTGGTAAGGATGCAGAGAAATTGGATCTGTCATGCATTGCAGGTGGGAGTGTAAAATGGCACAGGCAATCTAGAAATCGGCTTAGTATTTTCTTGCAAAACTAAACATGCAGCTAGCAATCAACTCTTGGACATTAACCTTAGACAAATGAAAACTTATGTTTACATAAAACCTATACAACAATATTCATTGTAGCTTCATTTCTACTAGCAAAATATTGGACATATCCTAGATGCCCTTCAGTGGGTGAATGGTTGAACAAGCTCTGCATCCACACACTGGAATGCTACTGCACAATAAAAAGGAATGAACTACTGATGAACTACATGAACAACCTGGATGCACCTCAAGGACATTATGTTTAGTGAAAAAAGAATCAACCATATAAAGTTAAAAGCAGTAAAATTCCATTTATACCATATTTTTGAAATAACTGCAGAGACTGAGAAGAGGTTCGTGGTAGCCAAATGACAAGGGTGGGGGACGAGGTGGTGAGTGCTAATTCAAAGTGGTAGCAAGAGGCAATTCTTTTGCAATAACGCGACAGCTGAGTCTTGATTGTAGTGGTGGTTACTTGAATATATACATGGGATTAAACTGTATAAAATTATACACACACACAAATGAATGCTGGCTAAAAAAAGGTGACAACTAAGTACCACACCAACTGTGATTGGTACATTAACAGTCACATACCATTGTTTGTTTCCTAGTTGATTTTATACTATAGCTATGAGATAACATCATGAAAGGTGCATGAGGCTCTTTATACCACAACTGTAACTTCCTATGAATTTATAATTATTTCAAAAGTGTTTAAAAATGAATTATAATCATTTATGGCTTTGATAATTTTTCATCACCAGCAAAAATCATGATGCTGTTATTTTTAACAACTATATTATCCAAGAGGAGTGTTATCTTTTCAAGTAGCCATCTTGAAAGTTTGACCACTTATACAAGTGTTTTGGATCATTGCAGATAAAATATTTTAGATATTCTCCTTTATAACTGCCTGTGGCGATCACCAGTCATAGACAAGCATGAAGCCTATTATTTTATAGAGCACTCTCTTGTCCTATTTTATCCCCACCTCTGTTACTTCATCTTAGTTCTATATGTTCCTCAAATAAAATGGGCTTATCTGGCACAGATGGAACACCTGTAAGAAAAGGAACAAGAGGAACCATCATCAGTTTATTTGAATCCAAAGGAAGTCTTTCCTTTGTTTCAGTCACTGGAAATTAATTCTGTGAACTTGTCAAGTACGAAATATTGTCTCATGTGATGGACGACTGAATCTTGTTCATGTTAATGCATTTCATTGTTGCCAAGGGATGGGACATTTGAAAGAATCTGAAGCAACATATGTTTATCTTAAAGCAGTTGAATAGCTAAAGTCAAGGAAACATTAGATTTTTTATAAATCTACTGCAGTGGCTTTAATTTTTATTTTATTATTTATTTTTTTATTGAGGTAGAGTTGATTTACCATTTGATTGTTTTTGAATTTAAGTTTTCATGACTCTTGGTCATTGGGAATTAAATGCCTCTAAGAGATGCAACTAAGACTCCCCATCGAGGCTCACAAGATTGTACTTTCTTACTGATATGATGTCAGAAGGTGAGGAAACTGAACCTAAGGCTGCAGAAGGAAAAAATAAAACAAACGTGTCACTTACTTGTTCGAGGAAGTACAGGTGTTAAGATTCAAACTGGCCATGTGGACTTTGCACATATTACCTGATGTTCTTATTTGTTTCACATTGAAGAACTATCTCTGACTCAGTGGAATCACAGATTTTGAAACGTTATATGACTATGCAGTAGAAATAAAGTCAGAATTACAAAAGAGATTCAAAATTTTGATGAACATGACTCATACTGCAAGTTTCTTCAATTGCCCTTAGATTACAGACTCTGAATGAATAAATCTCTAGCCAAGTTGCTCAGTTTTAAGAAAAGCTTGTTGAACTGAAAGCAATGCCAAATCTCTGCTATTTTAGAGGCTAGTAATACATTAACCCTGGCATTATACTAAATTTTATGGCTGTGTACTCAATTCTGGCTTTTATTTCTATCTACCTAGGTGTGAAAAAGTATATGTTCTTTTAAAGAAACTACTGGTATAAAGGCAAAAAGTCACTTTATTCTATTTTAATCTGGAGTCCAAACTGAGACCAGATTTACTTGCAGGCTAGATCTGTAGCCCATGCCTGTGCGCTTTTAGAGTTAAGTGATTATTCAGCTTTAGGTTTGTACAGGTAAGTCTCCTTTCTTCCTTCGTTTCCCCCTCCTCCTCTTCTTCCTTTTTCTCTTTCTCCTTCTCCTCTTCTTCCTCCAAGTAGACTGAGAGTGAGGAGTAGCTTTCCTGGAATGAAAGGATAGATGATAATCTGAATGAACTCCAGAAATAAGGCACCAGTGTCTTACCTCTCATTGTTTCTGCACTTCAAACAAGAATGTAAAAATGGAGTTGAGGATCAAATTCCTTCTTGTTTAGGATTTAGAGGAGTCACAGTTTATTTTCATTCTACCCAACTTTAAATTGTAAATTCCTATGAAATATGTTTTGTACAGTTGACTATCTTTTATATCCCTTTGCCTATGTTCATTCAATTCTTATCACTTTATTGTAACTTAACATAGAATTATTTGTTGATCGCATATACAAGACAAATAGTTTGTAAAGTAGAAAGTAAAAACTCGAATAACTCACATATTCCCCCAGCCCCTTTCCACACCCATTCCCAAGAAGCAAACACAAACTTCTGACATCTTTCCAGACATTTCTGAAGAGCATTCAGGAACACATATGTTTTCACAAAAATGAAATCATACTTTGCATATTGTTACATAACTTTTACTTAATTCATCAGACTTAATGGCAAAGAATATAAAAAGAATGTATTCATATGTATAACTGAATCACTTTGCTGTACAGCAGCAACTAACACAGCATTGTAAATCAGCTATACTTCAGTTAAAAAGCATAATTCATCAATTTACCTCTAATTTTTAAACAGCTTCAGGGGCTTCTATTTTATGACTATTTCAGCATCCATCCAACATTCTCTTATTGTTGACATTAGGTTGTCTCATATTTTTAGCTATTACAAATAATGTTCCGTATACATATATCCTTGTACACTTGTGCAAGTATTCCTACAGAATGTAAATCTAAAAGTATGAGTTTCAAATCTTTTAATTTTGAGAGTTATTATCACATTCTGATGATTATTGAATTATCTGTCACTCTAAATAAATTGTTACATTTCATACCGCACCAGAAATAGATGTTTTCTTTTCCCTACACACTGGACTTCATCAGCATGTTTAATTTTTGTAATTTTGATGAACAAAAGTGGGATCCCATTTTTATTATTATATAAGTTTCAGGTATACAGCATTAGAATTCTATAAAATGATAACCACCAAGTGATCATTCATTGCCAGACAATTGACACCCTTCATCCACTTCATCCATCCCTTAACCCTCTTCCCCTCCAGTAACTACCTGTCTATTCTCTGTATCTATGTTGTTTTGTTTTGCTTTTTTAAATTCCACATATGAATGAAATTATACTGTATTTGCCTTTCCCCTCTTTGCTTATTTTCACTTAGCGTAATACTGTCAGGGTCCATCCATGTTATCACAAATGACAAGGTCTTTCTTATTCTTTTTAATGGCTGAATAGTATTCATCATATACATTGTATATATGTACCATATTTTCTTTATACATCTTGAAAACAACCAACTTAAGTTGTTTCCATATTTTGGCTATTATAAACAATGCTGCAGTGAACATAGGGGTGCATATATGTTTTCAAATAAGCATTTTCATATGGTTTGGGGGAATACCTATAAGTGCAATAGATCATATGCTAGTTCTAGTCTCAAATTTTTAAGGACTCTTTATACTGTTTTCCATAGTAGCTGCACCAATTTACATTCCTACCAATAGTGCACAGGCTTCTCTTCTTTCCACATCCTCTCCAACACTGTTACTTCTTGTCTTTTGTATAATAGCTATTCTAACAGTTGTGAGGTGGTATCTCATTTGTTTTGATCTTCATTTACCTAATAATTAGTGATGTTGAACATCTTTTCATATGCCTGTTGGCCATCTGTAGGTCTTCTTTGGAAAATGTCTATTCAGGTCCTCTGCTCATTTTTTAATTGGGTTGTTTATGGGATCTCATTTTGAATTTATATGTTTCTAACTGCCAGTGAAGTTGAACATCTTTTCATGCTTATTAGGTATTAGCATTTTGTTCTTTTGTGGGCTACATGTTCATATTTTTGCCCTTACTGGGAGTTTGCCTTTTGTTTGTTTATTTATAGGAGTTGTTTTTATACTAGTGCCATTAATACTTTCTCTGCTAAAAATCTATTTTGTAGAAATTTTACAGTTTTGTGCAGTCATCTGTCCTTCCTTTCTTTTATGGCTTCTGAGTTTTGTGTCTTACTTCGGAAGATCTTTCTTCAAGATTATAAAGTATTTCATGTATTCTCTTCTGGAGCTTTTACAATTTTGCCTTTTTACATTTTACTTATTAATACTTCTGGTATTTAGCTTTTAAGATATGTGGTATGAAGAGAACTCTTATTGTTTTTTCCCTAAATAGACTGTTGACCCCAAACTAGTTATGGATTAGGCCATTCTTTCCACAATGGTTTGAAATGACATATATTTATATACTAAATTTCAAATTTATATAGATCAGGTTCTGAATACTTTTATTCAATTAATCTATTTCCATTCCAATATTATACTATTTTAATCACTATAGCTTTATAGTAAGCTTTGTTACTTAAAGGATTCAGTTCCTTCTCATTTTTATTCTTATAATTTGCTTTATAATTGTTGCTAACTTACTAACCAAATGAACTTAGAATTACTTTGCCAAATTCCATTTAAAAATTCCATCGGAACTTTCAAAGTTGAAGTGATTCATCTTCACAGCATTACATCTTCCCACCTAGAATCATACTATGCTCTTCTCTTTTTCTCAATAGTCTCAGATGCTTTCTAGAAAGCTTTATGGTTTTCTTCATCTTGTGTATTTTTTTAGGTAAGATTGTTCCATTGTAGTTTATAGTTTTTTTAATTAATTTATTTATGTATGGTTGTACTCGGTCTTTAGTGATGCATGCGGGCTTTCTCTAGTGGCAAGCAGGGGCTACTCTAGTTGTGGTGTGCAGACTTACGGTAGTGGTTTCTCTTGTTGCAGAGCACAGACATTACAGTGCGGGCCTCAGTAGTTGGAGTATACAGGCTTAGTTGCCCCTTGGCATGTGGAATCTTCCCAGATAGGGATGAAGCCCATGTCCGCCTCATTGGCAGGCAGATTCTTAACCACTAGAATATCAGGGAAGTCCTGTAGTTGATAATTTTATTGGTGATATTAATTGGGTCTTTTATCCATTATTTTAAATTAGTTACTATTGGTTTCTACAAAAACTATTAGTAATATGTATGTTGATATTATACCTGACTTCCTTACTATAATCTCTTATTTAATAGCTTCTTAAAATAGATTAGGGCTTCCCTGGTGGCTCAGAGGTTAAAGCGTCTGCCTGCAATGCGGGAGACCTGGGTTCGATCCCTAGATAAGGAAGATCCCCTGGAGAAGGAAATGGCAACCCACTCCAGTATTGTTGCCTGGAGAATCCCATGGATGGAGGAGCCTGGTAGGCTACAGTCCACGAGGTCACAAGAGTTGGACACGAATGAGCCACTTCACTAACATAGATTATTTTGTACCATTTTTAGGCACATAAACATGGCATTTTGTTTAACCTTTTCTAGTATTTTTCTCTCCTCTTGTGTGTTTTCTGTATATGTGTCTATCTATCTGTGGAGAAAGAGAATGAAATAAGTTTATTTACCTTACTGCATTGGTTACGATTTCTAGAACACTGATGAAGACTATTCATTATGACAAGCATTTTTGTCCTGTTTCTAATTCCAATGGGACTATCTCTCTAGCATTTCAAGATTTCATTTTAAGTATAATATTGACTTCTGACAGATACTCTCTATAAAATAAAATGTTTGTTCTTTTCTTAGCTTATTAAAATTCTTATTAAAAGAATTATTACTGCCTTTTCTCAATCTATCAAAACAAGTAAGTAACCTCTAATATATTAATGTCATGAATTAAAGTACTAGGTTTTCTGGTGTTGAATCACCCTTATGTTTCTAAATTCTACTTTATAGTGATATGTTGTTTTTTTAAAAATATATTGCTGTATTTAGTTTGCTAATATTTAGGTTCTTTGCACCTATAATTATGAATGAGATTAGACTCCAATTTTTTCCATTTTTCCTTTGTGTAATTTTTGTTGTCATTGATATAAACATAATGCTAAACTTATAAAAGGAATTTGACAGATTTTCTTTTACTTTTTAACAGATTTTCGTCTCTTTACATTCTCTGAAACAGTATAAATGACATAGAAGTAATTTGTACCTTGGAAGTTTGAGAAAATTTACTCGCAAAATCACCTGAGTCTGGAACTTTTGAACGGAGAATACTTTAGACTAACTTAAAACTATTTTAAGGATATTGACCTATTTTTTTTTAACCTTTTCTTGTATACAGTTTGGCAAATTTAGATTTTCCTATAAATTCTTACATCTCATCTAGTTTCTCAATGTACTGTTTTAAGCTGCATATACTATTCTTTTAACATCTGTATACTATAAGGTTATACTTACCTACTATTATGATTGGTACCACTATTGTGGTTTTTCTTTTTATTTATTAGAGTTTAGTAGAGGCTATCTCATTAAATTGCTTTGTAAAGGAACAGTTTTGGGGTTGGAAGTTTTTATTTTCATCAAGTTTCTGCTTTTATTTTTCTTAGTTCCTCCTTTCTATTTTGTTGTTTTTGTTCTTTTCCAATTTCTTTTTTTCTGTGCAGCAAAATGACTCAGTTATACATATATGTATATATTCTTTTCATACTCTTTTCCACAGTTTATCACAGGATACTGAGTATAATTCCCTGTGCTATACAGTAGGACCTTGTTGTTTATCCATCCTATATATAGTTGTTTGCCTCTACTAATCCCAAACTCTCATTCCTTCTCCAGTTTCTTAAGTTGAATGCTCTATTTTATTTATTTGTTTTTCAATCTTTTTCTTACCAATAGATGGATCTAAAAAGACTGCACATGTTTCTGAGTAACGTTTTGGTCATATCCTAGAGCTTTTTAAAAATTCTTGTCTATTTTATTCAGGTATAATTTATTTATCATAAAACTCATTCAATTGAAGTAAAGAATGCAATAATTTCTAATGAAAGTATAGCTATCATCACAACCTAATTTTAGAATATTTCCATCACCCTATAAGGAAATTTTCCACTCTTTGTAGTCATTCCAGGCAGTTGGTCATTTTTAAAAACACAGATGTCCAAGTCCCACTGTATAAGTCCCTCCTATATAAGTCAGAATTCTGGGGATGTGGTCCTCACATGTGTATATTCTAAAAGATCTTCAGTGATTCAACTTTGATCCAGGTTTCAGAATCACCTTGATGTGAAAAGAAACTATTTAAACTGCTTGGGGAGAGAGGAATCAAGGAGAGTTAGAAAGCTGAATAATTCATTGGTACACTGCTTAAGGAAACAGAAATTCTTTAAATTACTTTGGTAATATGGGATCCTTGCGTCCAGGGATTGGATCAATTCATTTTTATATTTCTCACAATGCCAAGTACAGTGATTAACATAAAGACGATGCTTCAAATATATGTTTTAAATGTAGAAGAGAATTTATTTATAAAGGGTGTCAAATCTACAAAGATTATTCCCTAAAATATATTTTTCACTTAACTTTAAAACTTATTTAGAAAACACTTTGTTTTTCATTTACAATTCTAAGTTTATTAAAGTCGAACTTATAATGAAACATTGAAAGCATTTTATTTCCCAAAAAAACACATATTCTCTTTTTAAAAAGCGAAATGAGTTCATAATTAATGCTGCATACCAGATCCTGTATAATAATAATTAACCACATATTGTTAATTGCTCTGAAAATGCATTTGATTTAATTAGCTTGAAACAGCATTTTCTGTATATTGCAAAATGAACTAATGTTATTCTTTGGATAATTATTCTTCAGAAGGAATTACTCTTTTTCAACAATCTTTTAATGTATTTATTGGTACTTCAATTTGAAGTTGTGCTGCCACCATTTAGTTTAAATATTCCATTTCAATATTTGAATTCTCTAGACTTCTCAAATTAGGTATTGCCATTTGTGGATACAATGCAGTGTAATAATTATAAAGCTTTTTATTGTAGTAAAAATGGATAACATTAAATTTACCATCTTAACCATTTTTAAGTATGCAGTACCATTTTTAAGTACACCGGCTTCCGGGGAGCTCAGCGGTTAAAGAATCCACCTGCAGTGCAGGACCCACAGGCGACACGGGTTTGATCCGAGGAGCCTGGTGGGCTATAGTGCATCGGGTGGCAAAGAGTCAGACAGTGACTGAAGTGACTTAGCATGCGTGTACAGTACTGTTAAGTATATGCACATAGTTACACTGAAGAACTCTAGAACTTTTTCATCTTGCAAAATTCAAACTGTACACATTGAACAATAACTCCCATCTGTCACTTCCCCTTGCCCTTGACAACCATCATTCTGCTTTTTGGTTCTGAGAGTTTGACTATTTTAGATACCTCTTAAAGGGGAAATCATGCAGATTTTGCCTTTTGTGTTTTATTTGTAGTTTATTTTACTTAGCATCTTGCCTTCAGGGTTCATCCATGTTGTAGGTATGACAGGATTTCCTTTCTTTCAAGTTTGAATAATATTCCATTGTATGTGTATACAGCATTTTCTTCACTCATTCATTTGTTAATGGACATTTAAGTGGATTCTACCTGTTAGCAATTGTAAATAATGCTGCAAAGACATAGATCTCCAAATTTCACTTTAACGCCCTATTTTCAGTTCTTTCAGATATACACAGAAGTGGAGTAGCTGGATCATATGGTAATTTTATTTTTAATTTTCATGTACCATTTTACATTCCCACCAACAGTGCACAAGTGTTCCAACTTCTCAACACCTTTCCTAACACTTGTTATTTCCTGTGGTTTTTTTTTATAGTGGCCATTCTGAAGGTATCAGATGATATTTCATTGTGGTTTTGATTTGCATTTCCCTGGTAATTAGTGATAGTGAGCATCTTTTTATGTTTGTATGCTCTTTGTATATCTTCTGTGGAGAAATGTCTGTTGAAGTTCTCTGCCCATTTCTGAATTTTACTGTTGAGTTGTACAAGTCCTCTATACCTTTTGGATATTGATCCTTTATCAGTTATATGGTTTGAAAATATTTTCTTCCATTCTGTAGTCTTTTCACTCTGTTGGTTATTTCTTTTGCTGCACAGAAGTTTTAAAGTTGATGTAGTCCCATTTGTCTATTTTTGCTTTTGCTACCTGCATTTTTCATGTCACATCCTTGGAATTATTGCCAAATCAAATGTCAAGAAGATTTCCCCCATATTTTCTCTAGGAGTTTTATTGCTTCAGGTCTTATGTTTAGGTTTTTAATCCATTTTGAGTTAATTTTTGTGTATAAGTTGAACATCCAACTTCATTCTTTTTCATGTGGCTATCTAGTTTTCCTGATGCCATTTGTAGAAAAGACTATTCTTTCCCCATATGATATATTAGGTCTTATTTCTGGATTATCTTCTGTTCTGTTGGTTTATATGTCTGTTTTTATGCCAGTATCATGGTTTGATTACTGTAGCTTTGTAGTATGCTTTTAAACAAGGAAATTTGAGACCTGTAGCTTTCTTTGTTTTTCTCTCTCAAGATTAATCGACTACTATGGGTCCTTTGAAATACCATATGAATTTTAACATGATTTTTTTCTATTTTTGAAAAAAAAATCATTGGAATTTTGATAGGGATTGTATTGAATCTGTGTAAATCTTACATAAATCTGTATTTGTGTAATGTAGACATTTTAATAATATTAAGTCTTCCAATCTATTAATATGATATGTCTTTCCATTTATTTGTTTCTTCTTTAATTTCTTTCAGCAGTGTTTCATAGTTTTCTGTGTATAAGTCTTGTCTCCTTGGTTAAGTTTATTCTAAGGATTTTATTAATTTTATTAATTTTGATGCTATAAATGAGTTTGTTTTCTTAATTTCTTTTCAGATTGTTTATATATTGACTTACAACTGATTTTTGTGTTTATTTTGTATCCTGAAGTTTGCTGAATTCGTTTATTAATTCCCAAAGGTTTTTTTGTACGTAGAATGTTTAGGATATTCTATACAAAAGATCATGTCATCTGCAACCACAGCTAATTTTACTTTTTCCTTTCTTGTTTGTATGTCTATTTCTTTTTCTTAGCTGATTTCTCTGGCTAGGACTTTCAGTACTATGTTGAATAGAAGTGGCGAGATTCTAGATTGTTCCTAATCTTAAAGGGAAAGCTTCAGTTTTTCATCATTTAACTTAAAACTTTTGTTTTAGTACCTAATGAAATGAAAAGTTGCTGATATATTAACACAAATTTCCCTAGGGTGAGAGCCAGTCACAATCTTAATCAAGGTCATGAGAGAAAAATATGGTAATAGCTGATACACTAGTCAAAAGTTCAAACTCAGCAAACTTGTGTTCTATTCCAAGTCAGTCATGAATTTGCAGTGAGGCAAGCTTTTTTTTTTCTCTACCAAGTATCTGTTTTCCCTTCTATGAAATGGGATAATTTTTTAGAATAATTTTGTCTCTCTAAGATTTTATCTCCTTATGTTTTATGTGTATGTAAATTACTTTGTACTAATTGGTGATAAGAATAACTTTAGTTGAATGTGAGATTACAGCAAAATCTTTTTGGAAAAGATTATTGAGATCTTCATTTTTATTCTGAAAATAAGACTTCATAAAGATGGTAATTTTTGGATTTGCATTTATGCTTATCTTTAAAAATCATAGTAGTAACTACTACCTATAAATAAATAGCATAACTTTATTTTTTAGTACAGTGTTTTGAAATAAGGTAGCATGCAAGAAAGTCTGTTGAATTCCTATTAAATAAAAAGGCAATTCCAAATTGTATAGTATGTTACATTTTCCTTACATGTTATATTAGTTTTCTGTTGCTTTTAATCTAAATCAAGTAAAGGTATTATCTCCATCTGGTGGCACAATTTGTGTCTATTTGGTGACTTGTGAAACTAGATAACAGATTTTTCTGCCCCCAAAATGCATTGTTGAATAAGCATAGTGTAACACAGATGTTCCAGCTTAAAAAGGAGAAGACAGAAGGTAAAGAAAGAGTGACTGGTCCCAAGAACTTCAAAATTCAGCAGGGGAAACTCCATTAAGTTCCAAGGTCTGGGAATTATCCTCTATGGTGTATGACATGGGTCATCTTTTCTTTTTCATGGGAAAAAATATGTATTGGCAGCTACGAAATTTATCAGCCTGTTTTCCTCCTGTAGAATTGTGAGAATCTTACAGCCTTTTTCTTTTTATCCTCTTTTTTTCTTAGCCCAAGCTCACAGTGTTTCTGCTGATATAAAATTCTCAAGAACTTTGTGGGTCTCCCATGTATGTCACAAGAATTCACTCTATTCTATAAGAGGGTCATCCATGTCTTTCCTAGATAATCCCATCCATTCTTGGATTTCACTGAGATAGCTGAAGGACAAAGTCTTTAAGCTTCTAAAAACTCTCTGGCTTGATTAAGGGGATCTGTGAGTCACACCCTCTTCAAAGAACCTTTTGTGTGACTGCATACTATGACCTTTTAGATCTTTCTGAGCTAGTAGCAAAAGTTTGTCCAGCCACATCCTGAGTTTTCATTTTTCTCTAGAGCACACTTTGCTGACAGTGAATTTCTTGATTTTCATGTCCTTTCTAATCTGGATAGGTTGAGAGTTTCCTAGGTTATCAAAATCTGGATCCTATTTGTTTAACAGTTCTTTTCTCATTATTTGTTTTCTTTCACATTTAACTATAAACAACTAGAGGAAAAATATTTGCATCTTTAACACTTTGCTTGGAAATCTACCAGCTGAATGTCCAGTTTCATAATTTATAAATTCTGCTTTCCACAGAACTACACAATACAAATCCTTAAAGTACCTATTTCTACTAATGGTCTATTCAATGCCATCTAGACTTTTTTCTACCATGCTTCTCTAATAATCTTCCAGCCTATGCCCACTGCCCAATTCCAAAGCCACTCTCACATATTTAATTATGTTACAGCAGCATCTCATTTCTAGGTACCAAAATCTGTATTAGTTTTCTACTGTTGCCAGAACAAATAACCATAAACCCACTGACTTAAAACAGCACAAATTTATTATCTTGAAGTTCTGTAGATTAGAAGTCTGACACTCACTGGAATAAAATCAAGGTATCTACAGGGCTGCTTTTCTTTATGGAGGCTCTAGTGGAGAATTTGTTTCCTGCTCACTCAGCTTGTTGGCAAAATTCAACAATTCCTTGTGTTTGTAGGACTAAGGTCCCCATTTGCTTCTTGGTGTAACATGAGGTTGTTTCAAGCTTCTACAGACCACTGAACTTCTTTTTTAAAACTTTTATTTTTGTTATTTGGGGTATAGCAAATTAACAAGCCACTGAACTTCTTGGTACATAGCCCCATTGCTCTGCAAAGCCCACAGAGGCAACTTCTCACATCACATCTCTCTGATTTCCATAGCTTTTCGTATGGAAAGTTGCCTTAGTTGCTCATTACCAAAGGTTTTGTAATCTCATCATTTTTCTTTACTTTTATTCCCAGAGTCACTTAGAAACCTGTTTTAAAATGTTCAAATTGTCAGACTTGGGCGTGTGTGTGTGTGTGTGTGTGTGTGTGTGTGTGTGTGTGTAGTGCAATATGCTCAGAGAATGTAACATTCATGGTTTCAACTTTGGGAATTTTATTGAGATTGTCTTTGTGACTTAGTACATGATCAATTTTTATAAATGTTCCATAGACATCTGAAAAAAACATGTATTTTCTGTTTATTTGGTATGAATTTCTATACATCAGTAAGATTTAGTTTGTAACTGTGTTAAGCCAATACTCTGTATCCTCATTTATTTTCATCAACTTAGTCTGCCAAATTTTTAGAGAGATGTACTAAAGTATATGTTCTATTTTGGATTGTGAATTATTCAATGTTTTTCTGGGAGAGAAGAAGCACTATGTAGACCTAAATCATGTTATATATAACCAGTGATCCTGAAGAGAAATATAACTAATTAAAACTGAAGAAATCTGTTTACATAGTATCACGAAAGCATCCTAATGAATTTTTGCCATTTCTTCTTCTTGCATTTACTATACCAACCCCACTCATACTCAAACAGTAAGTTTGTTCTTTATTTCTCATCAATTTTCCTGAACATAGAGTATTTTTTGTTTCTCAAGTTCAACAATCTAGAAATTTTGAAAGAATAAAGTAGTTCAAGAAACTGGTGAAGCATTCTGAGAGCAATATGGGGCTTTATAACCAGTTTATTCCCCAAACCTCAAGAGAGGAAAGTTGGGAGACATGACATTTTCAGGAGTCAGATCTTTACTTGCAGAATTTTTAGTATGGAATAGACTTTCTATTGACTTGCGTTTTGTAAAATAGCAAAATGAGTTTGGAAAGTAAGGTCAGTACTGAATTGGTGAATTAATTTCGTGAGTTTGTTGATTTTTGTTTTTGTTTTACATCTTACAGCTTAGTCTAGTAACTTCCACCATAAAGAACTATGGTATATAACTTTCTTACTATAACATCCCAAATGCTGCCTTAAAAGAAATAGAGAATTTTTATAAAATCACATAATCCCTGTGTTAAATGCAGCACAGTCTACAGTCCTGTGTGAAAACCTATCAAGGGTATACTCAGGAAAAATTCCTCCCATTTAAAAAAATATATATGGGTTTTCATTGTAAAACTGCTTTTTCATAATTTTATCTTAAGGACCTTAAGTGTCCTGTAGTTAAATATGCTTAGTTTAGGAGAGTTAAGAAAATGTAAAACCTATTTTAAGAACCACTCTTTGCTAACTTACTTTTTCGGGAAGCAAATTCAACAGGGTTCTATGCGATAATGGGCCAGTGAAGATTTACTGTCTTAGTCATTTCGAGGGCTGAACCTCTTGGTTTTCTATGCCTAAGTAAACTAGTTACTCTGCTGAACTATGAATTAACAAAATAAAAACCATTCGCAGCATGAAAAGAAAGCTGCTGCAATATCCTCTTATCAGAAAAAAAAGAGACAAGGCACAAAATCTTCGGCTTTAGGAACAAATAGTAAATCATTTATGCAAGAGAGATTTGGGAGAGGAAATGTGGCATCCAGACAAATAAATAAAATACTGACAGTGCAGTATTAAAATGACGTTAGCTAGCATTTAACCAAAGAGTGAAAATCGCCTGATTTTAGCTTCAGGCTGGTTGAAGAGCACAAACTTCTTAGGCTACATATGCTGACCTGCAGACAGAATTTTCTTGTCAATTCACACTTCACAGGCTTTCCCAAGAAACATATTGTCAAGTTTTAGATGTGCTAAGATCTTGATTCAAGATCAGGGGGATACACATGTCTTCACAGGAAGACACGTGTCTTCATGGAAAGACACATGAAAGGTTGCAAAGTTTAATGTAAAAGATGAGATTTATCTGTCCATGTCCTTTCTTGTTAGTTGCTCATTGGTCCCCAAGCTATGAAAATGCTTCTCTTTTTTTTTTTTTTCCTTTGCCTCAATTACAACCCCAGAGATTCCAGAAGAGCTCTAGCCTAAACCTTCAACTTTCCTTGATAGATAAGACTGGCAGTTCCCCACTCCTTTAAGCTTAAAGGAGTCTTTCTTCTTGCTTTTGAATTTTGTACCAATTCATACCCATTCATTTGCCATATAACCATGACTGACATGACTTTTTCCTTTACTGTTTTTTAAACAATTATTTATTTATTTTCTGTTATTGAACTTACAACATTTATCTTTAATCATTTATATTAGTTTGTAACTTCCTTGAAGTCAGTTCAGTTCAATTTCTCAGTCATGTCTGATGCTTTGCAGTCCCATGGACTACAGCCCACCAGGCTTCTCTGTCCATCACTGATTCCTGGAGCTTGCTCAAACTCATGTCCATCAAGTTGGTGATGCCACCCAACCATCTCATCCTCTGTCATCCCCTTTCCTCCTGCCTTCAATCTTTCCCAGCATCAAGATCTTTTCCAGTGAGTCAGTTCTTCGCATCAGGTGGCCAAAGTATTGGAGTTTCAGCTTCAGCTCCAGTCCTTCCAATGAGTTTTCAGGACTCATTTCCTTTAAGATTGACTGGTTTGATCTCTTTACAATCCAAGGGACTCTCAAGAGTTTTCTCCAATACCACAGTTCAAAAGCATCAATTCTTCAGCGCCCAGCTTTCTTCACAGTCCAACTCTCACATCCATACATGATCACTGGAAAAACCATAGCCTTGACTAGATGGACTTTGTTGGCAAAGTAATGTCTCTGCTTTTCAATATGCTATCTAGCGTGGTTATAACTTTCCTTCCAAGGAAAAACCATAGCTTTGACTATATGGACCTTTAGTCTACATGTTATTCTTATTTGAATAAAAGGGAAGGGAAAGGGGTCAAAAGGTGTTAACCTCTATTTGAACTGGGGCTCTCAGCTCTTGCAAACCCATGAAGCCAAAGAAATAGGCCCATTTTAAATGACAATTAACAGAACTTAACCAGGCTGCATGGGATAGTTTGGTCAATATTGATTACTATTATCTTGGAGATAACCACCGGTGGTTTACCAGTCACATCCTGTCAGATACAACCTATGGGGGAAGCTGAAGAAGGGTGAGTAAAAAGGGTAGCAGAAAGAAAGGTCAAGAAGGTAGACAGATTGGCTCAGTGAGGAATAGGACCTGAACCAGGCATAGGGGATAGATTCAGGGCCAGGGAAGAGCTGGTCGGTGAACCAACCAAAAGAGCTCCAGGTGAACATCAAAGATAAGAATGGGGACCAGGCTGTTCCCTGCATACTGATGCATGCCTGGATGAAGGAACCAGATAAAAAAACAGATATATCTGCACCACAAAAGCCAGTTCAGGGCTTCAAACAAGCTGTCTCTCCACATCTACAGAGCTTTTATGTTTCAGTTGAAAATAATCTATTTCAGAACATGTGGGTCTCTCAGTTCAGGTACCATTCCGGCTGCTAGAAGAAGTCTCTTTTGCCCTGTTTGTTCATTCGGTATTTTCTGGTGTCCTTGCACTTCCTTGGGGCCCTGAAATGGTCCTATCTTATTCCCATCAGCTCCACCTTTTACACCATGTCTTGTATTCACATGCTCTGTCTTATCTAAATGTTCTTTCCTGTCTTCTCTGTATTCAGGCTGCCAACACAAATTCCCTACTGCAGAGAACTGCATTCTCAGGCACAAGTTGCACTGTGAGGCTCCCAGTTTCTGGTTGTCTTAGTATGTGTTTGCAATATCACTGCCTGGAGTGGCAATAAAGCCCTATTCACAGAAGATGCTATGTCAGACTCCTACGCTGACTTCTATTATTCCAATCCTTTGGGCTATTCTAAAGAGCTTTATCTGTTCCTCCCACTTTCCCTAGTATTAGCAGGTGCCCATTTCTCCTGGCTATTTGTTTAAGTAGAGTGTACCTGTTTGGTCTGCTTGAACAGGAATTAGGAAGTCCTGTTGATGGTAGCTTACAGGGTTACTCAGGGTCTGTACAGACTTGTTATTTCTCAGATTATTTATGCAATTTATTTGTCTGCATTCTCTTACCTCTGTATCTCTAAAATCCATCTTAATGCAATACAGCCTTTACTGCCAAGCCAATTTTTTCTAATACATGTTTTCCCTAAAGCCCCAATACCTTCATTTTTTGTTCTGATTTATTGCTGCTGCCTAACCACAGCTACGAGGCAGAAAAAAATAATAATAAAAAAATTTTAAATCCTAGTAACAAGCACATCAGGATTAACATACTAGGTCCGTGTTAAACCACCCAACAATGAACTAACTCATCTTTAATTTATTAGCTTGATTCTGATATAAATTCTGAATAAAAAGTAAAATGTTGTGTAGATTAATAATATTAAAGTTGCAAAACAAACCCCCTGAAAAAATAGGAAACGTTAAGCAAAGGGAGCTGTGCCATCTTTAATTCATTGCTCGGTTCCCAGGCATTTCCACACATGTAGGATGCAGGCTCACATCCTTAAAGTCTTTCTTAAAGAGACTCTGCAGTACCAGAACAATCAATATAAGGTATAGACAGCATAGCACGATACTCTAAACTTTAGGGCCTCAGTCCCATGTATTCTGTGTGATATTGGTATAAAAGACATTTCCTTATGACTTTTCATTAAGTATCACTTGCTTCTGTAAATTCTATCAGATAGCTCTATCATTCAAGAGGCAAACACTGCAAGCCAAGTACTAGATAAATCCCTAAGTGGCCTAAGGAAGGTATTACCCAGCATTTGTAGTTTGCAACATGCAGACAGGGATTAAGCACTGTGGAGCTGAGGGATCTAAATCAACAATCTTGGAATGAAAACAGCATCAGTGTCAAGTAACTTGAACTTTCTCAAAACTTTCAGTATCCAGTAAAACATTGTTTGTTTGACCAGATTAGGAAGGTCAGCCTGAATTTGTGAGGGGGACACAAGACAAACAACTTCTAGATAATGAAGTAACCAATCCTTGCTCACTTGGCTTGGTTTCCCATATATATAGTGACTTCAGTCCAGGCCCTCAGTACTGCTGAATTATGGTTCTGTTCCTCCTCTTAGAACTGAAAAGAAAGAGTAAAGTTGGCATGTTAATACTACAAACACTAGGCAAGTTTTCTAAACAACTTAGTTAATAATTAGCTGAAACGTTCTCCCTTAAGTATTTACATCAGCAGGTCTCAACAGGACAGTGTTATGTCAAAAGTAACCTAATATCAATCATAGTAAAAATATGAAAGTTTGCAAATGACTGACTTTAAAAATAAACCAAGGAATACTTGAGTTTGAGTAAACTCTGGGAGTTGGTGATGGACAGAGAGGCCTGGCATGCTGCAGTCCATGGGGTTGCAAAGACTCAGACATGACTGAGAGACTGAACTGAACTGAACTGGAGGAAGACTTAAGGCTATCACAATAATATCATGGTCACACATATATATTTCAATATGTTTTCTTGAGAGAAAAGGCAGGGGTGGGATTTCAGAGATGAAGCCAGGCATTGCACGTGGGCTGTGTTGCTCATGCCAACACCATTCTTGAATTTTACAGAAAAAACAACAACAACAACAACAACAGAGAAACTATTGATTTCCATGGTCAGTTTTCTTAACAAACCCTTTTATTATACAGAGATAGAACCAAACCTTGCTCACTTGGCTTTTTTTTTTTCACTTGAAGTATAATTAATTTGCAATGTTGTATTAGTTTCTGGTGTACAGCAAAATGATTCAGATATATATATGTGTGTGTGTATATGTATACATACACTTTTTCATATTCTTTGCATTATGGTTTATTATAGGATGTTGAATATGGTTCCCAGTGCTACACAGTAGGACCTTGTTGTTTATCTTTTTTATATATAGCAGCTTGTATCTGTTAATCCTAAAGTCCTAATTTATCACTCCTCTACCTCCTTTCCTCTTTGATAACCATAAATTTTCTTTCTAAGAGTCTGTTTCTGTTTCATGAATAAGTTCATTTGTGTCATACTTTAGATTCCACAAATAAGTGATATTAAATGGTATTTGTCTTTCTCTTTCTGACTTCACTTAGTACAAAAATCTCTAGGTTCATCCATGTTGTTGCAAATGGCATTATTTCATTTTTTGTGGCTAAGTAGTGATCTATTGTGTATATATACATCTTTATCCATTCAACTATTGATGCATTTGCCTTTCTAATTATAGCTGGTGGTTAGAATTAATTATGTTTTACTTACTGTCTAAACCTATATGTAGCAAAAAATGTGGGCCTCAGAAATTTACCTACCACTTACAAAGGTGCATCTAGTCAAGGCTATGGTTTTTCCAGTGAGCATGTATGGATGTGAGAGTTGGACTGTGAAGAAAGCTGAGCACCGAAGAATTGATGCTTTTGAACTTTGGTGTTGGAGAAGACTCTTGAGAGTCCCTTGGACTGCAAGGAGATCCAACCAGTCCTTTCTGAAGGAGATCAGCCCTGGGATTTCTTTGGAGGGAATGATGCTAAAGCTGAAACTCCAGTACTTTGGCAACCTCATGCGAAATGTTGACTCATTGGAAAAGACTCTGATGCTGGGAGAGATTGGGGGCAGGAGGAGAAGGGGATGACCAAGGATGAGATGGCTGGATGGCATCACCAACTCGATGGACCTGAGTCTGAGTGAACTCAAGGAGTTGGTGATGGACAGGGAGGCCTGGTGTGCTGCAATTCATGGGGTTGCAAAGAATCAGACACGACTGAGCAACTGAACTGAACTGAACTGAACTGAGCATATTATTGAAAATTATAGTGAATAAGAAAAAGTGGTAGGAAAGAGGAATATAATCTGGAGAAACAGTGGAGCCTCAGAGGGTGACACTACCTTGGTGAGGTCACCTCAGGCCAGTCTTAGTCTTACAGGTTGAGAAACAACTTTGCTAGGACTCTGGTGTTTGTCAGACTGATTGAGACTGTCCAAACTGTGAAGGGACTGCTGTACAACATTATTCACTTACAGATGTTATGCATATGTTTACAGTGAGATATTCTTTTCCAATTACCAATGTTACTTCCTTCCTGATCTCATAATACCCTGGGAATTGAATTTGTGATTATAAGGTTAGCTGGTAGCATGGAATCAGAGAAAAAAGTAGCAGAAAGTCTAGGAATATCCTCCAGGCTATGAAGAGGTTTGAAGAATTATTCTCCACCCACAGTAGAGAACACCTTTCTAGTCACCAGACTGAGTGAGTTCTCATAGAAGGCACACCCTCCTCTGAAGAACACTGGACAGACCCTGCCAACGTCTGATTCTTTGGATTTCTTTTCTCTGTGTTCTAAGCTTCTTGAGACCTTTGTATTCAGACAGTTGGTTCAGTTTCAGTATATTTCTACAACCATTAGTGTTCTGTAGTTATACGAAATAGAAATTGACTTCCACTAACTTGAACACAAGAGTGGAATTTATTGGAAGGAGCTGATAAATTTTACCCAGTTGATTGATTGAAAAGCTGAAGTCCTAGGTCTCTGAAAGAATACATTCAGCTGCCCTCTGGAGGCTTACTTCTTGGTGGGAGGAAAGGAAATAGACATTTAATTAAAAAGAGGCAATAAGTTACGTATAGAAATACATTCAGATTAATAGGGATTACCAAGGAGGGAATGGTCAATTGTCCCTGGCAAGGATTAGGAATAAGGTTCAAAGTGAGGAAAGGCTGAACAGGGAAAGTGATATTTGAGCTGACTCTTAAAAGATGAGTAGATATTTGCCTGGTGGTCAAAGCAAGAAAGGGCACTCAGGACACAGAGACAAGGAACTGGGACAGAGTGTGACATATTTGAGAAAGTGAATATCATTCCATTTACCTTTAACATGGAGTAGGGATTGGTAAGGTGGAGTTTAGTGAGAGGAAAAAAAAAAAAAAAAACTAGACAGGAGGCAGAAGACTGGCCATGAAGAATCATGTTGCAATAAACTGAACATAGAAAACTACTATCATATTCAAAAGTAAGTTTTCTGTGTAAAACTCCTATACACCAGAAACTCAAAAAAATGCAAAAGTACTCATAGGATTATTTTTCAAAGCTCAACAGTTTTCTTGTCTTCTCTTAGGAATCACTGATTCTCTCCTCACCAGTTCCTCACTACCAACCATAACCTGCATACACACATACACACACACACAAATCTGCATGATATGCCATGCCCACTGGAGTTGTTTTTGAACAGTTAGGAGGTAGGCAACCTTATAATGTCATCTCATGAAAACTGTCTAGACTTCATTTTTTTGAGAACCATTCTCTGAAGATCCTTCTCTGGTAATAACAGATTTTGCCAATAATAAATTGAGCAGTTTTTAGGAGATCTTATTGGTAGGTAATAAAGTATATTAAACCTGTCTTTCTGATCATACTTGGCCTTCAGATACATTCAAACTAGTTATTCCAGTCGGGTAGAGAGGACAATTCAGAGAGCCCAAACTGAGTATCAGACCATGCTGGACTCTTTCTCCGTTATCCTCATGGATATGTTAATGAAACCATGTGGTGGATCCAGATACAGATCAATCTTGGAAGGAAGAGTTGTGAAGGATTTTGTCCATTCTGGACATAAGAATTTTGACCATAATACTCAGTTAGTATGCCTTCAACTGAGGTTATGAATAACTTAAACTGTAAAGGGCTCTTTAATTTTGGAATTTATAAAGGCAACCAGTGGATTTGCTGAGAAAAAAAAAAATCTTCGTTCTGAAATGAGAATTTTAACTTTTAAATATTCTATCATATGTAACTGAATTTGGCTCAAGTGGGAAAGAATCTGCCTGCAATGTGGGAGACCTGGATTTGATCCTTGGGTTGGGAAGATCCTCTGGAGAAGGGAATGGCAAACCACTCCAGTATTCTTGCCTGGAGAATCCTATGGACAGAGGAGCCTGGCAGGCTACAGTCCATGGGGTTGCAATGAGTCAAACACAACTGGGTGATTAATACACATACACAGTAAAGGGTATTTTGTATTTAATATATCTTGTATTGTGGATTCTGCTGTCTTTTTGCCTTTTTCACTGACTAAGAAAGTGAGGAAACCCCTAATTAGTGTGGCCAAAGGACTATTCTGATTCTTCTAGGTTTTAGAAATCCTCTTGCCTCAGCTTCCTAGGTTGGGATTTTTCTCCTTCAGGACTCTTATTTCTAGTGGCAGGCTTAGAGGCTTTGCGTATGCATTCCTCAAAGGGCAGTTTTTACCGGTAGTTTTCTATAGAAGACTTGCTGTCTTTCAAAATGCTCTGCAAAATGCTGGTTGACCACTTTACTAGTTAGCAGAAATGGCTGTGTTATTGCAGTTT
Organism: Nanger dama; assembly: GCA_917880005.1. NCBI lineage: Eukaryota > Metazoa > Chordata > Mammalia > Artiodactyla > Bovidae > Nanger > Nanger dama. The sequence continues at coordinate 61,903,066 of CAKJTW010000006.1, forward strand.
CTGTCTGTCTCTCTCTCTCTAACATGAGTCTTCTAGGGCCACGTTGTATCTGTCCACATCACTTTCCGTGATGTGGAAAAGAAGGAAGGGGAGAGTTGGTAATGTTTTGAGGCTGTTCATATCCTTACCTTCTCTTTTCCACATCCTTCCCCCAAATAGTGACTCATAACACTTTCCAGTAAAATGTAACATTAAAAAGTCCACCAGTAAAGAAGATCCAGAAATAAAACCAAACTTACTAGTTCCAATTTTGTACAAGATCACAACGAAAATCTCTAAGAAGCAGGGATTTGTAAGAATACCTAAGACTATTTTAAAATTTTGATTCTCCATACAATCTCAGATTATTACCAGAGTGCATTTCAACTATGGCAGATGGCATATTCCAAAGATGACTGCAACAGTATCTCCCAACCCACATGCTCTTCTACCATGTGACATTGCTACTTTCCCATGGAGAGGTCGTTATTCCATCACCCTCCTGAATCTGGAGAGTCCCTGTGATCGCTTTGGCAATAGAATACAGTGGATGTGATGATGCTCTAGTTCTGGGCTTAGCCACTAACTGGCCTGGCAGTTTAATTCTTGCTTCTCGGAAACTAGCTGCTATGTAAGAAGTATGATTACCTAGAAAGCACCCAGTGAACATTTCCACAGTTTACTGTGATCCACACTGTCAGAGGCTTTGGTATAGTCAATAAAGCAGAAATAGATGTTTTTCTGGAACTCTTTTCCTTTTTATGATCCAGCAGATGCTGGCAATTTGATCTCTGGTTCCTCTGCCTTTACTAAAACAATCTTGAACGTCTGGAAGTTCAGTTCACGTATTTGCTGAATCCTGGCTTGGAGAATTTTGAGCATTACTTTACTGGTGTGTGAGATAAGTGCAATTATGCCATAGTTCGAGCATTCGTTGGCATTGCCTTTCTTTGGTATTGGAATGAAAACTGACCTTTTCCAGTCCTGTGGCCACTGCTGAGTCTTCCAAATTTGCTGGCAGTTTTCCAAATTTGCTTCCAAAATTGAGTGCAGCGCTTTCACAGCATCATCTTTTATGATTTGAAATAGCTGAACTGGAATTTCACCACCTCTACTAGCTTTGTTCATAGTGATGCTTCCTAGGGCCCACTTGACTTCACATTCCAAGATGTCTGGCTCTAGGTGAGTGATCACACCATCGTGATTATCTGGGTCATGAAGATTTTTTGTACAGTTCTTCTGTGTATTCTATGCCAAAGCCTTTGACTGTGTGGATCATAATAAACTGTGGAAAATTCTGAAAGAGATGGGAATACCAGACCATCTGACCTGCCTCTTGAGAAACCTGTATGCAGGTCAGGAAGCAACAGTTAGATCTGGACATGGAACAACAGACTGGTTCCCAATAGGAAAAGGAGTATGTCAAGGCTGTGTATTGTCAGCCTGCTTATTTAACTTATATGGAGAGTACAGCCCAGAAATGCTGGGCTGGAAGAAGCACAAGCTGGAATCAAGATTGCTGGGAGAAATGTCAGTAACCTCAGATATGCAGATGACACCAACCTTATGGCAGAAAGAGAAGAAGAACTAAAGATCCTCTTGGTGAAAGTGAAAAAGGAGAGTGAAAAAGTTGGGTTAAAGCTCAACATTCAGAAAATGAAGATCATGGCATCCAGTCCCATCACTTCATGGCAAATAGATAGTGGTTGACTTAATTTTGGGGGCTCCAAAATCACTGCAGATGGTGACTGTAGCCATTAAAGACAGAAATATAGATCAATGGAACAAAATAGAAAGCCCTGAGATAAACCCACACACCTATGGACACCTTATCTTCGACAAAGGAGGCAAGAATATACAATGGAGTAAAGACAGTCTCTTTAACAGGTGGTGCTGGGAAAACTGGTCAACCACTTGTGAAAGGTTGAAACTAGACCTCTTTCTAACACCATACACAAAAATAAACTCAAAATGGATTAAAGATCTAAATGTAAGACCAGAAACTATAAAACTCCTAGAGGAAAATATAGGCAAAACACTCTCCAACATAAATCACAGCAGGATCCTCTATGATCCACCTCCCAGTATACTGGAAATAAAAGCAAAAATAAATAAATGGGATCTAATTAAAATTAAAAGCTTCTGCACAACAAAGGAAACTATAAGCAAGGTGAAAAGACAGCCTTCTGAATGGGAGAAAACAATAGCAAATGAAGCAACGGACAAACAGCTAATCTCAAAGATATACAAGCAACTTATGCAGCTCAACTCCAGAAAAATAAACGAACCAATCAAAAAATGGGCCAAAGAACTAAATAGGCATTTCTCCAAAGAAGACATACGGATGGCTAACAAACACATGAAAAGATGCGCAACATCACTCATTATCAGAGAAATGCAAATCAAGACCACAATGAGGTACCATTTCACACCAGTCAGAATGGCTGCGATCCAAAAGTCTACAAGCAATAAATGCTGGAGAGGGTGTGGAGAAAAGGGAACCCTCTTACACTGCTGGTGGGAATGCAAACTAGTACAGCCACTATGGAAAACAGTGTGGAGATTCCTTAAAAAATTGCAAATAGAGCTGCGTTATGACCCAGCAATCCCCCTGCTGGGCATACACACCGAGGAAACCAGAATTGAAAGAGACACATGTACCCCAATGTTCATTGCAGCACTGTTTATAATATCCAGGACATGGAAGCAACCTAGATGTCCATCAGCAGATGAATGGATAAGAAAGCTGTGGTACATATACACAATGGAGTACTACTCAGCCCTTAAAAAGAATAAGTTTGACTCAGTTCTAATGAGATGGATGAAATTGGAGCCGATTATACAGAGTGAAGTAAGCCAGAAAGAAAAACACCAATACAGTATACTGACACATATATATGAAATTTAGAAAGATAGTAATGATGACCCTCTGTGTGAGACAACAAAAGAGACACAGAGGTATAGAATGGACTTTTGGACTCTGAGGGAGAGGGAGAGGGAGAGGGTGGGATGATTTTGGAGAATGGCATTGAAACATGTATACTATCTTGTAAGAATGAAGCACCAGTCTATGTTCAATACAGGATACAGGATGCATGGGGCGGGTGCACAGGATGATTCAGGGAAATGATATGGGGTGGGAGGTGGGAGGGGGCTTCGGCATTGGGAGATCGTGGTCACCTGTGGCTGATTCATGTCAATGTATGGCAAAAAAAATACAGTATTGCAATGTAGAATAAAGTATTAAAAAAAAAAGATGCTTACTCCTTGGAAGGAAAGTTATGACCAACCTAGATAGCATATTCAAAAGCAGAGACATTACTTTGCCAACAGAGTTCTGTCCAGTCAAGGCTATTGTTTTTCCAGTAGTCACGTATGGATGTGAGAGTTGGACTGTAAAGAAAGGTGAGCACCAAAGAATTGATGCTTTTGAAGTGTGGTGTTGGAGAAGACTCTTGAGAGTCCCTTGAACTACAAGGAGATCCAACCAGTCCATCCTAAAGGAGATCAGTCCTGGGTGTTCATTGGAAGAATTGATGTTGAAGCTGAAACTCCAATACTTTGGCCACCTGATGCCAAGAGCTGACTCATTTGAAAAGACCCTGATGCTGGGAAAGATTGAGGGCAGGAGGAGAAGGGGACGACAGAGGATGAGATGGTTGGATGGCATCACTGACTCAATGGAGATAAGTTCGGGTAATCTCTGGGAGTTGGTGATGGACAGGGAGGGTTGGCGTGCTGCGGTTCATGGGGTCACAAAGAGTCAGACATGACTGAGCAACTGAACAGAACAGAACTGAACTCAGTGAGAATTCCAAGCCACCACTGAAAGGCCCTGAAGGATGAGATGCTATGTGGAGACAGAGAAAATCAAGGGACACTGAAACTCTATATGTGGAAGTAAAGGTGTTATCTTGGGCATCCAGTGCAGCAGAGCCTTCAGAAGACTTTGTGACTGTAACTGCATGAGAGTTCCCAAGAAAGAACTTCCTGGATGATCATGTCAACCCTCAGAATGATGAGAGAAAATAAAGTTTTATTTGAACCACTAAGTTCTGGGATGGTTTGTTAAGAAGTGATAGATAGCTAGAACCTAATCTGTGGTGGCTATTGCAGAGTCTGAGGGCAACCCTTCTTCCCAAACTTTAAATGGAGTAGCTCTGGGTTTATCTATTTCATATTTGGGATCCTTCATGAGAAATCATTTAGAAAAGAGTGGCTCCACCTCTTTAAAAAGCTGACTGTCACTGCCATGGGTAATCAAGAGTTGGCTAAATAAATATAGGCCACATTTGAGGACCATAAAAACACCATGACATCAAATCTCCCTGATCAGATTCCTTTAGACCCAAATATACTTAGGCCCTTCCAGACGGATGTGTATTTATGTCTGATTTCTAAAATGTTTGACATAAAGGACTCCAAATCTGGTTTCTAGTGGTACTCACCATTGGGAGATTGTTTCTTGCTCAGAGATGCAAAGACTGCAGACTGTGTTCTATTCCTACAGCTACTCTTATTTGAATTCAGGAAAAAGAGCTCATGGCATCTTGCTTGGTGATGTAGACTATAGCTCTTGGAAGAGAGCAAAAACCAATTTCCTTGGTGCCACTGTCCTGTCTTAGGCACAAAATGAGGAGAAAATCGTCTTAGAAATGGCCTCTTCATAAAACTTGCGCATTATCTGGCCCCAAGCTTTGCCTAAAACATTTGAAGTGCCCTTGCCAATCAAAATCATTTTTCCTTGGACACTTAGCAAAGCAATATGTAGAAAGATTTCTTTAAAGGCTTTCAGCATGCTCAGCTAAGAGCAGTGTTTTTAGTCTTCTACACTAGTGTTCTGTTTCCTTTTATCATTCATACCATCTGTGATGAAGTCTATTTTGTTAACTCAGAAAACCTCAATTTCTGTAAGACTTTAAGATGAAGCATTAACATATTTTTATGGATTGTGCTACCATTATGCTTTTGGAGACTTCTCATTTCTGTTATTAAAAAGAAAAACCCTGCCATCTAAGCTTCTCATAAGAAACTATTTTTACATTTATAATCTTTAAAGATGCTTATGGAAAGAAGTGCTTTGAACTCTTTCAGTAAGATTTAGCTTAGCCTAAAGCTTAACAATAATGTAATTTGAGTGAGTCTGATCCTACCTGTCAGAGATGCTGCAGAAAGATACATAAATCACAGCCAAAATCTCATCTGAAACCAGTTTAAAAATTCATGTGGCTAAGAATCATTCATGTGTGATCTGGTTTCTTAATACTGTAGTACACAGTGAATATTGGGATTCCAGAGCTGGAACGTACCTTGAAACTCATTTTATCAAACCCATTAGTGCTACAGATAAGTAAACTAAGGCCATGCATATAGACTGGAAAGTATACTTTCTTTCCCCTGTCCGTTTGCACAGAAGTCAAACTGTGCGTCTTAGAATCAGTAGCATCACCTGGGAGGGATTTGGAAAATGCAGGATCTCAGGCTTCACACCAGGCTGATTGCATTGGAATCTCTATTTTTACACCATCTCCAAATGGTTCATAAGCACACTGAAGTTTGAGAGGCTCTGCTCCATACCATATTTTCTCCCCAGAGAAGGGAAAGCCTTTGGAATACCCTCCTTGCAGATTCAAAATCCAGATTTTTTTCACTAATTAACAAAAAGTGACTTTGACCAAATCTCTTAACCGCTCTGGTCCTCAGTTTCCTCATTAATTAATGGGAGTAATGATAACTATAGTGGAAGCTCATCATGGAGTTTAAGCAGAAGGAATCTTTGTATGGTTTCTAGCCAAGTACATGACGGTCGGTCAGTCAGTCAGTCAGTCGCTCAGTCGAGTCTGACTCTGCGACCTCATGAATCGCAGCATGGCAGGCCTCCCTGTCCATCACCAACTCCCGGAGTTCACTCAGACTCACGTCCATCGAGTCAGTGATGCCACCCAGCCATCTCATCCTCTGCCGTCCCCTTCTCCTCCTGCCCCCAGTCCCTCCCAGCATCAGAGGCTTTTCCAATGAGTTCACTCTTCGCATGAGGTGGCCAAGTATTGGAGTTTCAGCTTTAGCATCATTCCTTCCAAAGAAATCCCAGGGCTGATCTCCTTCAGAATGGACTGGTTGGATCTCCTTGCAGTCCAAGGGACTCTCAAGAGTCTTCTCCAACACCACAGTTCAAAAGCATCAATTCTTCGGCGCTCAGCCTTCTTCACAGTCCAACTCTCACATCCATACATGACCACAGGAAAGACCATAGCCTTGACTAGACGGACCTTAGTTGGCAAAGTAATGTCTCTGCTTTTGAATATGCTATCTAGGTCGGTCATAACTTTTCTTCCAAGGAGTAAGTGTCTTTTAATTTCTTTTTTTTTTTTTAAGTCTTTCATTCATTTTATTTATTTATTTTTAGTACTTTATTCTACGTTACAGTACTGTATTGGTTTTGCCATGCATTGACATGAATCAGCCACAGGTGTCCACGATCTCCCAATGCCGAAGCCCCCTCTCACCTCCCACCCGACACCATCTGCCCGGATCATCCCGTGCACCAGCCCCAAGCATCCTGTATCCTGCATTGAACATATACTGGCGCTTCACTGAAACATGTATCCTATAAACATGGATCCTATGGATCCTATAAACATGTATCATATAAGAAACGAAGCGTCTTTTAATTTCATGGCTGCAGTCACCACCTGCAGTGATGGCGGTAGACCCTCAGTAAACAGAAGCTGTTGCTGCTGCTGCCGCCGCCTCTGCTGCGGCCTCTGCAGCTGCTGTGCTCCTGCTGCTGCTGCGACTGATTCTGCTGCTGCCACCCTCTCCATGGTTATTAATAACTCAGAGGGCGAAAGTAACCCGCCATACATTGACAAGTGACCAAACTGAAACGACAGCCCTTGTCTCCTGACAGTTATTTCAGGGCAGCTTTCCCTGGACCTCATAATTTCCCTTCTCTTAAGTACAGCTAAATGCTAGTGTCAACATTCTTATGTAAGACCACTTCAGTTCTTGGAGGAGAATATAGAAAAAGGAGACCACTTTTTTCAAGTTTCCATTTGAACGTCTTGAGATGAAGTCAATTTGCTCAATTCTGTATCTTTTCAGGCTGTCATAGCTTCAGCTCAGTCTGAGTTTCTTCTAGGTGACATTTTCTATTTCCTTTAACTATGGAAATACTGCCTTTCTCTAATTTTGCTTCTGGCCTCCAAAAAATTTTCTGAAGAGAGTTTTACTGTATCTGATAGTACATTTGTTTTCTTAGAAAACAGGATATGTGTTACGGGGAGACCTTGATTTTTAAGTGAGTTTTTTTCTTTGTATATTTCAATCTTAGTCCTTTCAGCATTCAGTCCTGCTCTAAAGCATACCTACCTCTCCAGATATATAACCCCACTTTGAATAGTTGTAAAGAAAGGGGAAAAAACCCTTCATTGTATGAAAATAGGATTTCCATTTGGCAAACTAAGATAGATGTTGATTTCTTTCTTTGAGGTCCCTGGGTGACTTTTGATCCCTGTTCTTAGAACCGAAGCCATGTGACTTAATTTGAGAACACTAGCTAAACTGTTAACCTTTAGCCTCAGATACACTAGATTCCAAAAGTTATAAATCCTCTGAATGGTGGAATAGCATAGTTTTGTGGAGAAGCATTCAAATATCCCAGCAAGATTTGTAAAAGTACTTTGCATCCATTTTTACGTAACGGATATTCCTCTTTCACTTAAAAGGAAGTGAAGGAAGTATTGGTAAAAACAAAAGAATAGGATCACACAATAAGACTAGTCTTAGGCTAGATCCACTGTGGAAGATAATGTAATTTCACAGTTAATAAGAAATCCCATGGCATATCAACATGCACCTTAAATATATGCGATTTTTATTTGTCAAAAATAAATAATGTGAAAGATGAAATGATGCATCTCACTCTGTTATGTAGGTGAAAAGGCACTGGATTTTCCATCTCCAAGAGGCTAAGACTCCTTGGCTGCTGCTAGAGTGAATGGGTACTGGGATAGGTTTTTCACTGATCGCTGCATGTGACACTTGCTCAGTTAGCAAGAGCTGTGCCTTGTGCTTTTAACAAACATTTAAGCACTTGAAGGGATCCAAATGAATAAGAAGCTTCCAGTACGTATTTTTTCAAAATACTTCCCCTAACACACACAAATTGACCGAATTCACGGAGGAGCTCCTTTGTTAGGGGTCAAGGAGCCTTAAGCATGGCTCTTAATTATAAGCCATAGACACGAAATAAGACGTCTAACATTTCCTGAGAGGAAACATAGGTACACAAATATACTATGTTGTTTTAAATTTCAAAGGCAGTGTTCCCAGAGTCTTAAAAAAGAGGTCCTTTAAAATTCTTATCTATCCATATGTCTATCTTCTAAGGACTTCTACATTAACCAAACACAGTTTCTAAGCACTTTACAAATATTAACTCACTTAATACCTTTAAGAATCTTTACCAGATAGGTTGCTCTTATCCTCATTTACAGATGAGGAAATAGAGTCATGAAGAATTTAGATAACTTGTCCAAGACCACCTAGCAAATAAGTGACAAGATCTTTACACTTAGCTGGTAGTGAATTTGTTAGCTGTGGTACTAATGAAACTAGGATGGTGAGTTCAGTACTTACTGTGCCAATAATGTGCCAATTATTGAGGCTCTGCATATATGATATAAAATCTATAGTCTGTGTCTTTAATTTCAATGCCTTCAATTAATTATTAGCTAGTTTTTTCAATTCATAAGACTATGATAATTTTTCCTTTAGGACCATGTGTCATTATTAACTACAAATACAAAAAGCAACTGAAGCATTATTTCAAAAAACATCCTGAGGTTGCAATACAAGGGACAAGGCACAAATGCACAGGGCTTACTAGAGACTTGAAAAAGAATTTTAAATGAGACTGGAAATGAGTTATTTGCCTGTTGAACACCTCGATGCTTTCCTTCCATGCTACTAAGTGCATGAAAATCTGCCCTTTAAATCAGATTATAGGTAGGAAAAGTTTTCAATACCCAACCACAACCCCCTCAAATCAAAACTGCCCAATGTATATAAAAAACAAAGAAACCTCCATATCAAAAAGGAGGGGATATATGTATACCTATGGCTTACTCATGTTGAGGTTTGACAAATAAACAACAAAATTCTGTAAAGCAATTATTCTTCAATTTAAAAATCAATAAATTTTAAAAAAAGAACCTCCCTAAACAGTAACCAGAATGCTTCTGGAACCACCCCATTGTGCCTTAGCCACTTCAGCACAGACACAGGACTGTTGCCATGACGGCAGGGACCCAACCATGTGGGCTGGTTTCAATAACCAGCAGCTGCTCACTTCCAGAAAAAGCAGGATGATAGCCCAAATCTGAATGAGCATTTTTCTCTAGGCTCCGACCTGACCTGAATAATTGTTTTCTCACTGAATTTCCTTTTATTTATTTATTTTTAAATATCAACTTTCCTTGAACTTTCCCTCATTTGTGTTGTAGTTGGCAGGACTATAGAACTTTTCTTTCCTTCTGTACAAAATGTTTTTTTTCTTTAACCGTTCCTGAAGTTTTCCCTGTGTTTTATCTTCCCACCACCACATTTACATATACACATGCACACACACACACGCTCCTTTGCCTCATTATATAAAGATCCCAAACAAATCCCCTGAGTTTATTTACTCCAAGAAGTATTAACACCAAGGTAGTCCAAAAAACCCTCCGTGATTCACCCAACACCAAGTACATTTCATCTGCCTTATGGAAATTTGGATCTGGAATAGGAAAATGACCGAAGGCTCACATTATTCTGACCATGTTCAGAGAATCTATGTTTTAATCCTAAACATATTCTTAATTCACAGTTGGTTCAAAACCTGTTTTTTTCCCCTTTGTTTACATATTGGCAAAATGGGAAGAATATAAAAATGTAAAAACTACTAATGTGGATTTTGACCCCCTCTCACAGGGATTGCAGAGAAAACTGTTCATGATGCAAGACAAGAGCTGTACTATATTTGACATGAACTTTGCCCTCTCTAGCTCTTAAGGAGTTTGAAATAATTTTGAAATGAGTCTTCTGCTGCTGGTGAATTTTTTTTAATAAATTTGAAGTGATTTGTTTACAAGTTTTTACTAAAGACTGTCAGAGAAAAATGTTTGTGGTCATGGTATCCAACAGGCTGACAGAACCCAGAACTTGCTTGGTATTCGAAGGAGAACCCATCCACTATTATCTTGCACAGTGTATAATTACTTGCATGTTGGAAGCCAAAAAAGGAAATGCAATCCTGTGAATGTGAGTTTATACTGAAGCGTTTGAGAAGCAAAACAATTCAGCAAGCATTCTTCATTCTCAGCATCTGGGAATAATTAATTTGCTTGCTATGGTTTATAGCAAAGTCGATAAAGTTGTCTAAAGCACAGAGGTCATCTGCCTTAGTTAAATCTTTCGACTTTGGGGTTTTACATTGTGGCTAATTTTAGTAAATCTTTGTATTTTTAATCCTAAAATGCTGTGACAAGAACCTTCTGCTTATGGTTTCTTGATCATTTTCTTTTCAGTCTTATTCCCACTATGTTTAGGAAGCTGCCACTCACACTCCTCTCCCCTCATCCTTGCAGTGATGCTGCAGGGGCAAAGAGCTCTCAAGAGAGAGGCCTTGGAAAATGCAGTATTGTTTTCAGTAAAACACTTATTTGAACTCTGAAGAGTTCCTCTGGAATATAGAATGCATCTTTGTTCAATTCTATCACTTTTAGGCCAGCACATTGGAGATTATCATGTGAGACTCTTGATCTATTGTATTGTAACAAGTTAATAGTTTATATTAGGTGCTATATTCCCTTAATTGGGACTTTTAAGAAGATACTATATTACATATATGTGTGTGTGTGTGTGTATACACATACACATAGAGTATAGTGTTGTTGTTCAGTTGCACAGACATGCCCGACTCTTTGAGACCCCATGGACTGCAGCACACCAGGCTTCCCTGTCCTTCACCATCTCTTGAAGCCTGCTCAAGCTCATGTCCAGTGAATCAGTGTTGCCATCTAACCATGTCATTCTCTGTCGTCCCCTTCTCCTCTGCCTTCAATCTTTCCCAGCATCACGGTCTTTTCTGAGTCAGCTTTTTGCATCAGGTGACCAAAGTATTGGAACTTCATTCAGCTTCAGCATCAGTCCTTCCAATGAATATTCAGGTTTGATTTCCTTTATGATTGACTGGTTTGATTGTATAGTACATATGTATGTGTGTGTGTATATATATATATATATATATATATATATATATATATATATATAAAAATGTGAGTGTATATATACACACACACACACACACACACACACACACACATGTATATGTATGTGTGTATATATATCCAATCTAACAATTCAACATGTTACAAAGGACTTATCAGTCCCTGGGGATTTTCCTCAATTTCTCACTAAGGCATGCTAAAAATGAAACACAGCTGTTACTCTGACCTGAGTTTAATTTGGGATTTCAGAATAAGAGCAAATGTTTTATTTTTGTTGGCTGAGTGCTCCAAGTGTTTAACAGTGCTAAAAGTTTTCTATAGCACTTTTGAAAGCTCCTATTTCACAACACTCAGCTCTTTTCTTTTGAATCTTGGTGAGAAACAGAGCAACTCCCCAAGGATAGCCACGTTTTCATTCCCTTCTCTTTTCTCAAGGTTTATCTCCATACTTAGACAACTGCTTCAAATCACGTGTGCCCTGTATTTCAGGTCTCTTGGGGCTAAGTATCATTGATCTCATTGTCAAAAATGATGACCTCTAGGAGGATTTTTTTAATGAAAGGCTTATACTGACTAAGAATAAGCCTGGGATCTAATTCTTAAACTGGCTCACTCACTGCCCTGTAGCCAGAAGGTGCTTGTTCAGGGAAACTATTTCTGTTCTGCTTCTACATTCCCAGCCTCTGTAAAATGTGACACCCTCCTATTCCCTCCTTCAGAGTTTACAAGCACAGACTAGACCTTACACCAGTGACTAAATATTCATGTGCCATAGCTCTTAAAAAGCTAACCTGTGGTCCAGTGACTGGATTGGTACTGGTTGGTCATGAGTTTTCCCAGATCTGTTTTCTGATACCAAAAAAAAAAAAACCACACAAAAACACAATGAGCTGTATGAACACAGAAAACTTCCGTGTCATGTTTATCACAGAAGCCCACCATGTAGAAAAAGTCATAGCTTTTCTTCCAAGGAGCAAGCATCTTTCAATTTCATGGCTACAGTCACCATCTGCAGTGATTTTGGAGCCCAAGAAAATAAAGTCTGTCACTGTTTCCATTGTTTCCCCATCTGTTTGCCACGAAGATGGGACCAGATGCTATGATCTTTGTTTTTGAATGTTGAGTTTTAAGTCAGATTTTTCACTCTTCTCTTTCACTTTCATTAAGAGGCTCTTTAGTTCCTCTTTGCTTTCTGCCAGAAGAATGGTGTCATCTGGATATCTGAGGTTATTGGTACTTCTGACAATCTTGATTCCAGCTTGTGCTTCATCCAGCCCGGCATTTCAAATGATGTACTCTGCATATAAGTTAAATAAGCAAGGTGACAATATACAGCCTTGACATACTCCTTCCCAATTTGGAACCAGTCCATTGTTCCATGTCTGGTTCTAATTTGTTTCTTCTTGACCTTCATATAGGTTTCTCAGAAGAAAGGCAAGATGGTCTGGTATTTCCACCTCTTGAAGAATTTTCCGCAGTTTATTGTGATCAACACAGTCAAAGACTTTAGTGTAGTCCATGAGGCAGAAGTAGATATGTTTTTGGAATTCTCTTGCTTTTTCTGTGATCCAATGGATGTTGGCATTTTGAGCTCTGGTTCCTCTGCCCTTTCTAGTTCCAGCTTGAACGTCTGGAAGTTCTCCGTTCACATACTGTTGAAGCCTAGCTTGGAGAATTTTGAGCATTAGTTTGCTAGCTTGTGAGATGAGTACATTTGTGAGGAGTTTGAACATTCTTTGGCATTGCCCTTATTTGGGATTGGAATGAAAATGGACCTTTTCCAGTCCTGTGGCCACTGCTGAGTTTTGCAAATTTGCACTGGTCCATAAAATTCAACATTTGGAAATCCATCCCCTAGCATGTACTTTCTTGTTGTTGCCTTTTCTCTTGTGATTTTATCCTTTTCTTCATAAAATCTGCCTCAGAAGGGAAAAAAAAAGTGCATTCATATGAACCAAAGTGAAAAAACATTCAGATTCAGAAACACGAATTTTGTAGAGCATTTCCCTTGTGCCAGGTCTGTGCTACACACATTCACATTCTATCCTGCTAAGTCCTAACCAGTGTCTATTATTATTTCACCTTTACAATTGAGGTGAAAAGTGAGCTAGATTTTGGGTGATCCATATCTTTCCAAGGCAAAAAAAGACCCAGAGGGCTGAGGAGATCCAAGAGAGGTTAGTGGCAGACATGTTGAGACTTGCCAGTCAAGGTTAATTTGGCTGGGAAGAGAATGACATAGTGATAAGAGTAAAGATGAAGAGGTATAATGAGCACCATGTAGTTAGGAACAGAGTCCAGACTGACCTGAATGGAAGGCAAACAGCAGATGGGAAGACTATGAATACACAGATGAGTGGACAGCATTATCACTTCACAAGTCATAATGTTTCAAGATGGTACATTCTAAAGCTTGCTAACTTCTTGGATCCCCACTGAGTCTGTCAATGCCCTGAAAGATATTTTTTTTCTTTATGTTTACTTGACCATTTTTGGCTTCTCATCATATTGCTTGGAAAGATCATTGTACTCTTAACTGCTGGGTGTGTTCCCTATAAGAAAGCTTCTCTGTAGCCCTGTTGTTGAGTGTGCGATGCATTCTTAGTTTTCTATAAGAGCCCAGACTGTTGAGTCAGAAGTTTCCAACAGGAGCAGAAGCCCAACACCATAAGTTTCTAGCCCCATACATGCATGCTTAGGCTTGGTGTGAAAATTGTGTGGCATTAGTCTCTTAATAAAATCCTACTTTTTCTAGTGGTGATAGTCTTTGGATCTAAGGATATATCCACCATTGTTAACTCTGAGCCATCTCATTTGAATAGTGAAGAGTTGATAAACTTGACGATATGTGTATATATGAAGTGCCTAGTTCAAAGCTATGTGGTAGGTGTTCAGTAAATTGTAGCTGTAGTGGACTCTCATTATTTGTAGATTCAGTATTTGCAAATTTGCCTACTTGCTGAAATTTACTTGTAACTCCAAAATCAATACTCATAGTACTTTCATCATCATTGTGGATATGGGCAGAGCAGTGAAAAATTTGAGTCCTCTGACATACACATTCCTAGTTGAGGACAAACAAGGGAAAATGCTGCCTTATTTTGTAGCTCTCACACTGTAAGCAAACGTTTTTTTTGTCCTTTTGGTAGTCTTCTTAGTGCCCTTTTATCAAATTTTTGTGCTTTTTAGGTGATTTCATTGTGTAAAATAATTCCCAAGTGTAGTGCTGAAGTGTTTTCTAGTCTTCCTAAGCACAGGAAGCACTTTATAGACAAAATATGTGTGTTAGATAAGCTTTATTCAGGTTTAAGTTACAGTCTTGCTGGTTAAGAGTTCAATGTTAATGAATTCATAATATTTATTAAATAAGTAAATAACGTGTCTTTAAACAGAAACAGGTAAAACAGGGTTATGTATTGATTGCTAACATGTTTCCTGCAACTTGATAGAATACAGCTATCACAACTAGCAAGAGTTACTGCATTTATGATTGTAGTCATTCAAAAAGTCAAACTGTGTGCTTACTCCCTAAGCCCAATCTACTAAGAATGGTAATGATTTTATAAGATTACGTCAGATGCCATCTTCTTTCCTCTCCTCCCCCTTACCAAGATTCTCAAAGTTGAGTCTCTTCATGGTGCCCATTCAGTGCAATGTCCCTCTGGTTCTTGAGCCAATCTTATCTAGGGCAGAAAGTCAATAATTCCTGACACAGGCCCACAACTGGTTAATTCTGCCATGAAGTCAGACCTCCGCCCCCTACTCCTGCCAGACCTGGATACCCACTAATTCACAGCCCATCATTCTGGAATCCTGTGTCCAAGAATGAGAACTGAGCGTTCACATCACCACTTAATCTTGTTACCTCAATGTTTCCTTATAACTGAGCATTTACTAAGTGACAGGCATCCATCCAGTCAAACTTTTACTTTTGAGGGAAGAGAGATCCATCAGGAGTCACAATATAATGTAGTTGGTGGTTTGTAGATGTGGATGATGCTGAAGGGAAGGGTGTTAAATCCAACAGGAAGTCTTCCCAGAAAAGGTAGTGAGAAGCTAGTCTTAAAGAATAAGCAATTAGCCAGGCAGAGAAGTGGATGAAGTGGTGTATAAAGATGCCTCTGATAAATGAAATGGCATAAGCAAGGGCATGGAAGCATGAAAATGGATGGATTATTTTGGAAATCACAAATGTTTAAGTACTGCTGGTTATAAAATGTAAGGACGAAGAAAACTATAAGCAAGGTGAAAAGACATCCTTCAGAATGGGAGAAAATAATAGCAAATGAAGCAACTGATAAAGAATTAATCTCAAAAATATAAAAGCAACTCTTGCAGCTCAACTCCAGAAAAATAAACCACCCAATCAAAAAATGGGCCAAAGAACTAAACAGACATTTCTCCAAGAAAGACATACAGATGGCTAACAAACACATGAAAAGATGTTCAACATCACTCATTATCAGAGAAATGCAAATCAAAACCATAATGAGGTACCATCTCACAGTCAGAATGGCTGCTATCCAAAAATCTACAAACAATAAATGCAGTAGAGGGTGTGGAGAAAAGGGAACCCTCTTACACTGTTGGTGGGAATGCAAACTAGTATAGCCACTATGGAGAACAGTGTGGAGATTCCTTAAAAACCTGGAAATAGAACTACCATATGACCCAGCAATCCCACTGCTGGGCATATGCACCGAGGAAACCAAAATTGAAAGAGGCACATGTACCCCAATGTTCATCGCAGCACTGTTTATAATTGCTAGGACATGGAAGCAACTTAGATGTCCATCAGCAGACGAATGGTTAAGAAAGCTGTGGTACATATACACAATGGAATATTACTCAGCCATTAAAAAGAGTACATTTGAATCAGTTCTAATGAGGTGGATTACACCTCAACAGGGGATCACTTACAGAGTGAAGTAAGTCAGAAACAAAAACACCAATACAGTATACTAAGGCATATACATGGAATTTAGGAAAGATGGTAATGATACCCCTATATGCGGGTCAGTGAAAGAGACACAGATGTATGGAACAGTCTTTTGGACTCTGTGGGAGAGGGCGAGGGTGGGATGATCTGAGAGAATAGCATTGAAACATATATATTATCATATGTGAAACAGACCACCAATCCAGGTTTGATGCATGAGACAAGGTGCTCAGGGCTGGTGCACTGGGATGACCCAGAGGGATGGGATGGGGACGGAGGTGGGAGGGGGGGTTCAGGATGGTGGAAACATGTATACCCATGGCTGACTCATGTGAATGTATGGCAAAAACCACTACAATATTGTAAAGTAATTAGCCTCGAATTAAAATAAATAAATTTTAAAAAAAAAAAAAAAAGACTAGAGCTTTTAGCATAGCAAAATAAAATAAAATGTAAGGAAAAAGGAGCTGGGAAATGAGGCTGGGTAGGGAGCAGACCAGGGCTTCCCAGGTGGCTCAAGTGGAAAAGAACATGCCTGCCAATGCAGAATACATAAGGAATATGGGTTCAGTCCCTGGATTGGGAAGATCCTCTGGAGGAGGGCATGGCAACCCACTCCAGTATTCTTGCCTGGAGAATCCCATGGACAGAGGAGCCTGGCAGGTTACAGTCCACAGGGTACAAAGAATCGGACATGACTGAAGTGACTTATCATGCCTGCACACAGGAAGCAGGCCATGTTATAACATGACATACCTGTTATATCAGTGATGAGAAGCCAATAAAATAGTGTAACCCAAAATACATGGTGGGATTTGAGTTATATAAAGGTCACTGGTGTCTATTTGGAGGATGAGTCTGAGAGTTGCCAAACTGGAGGCACAGAGAATATTTTAAAGCTGTTCCAATAGTCCTGGTGGGTGATACTGAGGTCCTGAGCTAGAGCAACAGAGGGACTGGAGGGGAGAGGAACACGAGGTGATAAAATTAGTGGGCCTTAGCAGTTGTAGCTAAGATGATTCCGCAGTTAGATGATTTAAGACAGAATTTCATGTCTGTCCATCTGTCCTAAGCCACTTCTGCTGCTGCTAAGTCGCTTCAGTCATGTCCAACTCTGTGCGACCCCATAGACAGCAGCCCACCAGGCTCCCCCATCCCTGGGATTCTCCAGGCAAGAACACTGGAGTGGGTCTAAGCCACTTCAGTCATGTCCAACTCTTTGTGATCCTATGGATGATAGCTCACTAGCCTCTGAGCTAGATGATTCCTCAGTTAACAAATGACCCTAGATGAGCTAGATGATTCTGCAATTAACAAATGACCCCCACATCTCAGTGGCTTACTGCAAAAGTTTGTTTCTCAACCATGCAGCATCTATTGTGGGCTCAAGCTTCTCTCCAAGGCAGCCGCCTTCCCAAAATGCCTCTGGCACACAGGTTTCTTTGATTTGGTGACTCTACCACCTTAACACAAGACCTCTCCATTCAACACAATAGGACAAGAGCTATTTCAGGCAATGAGACTTGAGAAAGACTTTTTACTCTCTTTACCCCAGAAATAATATGTGAACTTTCATTCGCATTTCACTGGACCAAACTAGTTTCATGGGTAAACTTACCTAGAATTGGGATGGAAAGTGTAGTCTCCCTATGCCCAGAAAAGAATTTGATATTGGTAAGCATGTGGTGTCACCACTGCCCAAAGTCCATTCAAAGGCGGAACAAAGATGGGATATGCCACTGTGTGACATATGCATATATTAGATAGAGAAGTGAGGGGAGCTTATGATTTCCTTCAGGTTTCTGACTTGAGAAAACCAGTTGCTGGTGCCAGTATGTGAGATGGGGAAGACTGGAAGATCAGCATATCTGAAGGAGAAGCAATATAATAGTTTGGGGACACATAAAACATCCCTAGGGTAAACATTATATCTCGAGATAAGAAAAAGGTAAGAGTGGAGTGAAAGGTAGTACTGGACAAAGGTGAAGGCAGTTAGAGTGTTTGAATAGTCAAGAAGAAGCAGTGAATGAACATGGTCATGAGTGCAAGGCAAGGTAGACCAATTACTAGAAGGTATTTGGGGAAGAAATAAAGGCTGGTATTCAAGGCTGCTTGCAGCATCAGACACACGTTTGCTTGATGCTGTAAGATTTTAAAAAGAGGTTATTGAATACCTGACATGGCTCCAAACCATATCTAGAGCCTTCCATCTCTCCCTGGGCCTGGATCCTGCTCCCATAAATGAGTCTTCTGGATCCTGGTCACACATAGGCAGCCCTCTGTTCCCTTACCACCTGTCTAATCATTCCTTGGCATATCTCCTATCTAGCACCAACAAAGGCCATAACCATGAGAGAGCTGGCTACATCCTTTAGAATCTGCCTTTGAGCCTTGCCCTAAGTCCAAACTCTCATCTGGGCAGTTTCTCCAAACTCCATCCTGTGTCCCTTTCACCACCCATTGCCCGGTCCTTGCTCACTAGTCTGCTTGCCAGTTCAGAAAATTGTGGTCTTGGCTTGCTTCAAGCCATGCCCTTAAAAATTCAAGAGGGTCAATAAAAGCAATAGTCTTGTGTTTTTCCAGAAAATATTTACTGCCAATAAAGACTGAAATTTCTCTGAAATTCATGGAGTGAGGTGGATGACATTTTGCAGGAACCAGCCTGGGAGCATTAAGGCAAGTAGAGGAGAGTTACATTTGCTCTCCTCTGGACATGAGATTCTATGTCCAGAGTACATGACTGATGGAGAAGGAAATGGCAACTGCTCCAGTATTGCCTGGAGAATCCCATGAGCAGGGGAGGCTGGTGAACTATGATCCATAGGATCACAAAGAGCTGGACATGACTGAAGTGGCTTAGGACAGATGGACAGACATGGAACTGTGTACAGAGTACATGGCTGATATTAAAGGGAACCAAGCCTGGGGAAGAAAGGACTGTCAAGAAGCTCATGGAGACTTCAGGAGATAGGTCAGAGCTGTCATCCTCACCCCCACTGTGCCAGGTGGGGACTGAAAACCCAAGATCAAGTCTATGGGAGGACATAACAGATCCAATGTAAATGTAGGCATCAGATTAGGGATCTGGGAAAGTGGAGCAGAGATATGGTTCCAGGAACACCAAGGTGGTCAGGGTGAGTTTGCATAACCATGTTGTCGCAGGAGTTCTTCTCTGAACAAGTCAAGGGCTAATATGGCTGGAGTCTTGCCTTCTTGACACTGCTGCCAGAAAGACTGGCAGAAGCAAAGCAAAAGACAAAGAGAAGTCTGCTGAGGCTGTAGGGCAGGGCAGATCTTATCCAATACAGGTTAAACTGAGACCCAGGCATATGAGGATCAAGTAGGCAGTATGGGTGCCCCAGGAGAAGGCCTACCTGATAGAATCCTTGAAGGTCTCTTTGACCTCTAACAATAGCTTCTTCTAGACTCCCATTGGAAACTGGATGAGAGCAGCAGCTACCCTGGTCCAATAGATCAGTGTGTTCTGGAGTTAGGGGGAGGGGGGAGGGCAGGGGCAGCCTTCTGACTGGAAGCTCCCTGCAATAACTGGGATACGGGTATGGTGTGGACAGAGCTAAGACCATGCCTGTGATAAATACCAAAGATGACATTCTGTTACTTGCTTTAAAAGATGTGTGTGGGGAAGCACACTGATTGAAACTGCCCACACTGGCCAAGGACCATAGTAACCATTTGCATGAGTTGTTTTATGACAGGAGATCCTGATAAGGAATACCAAACTAATAAGCCACTACCAACTGGAAGAGTTCGGGAAAGGTCTAAAGGAGACGCTGCGTGTCCGTCCACTTTCCAGAATCCCTCTCGCTAGCATCCATCTTGGCTGAGTGATGCGTGTGCCACCAGGAAAGACTCTGAATTAGAATGATTGGTCAAAGACCACCCAGAAACTAATCCCATCACCATAAAACCCGACATTGCAAGCCACGGGGCAGAGCAGTTCTCCTGGGTTCCCTTACCCTAGTGCTCTCCACCCGGGTGCCCTTTCCCAATAAAATCTCTTGCTTTGTCAGCACATGTGCTCCTTGGACAATTCATTTCTGAGTGTTAGACAAGAGCCCAGTTTTGGGCCCTGGAAGGGATCTGCCTTCCTGCAACAAATGGCAACTCTGGTGGGATTCTTCTTTGTTGAGACTGACATCCTGACCACTTGGGGTACTCAGGGGCCAGCTTGTCTGCCAATGGACCAGACCCAGCGACCGCAACTAGGACCCTTTTGTCCCTGGTCTCCTCCTGACGTGGACAACTGGCCAGAGTGCCCCGACCGGTAAGGAACAAGAGACTTTATTGACCTCTCTCCCCTTCCGTCTCTCTTTTCTCTTCTTAACCCTTCCTATCCTTCCCTGTTTTTCTAGTCCCTGGGTCCTGGACGCAAGAATCTGGTCAAGGGCCCTCAGCCTGAGCTGAGGATTGGAGGTTGATCACCTCCTCTTGGCAGAGAACTCAAATTCTGGTTCTGGTCTGGTCTGATAGCCGGGTTCCAGTCCTCCTTTCTCTGAAGGCCCAGGGGAAAGTCCCATAATGCCTGGGCATCTGTAGGTGGCAGGAGACGTCTGTAAGGCCACCCCTTTTGCACACCCCCCGCCCTGCCTCCTCCCCCCTTCTTCTTTCAACCTGGCTTCCTTTCCTCCCTTGAAATCTTTGATGTTAGTTATTGGATTCTTGTATTTAAGGGCTTCCCTGGTGGTGCAGAGGTTAAAGCATCTGCCTGCAATGTGGGAGACCTGGGTTCAATCCCTGGATCGGGAAGATTCCCTGGAGAAGGAAATGGCAACCCACTCCAGTATTCTTGCCTGGAGAATCCCATGGACAGAGGAGCTTGATGGGCTACAGTCTGCGGGTCTCAAAGAGTCTGAGCAACTTCACTTTCACTTTCATTTTGATGAGGACTGCCAGGTTTATATGTGTGTGTTTTAACTCTGTGTTCTGTGTTGTGATCTTTGATGGCCATTTTGCTTTGTCTGGCCACCATTTGGTTTAGACCTGCTGCTATTTTGTTAGAACCTGATTTTGTTTCCCTGTGCCTTGAGATCAGGGCTCTCAGGAACACTTATCTAGACCATCTCTAACTCCTGACACTGAGGAAAAAGGGAAAAAAGATTTGAAGCTAGATCTTGCACTGTGTCTGTCTAAATATGTCTTGGTATGTCTTTGTCTCTGGGTAATATTTTTGAGGTTAATTTGTAAATGAGCTCTATTTATTTGGCTAAAAAAAAGGTAAGGGCTTACAAATCAAGTAATTCTAAATTAAACAATAAATTCCAGGTTCATGTGAACTGGGAAATATTCAATATTAAATACGTGATATTAATGTTTGTTGACCTATCTAATACAGACATGTCTTTAAAAATATAAATAAGATAAGAGCTTTTATATAAACTCTATTAAGAATAATTATTCTTTAAAAATATCTGTCTAAAATAGTCTCTCCAGATTGGTGTAACTTAAATTTCTAAGGTTTGTGCTAAGTGTGCTAAGTGTTGGAAGTCTATTGAATAGTTAGTTCACTTCCAAATAAGATTTTGAAACACTTACTACTAAACACTAATTTTCTTTTACAGAGAAACTAAAGAGATTTGGGGCTATAAATGAATAATGTTTGATGCCATCCTAAAATGTTCTAAGAAAGCAAGGGTTTTAGAAATTATCACTGGTATTTATTCTCAGCAATCTATAAAATGCTAATATAAAAGTTAGTTCTTGGTTGTTAAAGGAAAGTAGGAAGTGTGTTTTCAGTTTAAAAAAAAAGGTATGAAAAATACTAAAAAGAGTTATGCATGATCAGGATTTTCTAAAATTGGATTACAATTAGTTAGATAAATGGATTTTGTTAGGAATGACACAGCCATAAGAAAACTGGATAGAGCCAACTAGGTCCAAGATGGTGGAGCTGACTTTCACTAGACCTTGAGCCTTGATATTTATGCCCATTGTGACATATCAACAAGCTAAATGATACACCCATCAACACTGACTAAATCTGAACAAATGTTCTAAACACTTTTAATTGATCTTTTGGATAAAACTTCCTAAATAGAATTCTTTTGAAGTTCTTTTGACCTCTAGCTAACTTTGGGGTGCTTCAGAGGGCCCCTGAAACATCCCAAAGAGAGATATTAAACTATGTTTAATTGATTGGTTAAATTACATGAAAAAGATTATCAAATGAGTAATAAATCCACTCATGTTATAATGTATGGTAAAACTACTAATACAGATATCCTTGAAATTATATAGAGTTCTTAACAGTCTAATATGTACTGGTATTCTAATGGAAAACCTGATGACTACATAAAAGTTAATAGAAGGACCAAATGAACCAGCAAATATGCTTATAACTTTTATGGTTTCTATCTGAAAAATTACGGGTTTGAATCTTATGTTTTCAGGGAGTAGGAGGGAAAACCTTCCTGTCAAACTAATTATGACAATACTTTGGTAAAATTAAATGTTATAAACAAAACAATTATATTTTCTCTCTATCTGACTCCTCCAAAAATTGGAAATTCTTAGGTTTCCAGTAAGTTTATCAGATGAGTTAGGAAGGTTATCTCACGGGTTCAAAAATCTCAAGAAACTTTTGAGACCTTAAAAAGAGAAGAATTCACCTAGATTTGTCAGGCAAAATCTGTGATAAGCCTTTGCTGTATTTCCCAGCCCTATTTTATAAGTTCAGTCTGAGACTCTATAAATGTTTCAGCAAAATAAGTCTATGATCAATTATGGTTATAGAAATCATCAGACCAAAATTAGTGAGAACAGACCTATTTTGCAAACAAACTAGCCTTAATTTGGTTATATTTGATAAAAATGAGGGTAAGTTTAGGGAGAAAAAGATATTTTAAAAATGTTAAATCCCAGTTTGTTAATGGAGGTCTGAATCTAGTAAGACTCATCTCTTACATCTTTGCTGTTATGTGATAGTAATGTAAAATTTAATTGAATTCTTAAAGAACACCCTAAGTTTGTTTCTGAAGCTCATCTCAGTAATCTATCTTTGGATGAAGATGAGATGCCTCATGACCTGCAACCAGGACTGGAAAAAGATATAATTTAAGGGACTGTCTCCAACCTGGATGGAAGGACTTTTTTTAATCAGGAGAAAGTACACTATACCAGGATGATACATTCGTATGATCATTTATGTTTTCTTGACTTTTTAGACCTTTGCATATAAATCAAATGCTTTTCTATCATAGGCCTGATTCTATGCTAGTTTTAGAAATCAATTCAATTGTTGGGTTTGTGGCCAATTACCTGTGTCTAGTTCTGAGTTACCTTGGTAAATTTCTCTACTATAAGACTCTAACTGGTTGGCCCTGAGAAAATTTACTTAAAAAAAAAATTTATGGTCATATTCAGGTCACTGTGATATTACTAGATGGGATCCCTTCACTGGGCCAATTAATAATGCCTGCTCTGACTCTGGCCATAAATTTGAGCTTTTTATATTACTCAAGCTCAATCAGAACAACAAGAAAAGTTTCCGCAAAGGAGGGAAAAATCTCCCACAATTATGGGATGGATTTATATAGATAACACCAGGCTATGGTAATTAAGGTTTAAAGTCTCCTCTGTGTTGGAAACAATTAAATCATACTAAGATAATCAGTCTAGTAACACTAGAAAACTGGAATATGTGACTTATAGATGGTGGTGCCAATATATAATTTCCCTGGAAGATAAAGATTCTACAGAGCTGACTAAGTCAGATGACCTGAGCTACATCTAAGATGACTGGGCTGTATCTAATGGAAGCTCTTAACTTAAGTCTTACTTGTGACTTTACTAATACTGCTGGCTGTGTTATTTGTATTTCATCTGTTTTACAAAATTACTATTTCTTACACTGTCAAATGTGTGTCTGAGCCCTCTAATAGAATAATATATAGTCCCATATGAGATAGACGATGGTAACAGTGTAACTCTAGATACGGGAAGAAGAAACAAGAGGGAATATTTTCTTGGACCAAGAGGCTAGTAAGACAGGTGGTCCAGAGAATTTTGGATACTGTTTTATGGCCTAGTCCAGTAACAGCACATTGAGTGGCCTGTCAACAAAATCTTTGCCAAACCTGAGAATGGACATTCTCAGCACAATGGGATAAAATGGTCATGAAATGCCCCTCTCAAAATCATGGTCAAGTTTATGAGCAAAAGGGGGCTCTGCCAACTGAAGACTGACACTTGCCATCTACATCTACAAAGATTAAATCATGGCCACTGCAACTGCTGACTTTCAATGGCCCTGAAAGGAGTTGAGGGTGAAAATCAGGAATGAGGCACTCTGTGCTCTGGGAAAAACTGGTATAACAGGCCTTCAGACAGTTAGATATTTTCAGGAGAAGATTTTGAGTCCCAATTCGTGCATCTTTTCAAACCTAGAGAAACACTGACGTCATTAACAGTGAAACCTGCTTTGGCTATTAAGGAAGAGTTTACAATTAAAAGTCAAAATAGAGTAGCTATGGTTCAGATATCCTGGGAAATAACTAGGTGATGCTATAGGTGTACTTTCAGATTAGACCTTGTATTGCTAAACACTTGAGTTTTCCGAGTCGTGTCAGGCTTGGATGCCACCATTCTCTAAACAATGTCTGCTGGAAGCTAGTAATCTTTTTATAAAACTAGGCAACTGGCTACCTGGCTACAAGTCTCCCTGAAGTGCCAGGTCCAGACTGGGTTTCAGACCTATTCTTCTAAAAAGAAATGAGATTTATTTTGTCTACTAAATTCCAGTTATCACTCCTCCAAGTACTTCTGATTGGGTCTGTTACACCAAAATGGAGGACCAAGGGATTAGGATTTTAATCATATAAGACTCAGATCTAGAACTTGGAACTCAGAAATACTTCCAATTCAGTGTCTATTCTACAAGCTGAGGTAGTCCTATGCCCCATTTTGACAGGAAGTTATCACAGTCATAGTTGCTCAGTTCCCTAAATTAAAACTGAGCTGGACTGTGTGGGGCTCTGGGTACAGATCTGTTCTGTGTTCTCCATTTCTTATCTGTAGGATATAGGCTTCATTCAGCCTCCTTGACCTTCCCTGAGTTCCCTCAGTTCAGTTCAGTCGCTCAGTCGTGACCGACTCTGTAGCACGCCAGGCCTCCCTGTCCATCACCATCTCCCGGAGTTCACTCAGACTCACGTTCATGGAGTCAGTGATGCCATCCAGCTATCTCATCCTCGGTTGTCCCCTTCTCCTCCTGCCCCCAATCCTTCCTTGCATCAGTCTTTTCCGATGAGTCAACTCTTCACATGAGGTGGCCAAAGGACTGGAGTTTCAGTTTTAGCATCATTCCCTCCAAAGAAATCCCAGGGCTGATCTCCTTCAGAATGGACTGGTTGGATCTCCTTGCAGTCCAAGGGACTCTCAAGAGTCTTTTCCAACATCACAGTTCAAAAGCATCAATTCTTCGGTGCTCAGCCTTCTTCACAGTCCAACACTCACATCCATACATGACCACAGGAAAACCAGAGCCTTGACTAGACGGACCTTAGTTGGCAAAGTAATGTCTCTGCTTTTGAATATGCTATCTAGGTTGGTCATAACTTTTCTTCCAAGGAGTAAGTATCTTAATTTCATGGCTGCAGTCACCATCTGCAGTGATTTTGGAGCCCCCAAAATAAAGTCTGACACTGTTTACACTGTTACCCCATCTATTTCCCAGGAAGTGATGAGACCGGATGCCATGATCTTCGTTTTCTGAATCTTGAGCTTTAAGCCAACTTTTTCGCTTTCCTATTTCATCTAAGCCAGACATCCTGGAATGTGAAGGATGTTAGGTCTCCAAACAGAAGACCTAACAGGATGGTCATCTCTGGTCTCCGGAAACAGAAGGCAACATTTGGGGTGAGTGATGCAGAGTTTGTGACCCTTTGTGATTGGTTGGTGGCGAGGCAATAGAGCTGTGAGCCAGGAATCTTGTGTTCATTCTGAGGTTACCATAATCCACCTGGGTGGGGGCTCAAAGATATTGTTATGCATATTTATTTGAGTAGGAACCAGGACTCTGTCTGGAGGCTGTACCAACCTTTCATTGTTTCTCCACTTTCTGTATCCCCTCCCTTCCCTGATTAGCAATTGTTTGAATCCAGGGAACTACTGCACAGTTGCACTCATCTCACATGCTAGTAAAGTAATGCTCAAAATTCTCCAAGCCAGGCTTCAGAAATACGTGAACCGTGAACTCCCTGATGTTCAAGCTGGTTTTCGAAAAGGCAGAGGAACCAGAGATCAAATTGCCAACATCCGCTGGATCATGGAAAAAGCAAGAGAGTTCCAGAAAAACATCTATTTCTGCTTTATTGACTATGCAAAAGCCTTTGACTGTGTGGATCACAAGAAACTGCGGAAAGAGATGGGAATACCAGACCACCTGACCTACCTCTTGAGAAATCTGTATGCAGGTCAGGAAGCAACAGTTAGAACTGGACATGGAACAACAGACTGGTTCCAAATAGGAAAAGGAGTATGTCAAGGCTGTATATTGTCACCCTGCTTATTTAACTTATATGCAGAGTACATCATGAGAAACGCTGGACTGGAAGAAACACAAGCTGGAATCAAGATTGCCGGGAGAAATATCAATAACCTCAGATATGAAGATGACACCACCCTTATGGCAGAAAGTGAAGAGGAGCTAAAAGCCTCTTGATGAAAGTGAAAGAGGAAAGCGAAAAAGTTGGCTTAAAGCTCAAGATTCAGAAAACGAAGATCATGGCATCCGGTCCCATCACTTCATGGGAAATAGATGGGGAAATAGTGTCAGACTTTATTTTGGGGGCTCCAAAATCGCTGCAGATGGTGATTGCAGCCATGAAATTAAAAGACACTTACTCCTTGGAAGAAAAGTTATGACCAACCTAGATAGCATATTCAAAAGCAGAGACATTACTTTGCCAACTAAGGTCCGTCTAGTCAAGGCTATGGTTTTTCCTGTGGTCATGTATGGATGTGAGTGTTGGGCTGTGATGAAGGCTGAGCGCCGAAGAATGGATGCTTTTGAACTGTGGTGTTGGAGAAGACTCTTGAGAGTCCCTTGGACTGCAAGGAGATCCAACCAGTCCATTCTGAAGGAGATCAACCCTGGGATTTCTTTGGAGAGAATGATGCTAAAACTGAAACTCCAGTCCTTTGGCCACCTCATGTGAAGAGTTGACTCATCGGAAAAGACTGATGCAAGGAAGGATTGGGGGCAGGAGGAGAAGGGGACGACCGAGGATGAGATGGCTGGATGGCATCACTGACTCCATGAACGTGAGTCTGAGTGAACTCCGGGAAATGGTGATGGACAGGGAGGCCTGGTGTGCTGCGAGGCCTCATGGGGTCGCAAAGAGTCAGACATGACTGAGCGACTCAACTGAACTGAACTGAACTGATCTTGAGTATGAAGTCTCTCAGGGGGAGTTGTTAGGGGAAGCACACTGATTGAAACCGCCCACACTGGCCAAGTACCATAGTAACCATTTGCATGAGTTGTTTTATGACAGGAGATCCTGATAAGGAATACCGAACTAATAAGCCACTACCAACTGGAAGAGTTCGGGAAAGGCCTAAAGGAGACACTGCGTGTCCGTCCACTTCCCAGAATCCCTCTCGCTAGCATCCATCTTGGCTGAGTGATGTGTGTGCCACCAGGAAAGACTCTGAATTAGAATGATTGGTCAAAGACCACCCAGAAACTAATCCCATCACCATAAAACCCGACATTGCAAGCCACGGGGCAGAGCAGTTCTCCTGGGTTCCCTTACCCTAGTGCTCTCCACCCGGGTGCCCTTTCCCAATAAAATCTCTTGCTTTGTCAGCACATGTGTCTCCTCGGACAATTCATTTCTGAATGTTAGACAAGAGCCCAGTTTTGGGCTCTGGAATGGTCCGCCTTCCTGCAACAGATGTATGTATCTACCAATCATCCCAAGAGTACTCAAGTTCATACTATTCAGTTCAGTTTAGTTGAGTTGCTCATTCGTGTCCAACTCTTTGCCATCCCATGGGCTGCAGCACTCCAGGCTTTCCTGTCCTTCACCAACCCCCGGAGTTTGCTCACACTCATGTCCATAGAGTCAGTGATGCCATCCAACCATCTCATCCTCTGTCATCCCCTTTTCCTCCTGCCTTCAATCTTTCCCAGCATCAGGGTCTTTTCAGATGAGTCAGTTCTTTGCATCAGGTGGCCGAAGTATTGGAGTTTCCACTTCAGCATCAGTCCTTCCAATAAATATTCAGGACTGATTTCCTTGAGGATGGATTGGTTGGATCTCCTTGCAGTCCAAGGGACACTCAAGAGACTTCTTCAACACCACAGTTCAAAAGCATCAGTTCTTCAACGCTCAGCTTTCTTTATAGTTCAACTCTCTCACACCCATACATGACTACCAAAAAACCCATAGCTTTGACTAGACAGAACTTTGTTGGCAAAGTAATGTCTCTGCTTTTTAATATGCTGTCTAGGTTTTTCATAGTGTTTTAACTTCATGGCTGCAGTCACCATCTGCAGTGATTTTGGTGCCCCCCAAAATAAAGTTCATACTATAGCTTAATATAATTCAAAGAGGTAACAAATATGAAATGCAGTGTACACTGTAACAGTGAATAAATGCAGGGTACTGACACTGTTTAAAAGTTAGTCATATAAAAATAGGCTTTATAGTGTCAACTTGAGGTGGCTTAGAGGGTAAAGCATCTGTCTAGAATGCGGGAGACCCGAGTTCAATCCCTAGGTTGGGAAGATCCCCTGGAGAAGGAAATGTCAATCCACTCCAGTGCTATTGCCTGGAAAATCCCATGGACAGAGGAGCCTGGTAGGCTACAGTCCATGGGGTCACAAAGAGTTGGACACGACTGAGTGACTTCATTTCATACTTCACTTTAATGTTGACAGTTATGTTTTATTCATTGGGAATTTTAGGACTTCAGCCCAAGAGGCAACATCTCAAGTAACCCTGAGAGAACTGCTCCAAGGAGGTGAGGGGAGGAACCAGGTTAAAGAGAAGTTTTGCAACAAAGGGCAGGTAGTCTGAATGTCAAAAGATTATTGTTGATTAAAGGAAGCCAGACATCCCAAGTTAAGGAACTTAGCGCTTTTTACATATGGGAAGACTAAGAGTCTGGGCTCATTGAAACCATTCTTTTCATAAGCATCTTCTCAGCTATCCTGGGCCAGTATCCTGTTTTTTTTTTTTTTTTTTTTTTAACATCCTGACCTCCCTTGGGGCTCCCAGTAGGAAATGGCTGCAGTCCTAATGCTGCTAGATAGCAGATGTTCTTTTCCTTCCTGAGTGTCCTCAGGGCTCACCAGCTCACATTGGAGGGCTGCAGTCACTGAAGACTGTGACATGTTATTTATTGATATGGCAAGAAATATTTTATTTCTCAATAGCCCAAATTCGTTGCTATGCTAAGTATTTTATATACATTATTTTATTCAGTCCTCACAACTGTAAGATGTAGGTAGCAGTATTCTTTGTGTTTTATAAATGGGGAAGCTCACAGAGTATCTAAGCCAGGTCACTCAGCTAACTGGTAAGTCTGCAGTCAAGCCCATGTCTGTGTTGATCACAAAGACAGTGCTTCCTCCGAAGACAGAAAACACTGCTATGTCTTTGTTTTGAACATCTGGCTAAGCTGCCTCTTCACTCATTGTCTGCAGAGGTTAGTCCTGCAACATCAGCTCCGGTATCTGCTGTCACCCAGAGAGCAGTCTCTGTGGGGTCTTGAAGAAGGTCTGGTGTTGCAGAACTCCCTCCCTTCCATCAACCCCACAACCACCAACCCTGGGTCTTATCTGGCAGCCCTCACATTCCTGCTAAGCGCCTCAAGCAGGACACATTCCTAACTGGGTGCAGGAAGAATTCCTGGCATTCTTCAGCCTGCGGTCCTCCCAGGGACTGGTATAGAGGGAAAAACCTTCATTTCTAGTGTTTGGAATTACTCTGAATTAAGTCCTGCTCTCTAAGCCTTGAGAAGAGGGAAATAAAGGCAGGACGAAGGGGAGATTAAGACCCACTGAGATAAATCAGTTCAGTTCAGTTGCTCAGTCGTGTCCGACTCTTTGTGACCTCATGAATCGCAACATGCCAGGCCTCTCTGTCCATCACCAACTCCCAGAGTTCACTCAGACTCACGTCCATCGAGTCCGTGATGCCATCCAGCCATCTCATTCTCTGTCGTCCCTGTCTCCTCCTGCCCCCAATCCCTCCCAGCATCACAGTCTTTTCCAATGAGTCAACTCTTCGCATGAGGTGGCCAAAGGACTGGAGTTTCAGCTTCAGCATCATTCCCTCCAAAGAAATCCCAGGGCTGATCTCCTTCAGAATGGACTGGTTGGATCACCTTGCAGTCCAAGGGACTCTTAAGAGTCTTCTCCAACACCACAGTTCAAAAGCATCAATTCTTCGGCATTCAGCCTTCTTCACAGTCCAGCTCTCACATCCATACATGACCACAGGAAAATCCGTAGCCTTGACTAGACAGACCTTAGTAACGTCGGCAAAGTAATGTCTCTGCTTTTCAATATGCTATCTAGGTTGGTCATAACTTTTCTTCCAAGGACTAAGCGTCTTCTAATTTTATGGCTGCAATCACCATCTGCAGTGATTTTGGAGCCCCCAAAATAAAGTCTGACACTGTTTACACTGTTTCCTTTCTATTTCCCATGAAGTGATGGGACTGGATGCCATGATCTTCGTTTTCTGAATCTTGAGCTTTAAGCCAACTTTTTCACTCTCCACTTTCATCAAGAGGCTTTTTAGTTCCTCTTCACTTTGTGCCATAAGGGTGATGTCTATTGCATATCTGAGGTTATTGATATTTCTCCCGGCAATCTTGATTCCAGCTTGTGCTTCTTCCAGCCCAGCATTTCTCATGACAATATACAGCCTTGACGTACTCCTTTTCCTATTTGGAACCAGTCTGTTGTTCCATGTCCAGTTCTAATGTTGCTTCCTGACCTGCATACAGATTTCTCAAGAGGCAGGTCAGGTGGTCTATATTCCCATCTCTTTCAGAGATGGGATAGTCAAAGGCTTTGGCATAGTCAATAAAGCAGAAATAGATGTTTTTCTGGAACTCTCTTGCTTTTTCCATGATCCAGCGGATGTTGGCAATTTGATCTCTGGTTCCTCTGCCTTTTCGAAAACCAGCTTGAACATCAGGGAGTTCACGGTTCACGTATTTCTGAAGCCTGGCTTGGAGAATTTTGAGCATTACTTTACTAGCATGTGAGATGAGTGCAATTGTGTGTTAGTTTGAGCATTCTTTGGCATTGCCTTTCTTTGGAATTGGAATGAAAACTGACCTTTTCCAGTCCTGTGGCCACTGCTGAGTCTTCCAAATTTGCTGGCATATTGAGTGCAACACTTTCACAGCATCATCTTTCAGGGTTTGAAATAGCTCAACTAAAATTCATCTCCTCTACTAGCTTTGTTCATAGTGATGCTTTCTAAGGCCCACTTGACTTCACATTCCAGGATGTCTGGCTCTAGGTGAGTGATCACATCATCATGATTATCTGGGTCGTGAAGATCATTTTTGTACAGTTCTTCTGTGTATTCTTGCCAAATACTTCTCCTCATAACCTGTTTCACAATTTTGGAATCAGGAATTCGTACTCCTTCTCAATAGTCTCTTCCATCTATGAGGTCCTTGCCTTTGACAGGCTATGTAGTTTGTCTTATACATCATGGCACCCTAACGTCAGTTATAGTTTATAAATAGAATAGTTTAGATGTTTGCATGCATATTACCTCTCTGCAACAATAACAGGTATTACTTTTATAAACACAGTCATACTTTATCATGCTTTATCACTTACATCATTCCATTTGATCTTCACAAGAAATCTATGAGTTTGATATTATTATTTCCATTTTTGTAGGGGAGAAATCTAAGCTGAGAAGTGAGGTAACTCACATGCTGTTAAATAATTGCCAAGAAAGAGGTGGCCTGTGACCAGAACTTCTGACTCCCTTTACCATTTTTCATGTTCAAGTCCCCCATTATGCCATCATAGATACTGCAAGGGGGTAACTGGGAGTCTACCCAGTTACTGGGTAAGATCTGATTCTCCTTCCCAGAGTGGGACTCCAGTAAGAGACTAGGGGTTTGGAGGTCCAGCCAGGGAGCACTGGGGAGCTGGCTAGGGTACTAGGTCAGGATGTGCCTGTAGCAGCAAAGGATGAAACAGGAAATGTGATCCAACATCTTGAGAGCTGAGTCAAAAATTCAAGTCAACCACCTATGCAGTGATGAATTTTAAGGTATGGAGCATAGCTACCTGGTAGGCAGCAAGCATCCTCCTGATGCCCCACATACTGATCCCAAAATATAAGTCTTTTCTTTGGATCTTACTAGCAACTGGCCCTTGATGCCCTAGATTTTGTGTGTGAGTCTGTGTGTGTGTGTGTGTGTGTGTGTGTGTGTGCCTGCACGTGTATGTGTGTGGGTATGTCTGAAGGCTATTAATAACTATTGAGTTGTTAAGAGTTAGTTATATTTGGTATTCATAAATAAAATTTTATCACATTACTATAGTTTACTGAGGTGAATACTTACTATTCACCTGGTTGCCAGGCAACACTTGGCCATATTTGCAAAGCTCCCACTGTCAAGGTTCAGGGACAGATTGTTGAAGTAGCCTCAGTTTTTAGGAAGATAGCTTTGTTATTAGTATCAGTGCTATATTGTTGCATCAGTACTTTTCAGTGGTTAACTATTCCTTGTCTTTAATTATATGTTACCCTTCATTTATCTCCATCATTATCTGTTTGATATAGATTATTTGATTAACCCTTACAGTAAGATAGTGGTATCTCTAGAGGTTAACTCAATTTATGGCCTGTAAGTTTTCTATAACAAAACATTAAAACAAATATGGATTGTAGTACACTGGGGAACCATCCACACCAATGTAGCTAAAACAGGTATTCATATGATCTGCATATAATATACTTATACAGCAACAGTTCTTTGCTATCAGGGAATTGTTTAAGAAGCAGGAAAGACTGGAGTACATGGGTCTTAGAGCCTATTACCCCACCCACATGGGCCTCAATCAAAAAGTCTGAGAACCACTGGGAAGAGAGGGATGAACTTGGGCTTCTTTTAATAGGATGGAAAGAAATACAGAGACCAAAAGAGAGTGAATATGTGAAGGAAGCCTGGGAGGCAGAAATTAGAGATTTCTGGTACTGAGGAAATGATGCCTGCAGTATCTTCTCAGATGCCTGTGGCCTCAGGCATGGATGAGGAAGCAGTTATTCAAAGTGGTCATGTCCCAAGGGTGCCCTATAGGGCAGTCTGGTTCATGTATTGTGCCAAGGTGCCCTGCCAGGGCAGACAGTGACTGACACAGCTGTCCTTCACTGACTATGAACCCTAGTGCCAGGGAAGAGAAATCTTTTGTAATTTGTCTGCCTTCACAGATTGCCCTTAGTAAATGATTTTAAAGTGCCCATATGTGGCATATCAGTATGACCAATAAGGGGTTAATATCCAAAATACATAAACAACTCATACTGCCTACACACACACACACATAAAACAAGCAACCCAATTAAAAAATGGGCAGAAGATCTGAATAGACACTTTTTCAAACAAGAAATACAGATGACTAATAGCCAAATGAAAAGTGCTCAACATTGCTAGTCAACAGAGAAATACAAATCAAAACCACAATGAGATAGTACCTCACACCAATAGAATGGCTGTCATCAAAAAGACTATAGTAAACAGTGTTGGTGAGAATGTGGGAAAAGGGGTACCTTTGTACACTGTTGGTGGGAATATAAATTGAGGAAGCCGCTGTGGAAAACAGTATGGAGAGTTCTCAAAAAATTAAAAATAGAACTACCATATGACCCAGCAATTCTACTCCTGTAGAATTTGGATATATATCCAAAAAAGAAAACACTAATTTGAAAAGATATATGCACCCTAATGCTCGTGCAGCATTATTTACAGTAGCCAAGATATGGAACCAACCTAAATATCCATCAATAGTTGATGGATAAAGAAGTATTCACAGTGGAATACTACTCATCCATAAAAAGAATGAAATTTTGCTGTTTGCAGCATGGATGGACTTGAAGAGTTTTATTCTTAGTGAAATAAATCAGACAGAGAAAGACAGACACTGTATGTTATCACTTATATGTAGTATCTAAAAAATAAAACTAGTGAATATAACAAAGCAAATGCAGACTCACAGATGTAGAGAACAGGCTATAGTAGTGGTTACCACTGGGGAGAGAGGAGAGGGAGGGACAAGGTAGGGGTAGGGGATTAAGTGATATAAACTATGTATAAAATAAATAAGCTACAAGGATATATTGTGTAGCACAGGGAACAGAGCCAATATCCCTGGTGGCTCAGTGGTAAACAATCCACCTGCAATGCAGGAGACGCGGGTTTGATCCCTGGGTTGGGACAGTATCCTGGAGGAGGGCATGGCAACCCACACCAGTATTCTTGCCAGGAAAATCCCATGGACAGAGGAGCCTGGTGGGCTACAGGCCATGGGGTTGCAAAAAGTCAGACATGACTGAAGTGATTGAGCACACACACACACATAAATGGAGCATAACCTTTAAAAATTGTGAATTACTGTTGTACACCCATAACTTATATAATATTACAAATCAACTATATCAATTAAAAATTAAAAAATGAAAGTCCCCACATGAGCAAATATAGAGTGTGGCTTTTTTCATGGATATATTGAAGGTAGCTACCTCCTGCTCCCAACCAGAGAAGATGAGTGATAGCCTAAGGATATTGAAATGATATTGAAATAATCTTGAAATTTAGAGATGAATTCAATAATGTGCTTTCATTTTGGCAAAGTCAGAATGTGGGAAGAAAAGAGCTTAGATACAAAATATAGTCTTTCTTCAATTTCTTGAAATGCCGCCAAGAAAAACTACCATTACTGCAAAAGGCCATCTAGAAGGAAGAACCTATGGAGAGACGTCTTCTTATTCTGAGAATTTTGGATTTGAATTCAGGCAAGAAAAATCATCTGGTTATTGTTAAGAATCCAATGTTCCTTAAGTGAAGCAGGCCAAAATATAGCTATCCTCATCAAAAAGCAGTTCTAAATCTATCCTTGATGTAATTTTATGAATACTTTATTACAAGATTTTGTTATTGTCTAGTCACTAAGTCGTGTCCAACTCTTTACGACCTCTTGGATTATAGCCCTCAGGGCTTCTCTGTCCATGGGATTTACCAGGCAAGAATACTGGAATGGGTTACCATTTCCTTCTCCAGAGGATCATCCCCCAGGGATCAAACCCAATGTCTCCTACATTGGCAGATGGATTCTTTATTGCTGAGTCACCAGTAAAGCCCATTATAAGCTTTATACCATCATTAATCATTGTTAAGTGTCTCATTTGATAAAGTGATAACTGCCTTCAAGTAAACTTTTAGTAAAGCTTCTCTAGTGGCTCAGATGGTAAAGAATCTGTCTGCAATGTGGGAGACCCAGGTTTGATCCCTGGGTTGGGAAGATCCCTGGAGAAGAAACTTTAGTAAATAGTACTATATAATTGAAGGTATGATATTGAAAGAAATTTAGTTTGGCACCCAAAAAGTATTCATCTTGATTTCTTTCTTAGTAACTATTGAGAGAGATGAGTTGATGTTGCGCTATTTCACAAAGATATTTTACTGAGTTGACATACGCCTTTTAAGAATGCACATTCAAAAATGGCAATAATAATGTCAATTGTTACCTTTATTTGATTTTCCCCGGGTGATCGAATGACTGCTGCTGCTGCTGCTGCTAAGTCGCTTCAGTCGTGTCCGACTCTATGCGACCCCATAGACGGCAGCCCACCAGGCTCTGCCATCCCTGGGATTCTCCAGGCAAGAACACTGGAGTGGGTTACCGTTTCCTTCTCCAATGGGTGAAAGTGAAAAGTGAAAGTGAAGTTGAATGACTATTTGGTATGAATAAAGCTGTGGGTTAGCCCATGTCTCTGGCACATCAATCATGATCCATGATGCCCTCTGTGGTTGGGCAATTCCTACGTGGGAGTTGTCAAATTGTACGAGATCCATTATTTTTGTGTTTTTGGTGCTTTATGAACTCACAAAAGCCCAAGCCATTATATTACTAGAAGAGGAGGCAAAAACCACATTGCTTTTAAAAATTAAAAAAACAAACAAACTGAAAAACAGAAAGAAAACATGGTCCCACCTGTAGTCAGTGGAATTTAAACTCCCAAGAGCTATGGTCAAGTTCCATAACTTGCTCTAAGTTATGTTTTTTCTTAGTTCTTAACCTGAGTGTAAGGTCTAAAGACATCAAATACAGAAGCCTTAGAGGGTAAAGCCCTAATAGCAGAAAAATGCAGCTTTTCAAAGATCCAAATGAAGTAAAAAGGGAGAAATACAGTAAAAGCAATATTCATGCATATCTTTTTTTCTCCCTAAGACAGAGTATGGTTTATTATTTTGATCCCTCTTTTAATTTGTAACCTAAGCTCAATGTTAGAAAACAATAAAAATAGTAACTAGCTCTTTAGCGTTCATAACTGCATTCATATGTATTAGCGTATTTGAGCTCAAAAACAGCCATTATTACTAGACTTTTTAAAATACAGATAATGCTGAGCCTTAGAGAGGCTAAAAGACTCATTCAAGGTAGTTAGGCTAGTCAGGAACTTCCTAGACGCCATGCCCCATCTTCTGACCCCAAAGCATATGCTTTGCATTTTACCAGCATAGTCTTAAAGCAAAGGGGGTCCCCTTTTAAATGGGCCCCCACAATAGCTCAATTTAATTGATCCCCAAATAATGGAAAATTGATAAAATCAATATCAATTCCGTAACCCACGGAACCTCTTGTCTCGTTCTGCTGTTTTACAACCGACATAAATATGAAAAGCTTGACAATACCATAACTTCCTGAGAAAGCCAAGATAGTAATCTGAAATTAGGTCATGAGGCTTTTCCTTATCCACTGTAAATTTTACATCACTGGTACCTATACCTAATGAATTTTGAGCAGTTGTCATCCCTTAGATAGTTTAGTTACTCTAGCATTCACATTTTTCCTTTTAATTGTTTTTATTTTCCATCTCTTTTCTGTCTTCCCTCCACTCCACCAAACCCCAATCAGCTCTCTTAACATCCTAGTCTCTTGTCCTAAGATTCTAGTAGATAGCTAGCACCTGAAGCATAGGTCCTAGAAAATCTCATGCCTCTTCCCTATTGAAAATATTTAAAAATTTTTCAAATTTCTCAAAGACAATAAAAGACATAAGACAGAGAATCTAAGTACAAAGTCTAAAAGTCGTATTGACATAAACATATTTTTAAAAATAAAATGATAATAGCCACTAGGATACACAGGAATTTGAATCATTAAATTATGTAACAACTTGATTTCAAAGTTAAATCCCAAACCATCATCAACAAAGAGCATTGTGCCAAATGTCTAGAGGTCTGGAGCTAAAACCACAGCTTAGCAGCATTCTGGACTATATTTTAATCTTGGCAAACCCCCAAAGCAAGAGGACACAGCATGCTTCATCTGAGCATTTGTCAGGAGCACACTGAAAATATTAATCCACACACCCCCACTATGAAAATTACCCCCCTTCCCCTGCCCCCATCCAAATTCAGGTAAAGTCATTTGTGGAAATTTTCTTTCCAAACGTTGAGGGCTTTGTTCCTCTTTATCTTTGGTTTTTATCAACAAAGAAGAGTTTTAAAGGAAAACATTCTCCATCCTTCTGTCTTCTTGCTGGATTAAGGAGAGTTCATCAGATGGGAAAGGAAAGTTCTGTTCCTAGCTGGAGATTAACTCCTATAAACACTGCCTAGAACAATGTACTGCCCAGGATAATGCAGAATTCCTCCTTTCTCATTTTTAGTGCTCCCTTGCTTCACTTACAGGCCTCACCCAGTTCCACACTCCCTCTTTCCTCAAGTTATTGAATCTAAAGAGAAGTGAACTGCATTCAAGGCAAGGGTGAAAGACAAGGGGGAAGCCTCACGGTCTCCCTGGAGAGTTCTTTAAATTAAGAATTTTGTTTTCCTTCTCCATCATTACTCACAATTATCTTATGACCTAAAATTCGTCATGCTCTTTCTCGCGATGTTTGGCAAATGAAAGCTCTGCTTCCTATTAGCTTATTTGTCGGGGTGGAGATGGAGAAGAAGGGGAAGTGGGCACTTAAAAATTATTATTGCTTCCAACACTGCGTGTTTGCTGATTTCAGAATGGGTTGTGCAAAACACAGGAGGAAGAGGAGTGAAGTACTGGAGTTTAATGAGAGATGGCTGGACTCTAGTAGTCAGAAGAGCTGGGTTTTTCCCTGGGTGGTCGTTGACAGGTGAAAGGTGTTAAACTTGCAGCCTTTCAGAGAGCTGATATGCAGTAGTGCTACTTAGGGAGGAGTGTGAGATTACCTGATGACAAAGGCTATGGAGAAAACAAAGCATTAATCTGAAAGTCAAGAGTCATGGGATTTGAGTCCTGTCTCTACCTCTAACCTGTGATTACCTAACCTTGGGGTGTCATTGCACCTCATCTGCAAAGTGGGGAGAATAGCACATTGCCCAACTTTCTTCCCAGAGTGATAGCAAATATCAAATACAGCAAAGCAATGTGTGTTAGTGTTATTCACTCAGTCCTGTCTGACTCTTTGTGACCCCCATGGACTGTAGCCCACCAGGCTCCGCTGTCCATGGAATTCTCCAGGCAAGAATACCGGAATGGGTTGCCATTCTCTTCTCCAGGGGATCTTCCCGACAGGAATCAAACCCAGCCTCGCACATTGCACGCAGATTCTTTACCATCTGAGCTGCCAGGTATGAGAATATGAAGTACTTAAAAACCTGAATACATGTAAGATTATGTGACTGAAATGAACCAGTAATCTAAGTAGCTGCTAAGGGTTCTACAGCACAGTACTATGCTCTTGACAGTTTTGAAGTCTGACAAATTTATGTATAGAAAATCTGGCTTCACTAGAAATGTTGACAGGCCATTTATAACCAACCCTATTGTGCTTAAAAGGGTAGAACTATTATGGAGAAGTACATAAATTAGTAGTTCTACATAAATCTACAAAATACCTAGAAAAAAATGTTTTTTTTTTTTTTTCTATTAGTTGTGTACCTGGAAGGAAATACCTAGTCTTTGAATGAGCAGTAGTGCAATGTTAAGGAATCATAAGTGTTATTAGACTATTGCTGAAGCTGAAGCTCTAATACATTGGCCACCTGATGCAAAGAGCTGACGTATTGGAAAAGACCCCAATTCTGGGAAAGACTGAAGGCTAAAGGATAAGAGGGCAGCAGAGGATGAGATGGTTAGACAGCATCACCAACTCAATGGACATGAATTCGAACAAGCTCCAGGAGATAGTGGAGACAGGGGAGCCTGGTGTGCTGTAGTCCATGGGGTGACAGTCAGACACAACTTGTGACTGAACAACAAAGAGGGCAGGAATTTAGGGGAGCATCTCAGATAATTTTGACCAGAATAAGAAAGATGTAGAGCACCTGGGTTTATTTATCCCAGAGGAAAAAATGGGATGGGAAAAACACAAATGCTTCATAAAATATTGAAAGGATTATTTCAGAGATGATTAGATACTCTGTTCCAGAAGACAGATCACTGAGCAAAACATGAAGTTGTTTGAATGATCCATATGTTCCCTTAAATTCTGATGTTCCAAAGTTATAGGGACAGAATCTGTGGATCAGCACAAGAGAATGCTTTCCATAAAGGAGAACTCTCTTTCAATGGCAGTAACACCCACTTCTGAAGATATTTTTTGGAAGGAGCCTGGGTTGCTGTTGACGAAGGATATGGAGGGCATACCTACATTCTGAGTGAAATCAAACTGCATGACAGCATGACCTCTCCAATTCTAAGATATTCTGATTCTTCAGTAGGATGTGTTATAAGAAGTACTAAATTAATAGTCTGTATGTCCACTGTCAGTGGTGGGAGATATTGTCTAGGTGGTGATTATTGTCATTCTCTTCTCCCTTGCTTGAAAGTTACTAAGAAGAAGTTTTGCCAGTGCATTTGGATTAATAGCCTTATTTTCTACTTTACTGGGTTTTTTTTTTTTCTGGATGTGTCCATTGTGAATAGTTATTTCTATAGCAGCTACAAAACCAGTGCAACATACAAGCTCACATGAAGGAACTCCTATACTCAGTCTGGAACGAGGATGTCACTGGATTCTGTTTTAGCAGCTAGCATGTGATAAGCTGATTGACAAAGCCTAGAAAGAAATCAAGATCATCCTGACATTTAGGAATCTGACTGACAGATGGTACCAGCACAGGCTCTTACATAGGTCATAGGCCTATAACGAGTGATGTTTTCTTACCTTTTAGAGAGCTACACTGCCTGACTCTAGAACAAAACATTCTGGATTTGGGGAAACACTTTCATCCTCAGCCAACTATAAATTCTACAAGTGGAAACATAAACTTAGCAACTGCAGATTTCGCTGAACACCTTATGAACATTGAAGTAAAGTTCATCCCAACACAGTTAGGAGGGGCTAAACATGTCAGTTTAATGGACAAGAACAAAAATAGCTGTGTAGACTAGCAGGAAGTAGAAGATAGAAGAAAGGTCAGATGAAACAATGAATATTTTAGGATACTATTGGTTGCAAATGCCATTGCAAAATGGCCTGAGCAAAAGGAGTTTGTTGGCTTACATAACTGAAAATTTCAGGCTTGGTTGTCCCCAGAGATGAAGATGATGTCAGACAACATTCCCACCCCAACCTACTTCCCTTGGTCTCACTCTCTCTCATCTTGGCTTTTTTTTCTCTGGAGAGTCCCTTCACCTAGTGGCTCCTAGAAACTCCAGGCTTATATACTTTAAGTCAAATAGAGACAGCACCTCTTTCCCAGCAGTTTCAGCACAAGTTTCATTGGCTTGGCTTAGGGTATGTGTACTTCCTTTTACTAATAGTAGGAACATAGAGGTGGGTAAATAGAGTCAGCATCTGAATTACAAAGAAAGTGGGAAAACATGAGAAGGGGAGGAATGAATGTTGGGCAGGCAGAAATGACAGACACCCACTTGCCTAGAACAGCTTTACGTGATGTGGTAACGTCACACTAGGACACTACTGCGAGTTATAGACCCTAGAAACTGGAGGCCCAGAGCTTGCCATTTTATGAACAAAAGCTTCAGGCCCATCATGGATGATGAAGCAGCATTAAGAACACCACGTAGTTCTGGGGTTTTGATGCTTTTCAGTCCAAGAACAGATATCAGGCACACTAAGCACAAGAAGACCTCACAGGAAGATCTCAGAGTGGCCTTACCTTGCACAAGTGCACACACATTGGAAATTGCTATCTGCTAGTGTCATCTTAGGGAACAGAGAGAAACTCTGGGAGAGTGTGTGGCTGTGCATAGTTATTCAGATGAAGAGTCAGTGGCCTTGACGCTCTATCCCTGTCGGAGGTCAATCTGTATCATTGCCCTCAGATGAGAGCAATTGCCAAGGATAGTCCTGGAGACTCATTTTGTGGCAATGGATAGAAAAGAGAGGAAACATTAGTCAAAACCTGGGTTAAACTCCTTTCTGGGTGAAGGTAGGGGATGGACAAGCGGAATTACTCTTTGGTGAGGAAGAAAATGTGGTAGTAGAAAGTTGCTTCTGCTGCTTTTTTCAGGTGGGTGGATAGGCTTACACAAATAAAGGTATTAGCAAGTTAAAAAGTTA
The DNA here is from genome assembly GCA_917880005.1 of Nanger dama. Lineage (NCBI taxonomy): Eukaryota > Metazoa > Chordata > Mammalia > Artiodactyla > Bovidae > Nanger > Nanger dama. Next base: position 61,945,002 of record CAKJTW010000006.1, read on the forward strand.
TTAGCTATTATTAATAGCAAGTTGAAAATAGGTTCTTCAGTCAAAGAATGAAAAAGCCACAGTGGGAGAAACAAGTGAAAGACTGGAGTTCTCTTTAAGGGCCTGAAATGAGACACTGAGGTTTTTTTGTTTTTTTTGTTTTTTTTTAATTATATTGGGGTATAGCTGATTGACAATCTTGTGATAGTTTCAAATGAACAGCAAAGGGACTCAGCCATACATATGCATGTATCCATCTCCTCCATCCAGGCTGCCACATAACACTGAGCAGAGTTCCATGTGCTATACAGTAGGTCCTTGTTGGTTATCTGCTTTAAATATAGCAGTATCCACATGTCCATTCCAATGAGTTTTTAAATTCTTTATTTATTGATCAGTTTTGACTGTGCTGGATCTTCATTGCTACAAGTAGGCTTTCTCCAGTTGTGGCGAGTGGGGGCTTTTCTCTGGTTACATTGCCTAGGTTTCTCACTGCAATTGCTCTCTTGTTGCAGAGCACAGGCTCCAGGAGCATAGGCTTCAATAGTTGTGGCGTGTGGGCTCTATAGTTGTAGCACACAGGCTTAGTTGCCCCAGAGCATGTGGAATCTTCCTGGACCATGGATCAAACCCCTGTCCCCTGCATTGACAAGTGGATTCTTAACTACTGGACCACAAGGGAAGTCCAAACCATTGATTTGATTTTGAGCACCTGGAGAAGGAAGTAGTTTCCCTTGGACAGCACCTTTTGCCCACTATTACCAAACTTTATCACAAATATATATGGATATGCCTTTTTAACAAGTATTTGTATTTTTAAAAATAATACAGAAAACATTATAGTCCGTCAATGGCTAAAAAGAAAAATCCTGCTTCTGTCTTCCAGTCTCTCTTTTCCATGAAGTCCAGCAGAAAATGAAGGAAGGAAAGAGGGAAGGAGGGCACGGAAAGGAGGGGAAGAGGGAAAGTGATAGGGAGAGAGATGAGAGGAGAAAGAAATTTTCCCTTTTTGTAAGGACACCAGTCATATTAGATTAGGGTCCACTCTAATGACCTCATCTAAACAACCTTTGCAATAACCCTAATTCCAGATAAGGTCACATCCTGAGGTCCTGGGGGTTAGGATTTTAACATATGGATTTGAAGGGATGGGGACACAATTCAACCCATAACAGTCTATAATTCTTCTCAATATTCCAGAAGTTATATTTTGCTCCAGGGTTCAAAGAGCAAAGATTGAAAGATTTATATATCTTTTGAAGCAAAAATTGGAGGGACATCAAAATTCCTTTTGTGTGTAAAGGGACTGATTCTTTGACTTTCCAGTGGGAAACTTTTATTAATTTACTTCTCAGTAGGGAAAGGAGAATACAGTACTTCTCTCTCCATTCCCACTCCCTAAATGAGGGGCACAGGAAGAGGGTTGGTTAGTTCCTGATTCAACCTTTGAGAGCAACTTGTCCTGTTGCTGATACAAACCAAGTGATCACATGTTAACTGCAAATGCCCACTTGCCCAGTATGAATGAGGCTTTGTACTGAACAAAAGAAAGACAGCCCTACATTTAACCACAGCCAAGTCCTTTGTGGGACAGACAGGAATAACATACAGATTGCAACCCATAAATAACGCACCTCAGGTCATCTGCATTTTGCCTACTCTTTAGGACAGGCTACTATTCCTGGACGGTCTGCATTAACCCTGGATTCCTGACTCCAGAGCTGATTCTTGCTGAGAGTGGTGATTTCCTTCACCTCTTCCTCTCCCTATATTTTCAGTCCAGACAAACATAAATAAACCAAGCATAAATAAGTGGGCAGTTTCTACCCTGATCACTGAAGCTCTAAAGACAGGGCACTGAACTCACTAAGTGATGAATACATGCCATATGGGCTAACGGCAAGTTCGGATGTAAATTGTCTCCGTCTTGCTCTCCGCATTGCAGATAAAAAGTCCCTTGTGTCATCTCTTTGTACTGAACTGTGTGTATCTGAAAACAGCTAAAATCACTGAGAAAAGTGGAACATTTAATTTCCTCCGAAAAGGACTGGGTGTTATCGCTGGCATTAATAATTAGCAGATATTTTAAAAACATTATTTGAGTGAGGTTGCACACAGTTGCTTTTATTTGGAATCCCATATTTTAAGCAAATGTTTGACTCCTTTTGGCTAGCTGCCTTAATAGTGCAGTGCAGTATACAAGAGTTGGAGTCAAAAGGTTCCCGTTTGGCTGACGATAATATTTGCCAAGCACTTACTGAGGGCCGGCAATCATTCTAGGCACTTCATGTAAGTTATATCATTTACTCTTCACAATACCTCTAGAAAACAGGTATTCCTGGTATTCCTGCTTTTTATATAAGGAAACCATTTAAATAATTCCTAGAAGAGCTGGATTCAAATCCACATTGTCAGCCACAGAGATGATACTCTTCCTGTTACTCAGTGTGACTTCTTCACTTTGAACTGTTTTGACCTAAGCAGACACAAGCCATTTCTTAGTCTCTTTTTCTTTATTCTTAAGAAGGGGGTTTGAATTAAATTTTCTTTAGGGTTTTTTTTTCTAGTTCTAAACACTGACTTTCTGTGATTACTCCTTTTTCACTTTTCAAAATGTAAGTAAACCTTTTATTTAAATACTGCCTTTCTTCAAATCCTAAGACAATCCTCCTATTGATGGAGGGCGGGGACAAATCTTTCTTAGCTCAGAAATCAGGATTAATAAAGTTCAGGAACTTTTTTGCCTTGGACCCATCTCTCTGTTGACCAATGTGCAGTCTTCCAGTAGTGCAAAATGGACTTAGGTAATTCCAGTTGTATGAGCAGAGTGTCTGAGGTTCTCAGATGATGTATGGGTGAGTTGTGATGTATGGGGTTCCCCTCTGTGTAGTATAGACTATTTAGGAGTTCTAAGTAAGCACTTATTATTTGCCTAATTTTCTGGTATTCTTACCTACATCTGATAAAATGTAACATGGCATAGTAATTTCTCATTGAACTTTTGTTTTTTTAATGGATTGATGTGCCAACCTAAATACAAGAGGCCAGCTATGTTCTCTGAAACTGTTTGTGAGCATTCCAATACAAAGAAAAAAACATACTCCTTTAAAGATACTCCTCAAAGGCTCCAGAATTTGTCAGAGACCAGCAATGGAATGATGGAGGAGACAAGAGTGAGCATATCTTTATAAAATTTGGGGTTGAGGAGATTCAAGGAAAGATAGCAGTAGTGATTCAGCCTCAGAGTAGTCCCTGCTGAACTATCCACATGCAGTGAACCTGATGGAGGACTTCTTTGTGGCAGTGGTGGTTTAATTGCTAAGTCATGTCTGACTCTTGCAACCCCACGGTCTGTAGCCCACCAGGTTCCTCTAGCTCAAGTAAGTACACAGACTGGCAGATGGAGCTATTCATAGAAAGGTAGATTCTGGAAAGGATTCCTCAGCATTCTTTCTCATTGGAATATTACCCTCACAAAAGTAATGAACTGACATATCTAGTAGCAGATTTTTTAAAAGGAGTTACCCCTTTCAAGTGCTGACTTTTTGCTTGAGAGATAACTACTGAAGGAAGTAATTTATTATGGATGTATAGGTTGGATATTTCAGATAGGATATCTGGTCAACACTATCTCCTCCCTTACACTTTGTCAATTTAATCAACAAAGTTACTATATCTCCCCTCAGAAGACAAGGAAAGGAAAGAAATTAGCCTCTGTTGAATACTTTCCATGTGTCAGACAATTTCTTTTCTTTACTTTTCACTTCACTTTTTCTCCCTTCATCATAAGAAACCACTTTTGAAATGGAAATCAAAATTGCATGATTTTTATCCTCTTCTTAACAACCTGGAAACTGTGCATTAATCCCACTTTTTGGTAGAGGAGTGATAGAGGATGGGATCTAGTTTCAGAATGACTACCCTGGCTTTAATTCATGGAAGGACGCTATTACGATTATTAAGAAGACTGTTTTCGCACAACCCTGTGTAAGGTTGTATGCATTCCATTTCATCCATCTATACTCAAGAATCCCAGAATTGTGTGTCTGAATCACTTAAAATCTGTTATTTTAAAATAGTCACTAAGCCAGAACAAATATTTAATAATTTAAAAAGAACTTTCAAGACTGTAGTCCTTTTTATCAAAAAAGAAGCCTTAAATGCAATAAACTCATCTTACTGATTAAAACAGGAGTTTCAAGGCCTTATCATGAGCTGTGGAAACAAGAAATATCAATATAACCTCAACAGAGAAAAAGTCAAGTGTGACAGAAGTGAAAAACAAAAGTAGGCTGGTTCAGAATCTGTTCTTATATACTCATCTCCCTGGAACAAAAATCTCTGTTGATACTGAAAAAATTTTTTTAATGATACAAATGAACTTATTTATAGAACAGAAATAGATGTATGGTTACCAGGGGGAAAAGGAGGGTAGGGATAAATTGAGAGATTGGAGTTGAACAATACATACTACTATATATAAAATCAATAACTAATAAGGACTTGCTGTAGAGAAAAGGAAACTCTACCCAATACTCTGTAATGACTATATGAGAAAAGAATGTAAAACACAGCTTAGTGATGAAGAGTGACGCCCATGTGTATTTGTTGTTGCTCAGTCGCTAAGTCATGTCCGACTCTTTGCGAGCCCATAGACTGCAGCATGCCAGGCTCCCCTGTCCTTCACTATCTCCTGGTTTTTGCTCAAACTCATATCCATTCAGTCAGAGATGCTATCTAACTATCTCTTCCTCTGCCTACCCCTTCTCCTCATGCCCTCAGTCTTTCCCAGCATCAGGGTCTTTTCCAAAGAGTTGCTCTTCGTATCAGGTGGCCAAACTTTTGGAGCTTCAGCTTCAGCATCAGTTCTTCTAGTGAATATTCAAGGTTGATTTCCCTTAAGATTGACTGGTTTGATCTCCTTGCTGTCCAAGGGACTCTGAAGAGTCTTCTCCAGCACCACAATTTGCAAGCACCAATTCTTCAGTGCTCAGCCTTCTTTATGGTTCAGTTCTCACATTCATACATGACTACTGGATGAACCATAGCTTTGACTATACTGACCTTTGTTGGCAAAGGGATGTTTCTGCTTTTTAATACACTGTCTAGGTTTGTCATAGCTTTCCTTCCAAGGAGCAAGTATCTGAATTTCATGGTTGCAGTCACCATCTGCAGTGATTTTGGAGCCCAAGAAAATAAAATCTGTTACTGTTTTCACTTTTTCCCCATCTATTTGCCATGAAGTGATGGGACCAGATGCCATGATATTAGTTTTTGAATGTTGAGTTTTAAGCCAGGTTTTTCATTCTCCTCTTTCACCTTCATCAGGAGGCTCTTTAGTTCCTCTTTGATTTCTGCCATTATTATCTGCATATCTGAGCTTATTGATACTTCTCCCGGCACTCTTGATTCCAGCTTGTGATCCACCCAGCTTGGCATTTTGCATGATGTACTCTGCATGCTGCTGCTGCTAAGTCACTTCAGTCGTGTCTAACTCTGTGTGACCCCATAGATGGTGGCCCACCAGGCTTGTCTGTCCCTGGGATTCTCCAGGCAAGAATACGGGAGTGGGTTGTCATTTCCTCCTCCAATGCATGAAAGTGAAAAGTGAAAGCGAAATCGCTCAGTCGTATCTGACTCTTAGGGACCCCATGGACTGCAGCCCACCAGGCTCCTCCGCCATGAGATTTTCCAGGCAAGAGTACTGGAGCGGGGTGCCATCACCTTCTCCATAGAAGTTAAATAAACAAGGTGACAACATATGGCCTTGATGTACTCCTTTCCCAATTATGAACCAGTCCATTGTTCCATGTCCGGTTCTAACTGTTGCTTCTTGACCCACATACAGGTTTCTCAGGAGACATGAAAGGTGGTCTGGTATTCCCATCTCTAAGAATTTTCCACAGTTTGTTGTGATCTACACAGTCAAAGGCTTTAGTGTAGTCAATGAATTGGAAGCAGATGTTTTTCTGGAACTCTGTTGCTTTCTCTATTATCCAGTGAATGTTGGTGATCTCCGGTTCCTCTGCCTTTTCAAATCCCAGCTTGTACATCTGGAAGCTGTCTTTATGCTGAGTCATAAAGTAACTCTATGTTTGACACTTCAAGTAACTGCCAAACTGTTTTCCAAAGTTATCCCACCAGCAATGAACTTTAATTTGTTATTGTCTGTCTTTGATTTTAAGCCATTTAGTGGTTAATTCAATATGGTTTTGATTTCTATATCCCTGATGGTAAATGATGTTGAGCATTTATCAAATGATTATTAGTCATTTATAGATCACTTTTGGAGAAATGTCTATTTTAATCTTTTGCCAATTTTAAAATTGGGTTATTTGTCTATTGTTAAGTTGTATTAGTTCTTTATATATTCAGAATAGAAGCCCCTTATCAGATATGTGATTTGCAAATATTTTCTCCCATCTATTCCTGATGATGTCTTCGAAATACAAAAGCTTTTAATTTTGCTAAAGCACCATCTATTTTTCTTTGTTGTTCATGCTTTTATGATCACATCTATAAAACCATTACCAGAACTTCCCTGGTGATCCAATAAAATTCTGTGCTTCCACTCTAAGGGGTGCAAGTTCAACTCCTGGTCAGGGAACTAAGATCCCACATGCTGTGTGGTGTGGCCATAAAATATAATAATAACAAACCATTGCCAACTCCAAGGTCATCATATTTACTCTAATTTTCTGTTTAAGTTTCATACTTTTAGCTGTTAACATTAAGGTTGATGGTCCATTTTGTGTTAATTTTTGTATAAAGTTGTTTTTGTTCTCTTAATCTTCACAGTATATTCAAATTATCATGACTCACAGGTATCTCTGTCTAAAGAAGGTTCAAAAAACCTTAGCAATTCATACTGGAAGAGACTGAGCTTTTGGGGCTGGATTGCTATTGAAGTAAGTTATAAGTAATATACTCTAGAAAGAGTAACATGTTCTAACAATGCTTTTATTTATAATTTATCATAAATAGTTTAAGATGACAAAATTGACTTATGATTACTCTTTCCTTTAGAAATGGGTATAAACAATTGGGTTAGGAACAGATACATTTAGGAACAGTATCTTTCATGTTCTTAAAAGACATCTTTCTGCCTTCATGTTCACTGTGGGAATTGTGACTATAAACTTTCAACTTTTGGTCAATCAGAAAATTAAAGTCAGATAAAAATAATAAAGTTAGCCTCATCTGGGAAAAAAAATAGCTCAAACTTTCTTAAGACTGTAAAACCTAGATTATTGTTATGAGAAATTCTAATTGCCTCTTTCTGATTTTGCACGCATGTACCCGTTTGTTGGGCTTTCCTGGTGGCTCAGATGGTAAAGAATCCACCTGCAACGAGAGACCCATTTGTTAAAGGCAGGCATTTCTGAGATCACAGAATTAGAGCTGGAAAGGGTTTTAAGCATTTATCTCTTCTAACCTTACCTCTTGGTGACAAAGTATTAGCTTCCTATTTACATTTCCCAGAGGAAAATTTTCCCATTTATCATTTTCCAGATGAGGCACATGAAGCGACTCTCTTCTCTGCTTCATTTCTTGGCTTCCTGCTTTTCCAGGTGGGCTTGCTTTAGTGGAGGGCACTGGCAGCAGAATACTTAGCGCTATAGCTACCAACTCAAGAGGAAATTGCTTCTCTTTCCTAGTCACTCTACTTGAACCAATTTCCCCAGAATTGTGTCTGCACAGTTTGACTTGGAGATGTATCTGTGTCTCTATCTCTATCCACTTTTCCTGTTCCGTCCAGAGGTTATGTGAGCTCTTAGGATGACCCGATTAATAAGTGATGGAGCTACAACAGTTCTCTCAAGTTCAGCCTCATCCTATGCTCAGTGCGCTTCACCATAACTGACTAAGTTCTCTCCAGACTACAAGAGAATAATGGATTTCTTGTATCTCTTTTAATTTTGTCTTAAGCTATTACTTGAATATTTTGTAAGCTATTAATTAGTTATAGTTTACATTTTTATATTTTGTACAATTTTTCCCTCTGAAATGTTTAAATTTCTTGAGCTCTCCAACTGTGACTTACACAATTATGTAAAATTTTCATACATTTTAGAAACATGTGTAGTTTTTAAAAAAATTTTATTTATTTAATTTTGGCTGTGCTGGGTCTCTGTTGCACATGGGCCTTCTCTAGTTGCAGTGAGCAGGGGTTGTGATGCATGGGCTTCCCATTGAGGTGGCTTCTCCTTGTGGAGCACAGGCTGTCGGGAGCATGGGCTTTAGTAGCTGTGGTTCATGGGCTTATTACTCCACAGCATGTGGGATCTTCCTGGACCAGGAATTGAACCTGTGTCCTCTGTGTTGGCAGATACATTCCCAGCCACTGGGCCACCAGGGAAGTCCTATAGTGTTTTTTTTTCTTTTTAACAGCAACACTTTCTTGCCCATATTAGCGAAAGTGAAGTCACTTAGTCGCGTCCGACTCCTTGCGACCCCATGGACTGCAGACTATGAGGTTCCTCCATCCATGAGATTCTCCAGGCAAGAGTACTGGAGTGGGTTGCCATTTCCTTCTCCACTTGCCCATATTAGGCACTTGGTAAATATTTGCTTATTTGACCCACCTGACTTGACACTGAAGCAGAGAATAGAATCCTCTATACAGAATATGATGACAAGAGGGAGTCAAATAGCTCCAAATTAGAGGGTCATGGGGAAAATACCCAGTATGACCATGACATTCATAGTTCTAAATCTGAATAAAACAATTCAAGCCTGTAAAAGTACCAGTAAAAACTACCCATTTTATGATATAAAATACAGAAGATATCAGTAGGAATAGAATATTTTGTGAAAGAAGAGTCTTCACTCACTCCCAGACTGAAGTGTGTAGATAGGCAAAATAGATTCAGAATCAGGACACATTAGATGTACTAGGAATGGGTTTTTTCTGGGGAGCATTTTTATTTTTATCAATTAGATATGATTTATAAGCAGAAAGTATAGATGGCAGCTTTTATATACTGAGAGGATATTTTAAAGAGTACATAAATTTATATAATACTTTCAATCTAAGACTACAGTTATGCAATTTTAATCCTTATTTTTATTGTAAAAATCTAAAAACATTAAAGGAGAATTTAAGAAAATGGTATCACTCATAATCTTTACATTCTAACATATATTTGTGTACTGAGTATTCTCATATATCTATTTTTACATTTAAAAAGGTCATAGAATGCTTACAAGATAAATGCCAAGTTTTATTTTACCCCTCAGAACATCTAGGAAGGTAGTTAAAATATTTCTGAATAAAGGGCAGTGAAAATAAGCTTTTATTATTTTATAAAGGAGTCAAAGGGATATCAAATAGGATGGGTGTGTTTCTTAAAATACTATCATTCTTAATAACATTTCATTCTTAAAAGTTTCATGGGAACACCAAGGAATGCATTGATCAAATTGTTTTGGCTAACATTTAACAGATTTCAGATAATCTCTCTCAGACAATGTAATTTCAGTTTTGGTATGTGTTAATTTTGCATTTTTACAGTTACAATAGTGTTGTTTTATATTCATAATTTTTAGAAAATGGATCAATATCTCTAACGTGGTTCAGTGAAGCATAAAAAGAGTAAAACAGTAAGGTAAATATTACAATTCAAGTGAATTAAACACAAATTGTAAACAATATCTTTACAATTGCATAGTTCAAGTACAGATTATAAACCTGTGTGAAGAGTGACAAAGTTTATTTGTGATTTTTCACAAGCAACCACAAAGAAATAAAGGTGTGAATTATAAGTACAACAATAAATGTCTGAAAATTGGATTTCATTGAGGGAGCAATCTGTTAACATTAGTCCCCAGTGCATTGGCTTTTATAACACTTCTCTTAATTAGTTTTTATGTCAGTCACCTCTCATCAACTGAGATTTTCTAAGGCAAACACTAAATAATAGTTTCTAACTGATGAAGAATGTAAGCCCCATAAGGGCAGGAATTTTGTCCCTTTTGTGGTGCTGCATCTCCAATACTTAGCTCAATGCTTTAAGCTTAGTAGTCATTCAATTATTAAAAACTTAGCTAGTAAATTAATAAATATTATTTATAACAAGTTAATAAATTACTTGTTAATAAATGAATAGATTTTTAGCTAAAAATATCATCAAAGGAAATCAAAATCACAAAACTATCACTCAAGTTGTATTCTTTTATACTTGTAGAAAAACTAGGTACAGGTTATGTTGTTGCAAAATCAGCTGAAAATTATTAAGATTTTAATAAAAGAAAGCAGAATGAACTATTGGCAAAACTGTTTGACCAAATATCATTCCTGGGCATTGTAAATATCCATACCACACAGTGTTGAAAGGCTTCCCAGGTGGCGCTAGTGGTAAAGAATTCATCTGCCAGTGCAAGAGACATAACAGATACAGGTTTGATCCCTGGGTCAGGAAGATCCCCTGGAGGAGGACATGGCAACCCACTCCAGTATTCTTGCCTGGAGAATCCCATGGACAGGAGAGCCTGGCAGGCTGCAGTCCATAGGGTCACACAGAGTTGGACACGGCTAAAGCAACTTAGCATGCATGCACAGTGTTGAAGGGCAGTTAATATCACGTAGCAGTGTAATGGTTTCACTTTCCAGCATGACACGTATGAAGAAGTACTCAACAAGTTTCTCTGTTTATCACTAAGAACTGACTGTAGGATTTTAGCAATTATTATTTAGTCAGTTGTGACGCAAGCTGGGGATGAGGCATGCACAAGGTAGTTTTGTGAGTGGCTAGGAAGTGTGTTATTACAAGAATGAAAGAAGATGAGCAGTCAATAACAGTCCTCCTGATTTTATTTGGAAAAAGTTCAAAGAGAGTGAACGTTTAAAATATGATCAAATAAATATACCTCTTTTTAGCATGGGTTGTGTAAAGAAAGATGCATACGTACAATACTCCCCTTTTCCACTAAAACACACTAGTTCACAAGGGAAAGGTGTTTACATAAGTTTTGAAATAAGATATGGGACACCAATAATACTAGATAACTACTTCTCAACAAGTGCAGCTTAGCACTATATATTCAGTATCTAAAATAGAACTAAATTGATCATTTCAGGACAAAATAGTCACGATTTTTAATGTTGAGGATATCAGGATTTCCTCAGAAGACTAACCTATGGCACAAAAACAACTCTTGCTCAACAGTTAACTTTATTTCCTTGGAGAAATATCAATGATTCGTTATTGGGATTATTTTAAAATAGCAACAAAAGTTGCAACAAAATATGAAGAAATAACCAGCAGCTATCATGAAGTCATCTTTACTTAACAGGCTATGTTCTACTCGCTGGAAGCCCAGTCACTGGTTGATTTACTCTAAAAAGAGAGATCTGGGATGATATTGCAGCTCTCTTTGGCTTCCATGTTACTTCCCTTGTCCTGGAACTCTTCTCCATTTTGCCCTGCCTAGCAGATTGCCCAAACTATGCATGAGTTAATCCTACCCTCTGAATGTTGAGTTTGTTTTCCAGCTCTACTCATCTGGGGCAAGTTTCTGCAACAGGGCTAGTTTCCCTTGGCTCATGTCCAGTGCACTGGTAAGTGAGGTTCTGCCTGATTTCAGCTTGCTGTGTTTTGCACTGTTTGAGATGGAGATGCTTTGATTCAACACCACATGGTGGGTATTCAGTGCCCTCCAAGACTGTGAATTCCTACTGATTTTTCTTTGCCTTTCCTGTCTAGCCTCATTATTTCAGAAGATGCTAATTATATTATCTTGTTCATACTAAATATAGTCATCCAGGAATTATTCAGAAGAAAATACTGGCATCATGCTATATCCGGTTACTTGCAATTTATTCCAATTATTGAAAACACAGAAGAAGAAAAGCAGAGATCAGTCTACTCTTTATAAGTCATCAAAGGCTCTTAACGTTTAATGGGAAATGACCAATAAACCTTGGCCAAGAATCCCTACTTATTTTATAGGATGTAAATTTATTAAATTTAGCAAACATTTTCTCAGAAAGGGCTTGAGCCCACCTAATTTCAACTCAAACTTTTTTTTGCAGTAATCCCGTAATGGTTGACTTACTGGCAAAATGTAAATTCTCTCTGATAACTGCATTTATCTTGGCATACACCATTTCTGTGCTGGGATTTTACCAACATTAAATTATCTTGAGTAATGTGAAATTAAAAGACGCTTACTCCTTGGAAGAAAAGTTATGACCAACCTAGATAGTATATTCAAAAGCAGAGACATTACTTTGCCGACTAAGGTCCATCTAGTCAAGGCTATGGTTTTTCCTGTGGTCATGTATGGATGTAAGAGTTGGACTGTGAAGAAGGCTGAATGCCGAAGAATTGATGCTTTTGAACTGTGGTGTTGGAGAAGACTCTTGAGAGTCCCTTGGACTGCAAGGAGATCCAACCAGTCCATTCTGAAGGAGATCCACCCTGGGATTTCTTTGGAAGGAATGATGCTAAAGCTGAAACTCCAGTACTTTGGCCACCTCATGTGAAGTGTTGACTCATTGGAAAAGACTCTGATGCTGGGAGGGATTGGGAGCAGGAGGAGAAGGGGACGGCCGAGGATGAGATGGCTGGATGGCATCACGGACTCGATGGATGTGAGTCTGAGTGAACTCCGAGAGATGGTGATGAACAGGGAGGCCTGGCGTGCTGCAATTCATGGGGTCGCAAAGAGTCAGACACGACTGAGCGACTGAACTGAACTGAATGTGAAAGATCAGACCCACAAAGGTACTCTAGAGTCAAGAACTGATATTTAGTTGGTCCTCGGTAAGAGAGCTAGGCCAGTGGTTCATGGCTGTCATCCATTCTAGCTGATTGATGTCTTTGTTGCTAACATTTTGAGTATCCACATTTTGAAGATTTCTGAGCCTTCTAATCATTCATATGTTGCTCTGTACAACAGAGGTGGCTCAGTGGTAAAGAGTCCTCCTGCAATGCAGGAGTAGCAGAAGATGTGGATTTGATCCCTGAGCTGGGAAGATCCCCTGGAGGAGGACATGGCAACCCCTCCAGTATTCTTGCCTGGAGAATTCCATAGACAGAAGAGCCTGGTGGGCTGCCATCCTTGGGGTTGCAGAGTCAGACACGACGTAAACAATTTAGCATGCATGCATGCATGCATGAATAAACAGCAGGTGTCAGACATACTGAATTACCAGTGGATGGTATCTGTAGACTTGTTTCTGTCTCTATTTGAGTCTCAAGGCAGCCAAGGATGCTCCTGTGTCTCCTCCAACTAGGCCCAGATTGGCCTTTCCTAGATATTGTGGAACTGGATAAAACTGAGCGTTTAGAACATAATCAAGGTCCTGGAGTTTAGTGCCATCTCAGGTTCAATGTGCAAAGGTTCATTATGGCTAACTGTAAGGATTCATTCATGGGTAATTGGAACAGAAACAATTTCATAAAAGAATATTCTGGTTTTAGTTGAAAGATGGTTTTCTGATGCAGCTTTCATGTCCACCAAAGAACTTGGATCCTTCTTCCTTTTAAGAAGATAAACATAGGTTTCTAAGCATTTTGTTAGAATTATTACTTTCAGTTGTATGGAGATACAGACCTCAAGTTTTACAAAATTCAGGTTTGCAAGAAATATAATTTCATTTTTCCATAACTAAAGCCAATTTCTAGTTCAAGCTCTGATTTCACAAGAGGTGGCAAATACTTAATCATAGTCAATTTGGCAGGGGTTGCATCTAAACTGAGGAGACTTCTATAGGATTAGCATGTCAGAGAAAGACGATGAAACATTTGATCTTTGCTCCTCCTCTGCCATGCTCGCTCCCCTAAGATTTCCACTCTGTATCTTTCCTCAAAGGCAGCTGGCCCTACAGATTGCTGCTGGATTGACCTTGGCCAATCAGCGAGGTTCCTTTAGGTCTGCTGCTTCTGCTGTCTGTGCACCCTTTCGGGTATCTGGGGCTCATCATGTTGGGTTTACAGAACCTCCATTGTACTATGCAAGATTTCACTATTTCGAGATTCCACTATGGTAGCTACCAGTCACATGCAGCTGTTGAAATCTAAATTAATTAAAACTCAATAAAACTTTAGCTCCTTAGCCACCTTTCTGAGCCCTAGTGGTTTTCCTCAATAGTCCTAGTGGTTAGAAGCTACTGTATTGGACACCTATGTATAGAACATTTAGCACAAAAAGTGCTATTGATTTGGTCTTGGCTGGACTGGACACACGACCCAGCCTTTTCTTATCTTAGGGTCTTGCCACCTCCCTGGGCTCTAACAAATAAAATGAATGGAAATTATCTCTCTTGGCTCTCAGTTCCTATAGACAGATCCTGCTAAAGGCTTCTGCCAGAATAGAGTGAGAAGAGAGCAGTGAGTTCTGCTCTCTGGGACCCACCAGCATGTAGCCTCTCAGTTTCCAGCCAACTTCTTAATCCCATTCCAGTCCAGGAAATACATTTCTTATCTCTAGGCAAGGAAGTTATACTATTGTATATACCAGTACTGTCCAACAGGAAAATAAGGCAAGCCACATGTATAATTAAAATTTTTCCAGTAGCGACATTAAAAGAGTAATGAATGAAATTAATTTTTAATGTCTTTTAAAATCTAATACATTAATTTATTATCATTTCAACAGGCAGTCAATAGAAAACTTTTAAATAAGATATATCCTCTTCATTTGTACATACTAAGTCTTTGAAATTGGTGTGTATTTTATACCCACAGCACATCTCAATTTCAACTAGCCACATTTCAAATATTCAGTAGTCACATATAGCTATAGGCTATCATATTTAACAGTATAGGTCTCTAACTGGATATATTTTGTTACCCCCTAAAGAAAGGGCTTGGGTTCGAAACTCAAAAACAAGGAGAAATTCCTTGTTTCTTTACATTCTGTTATATCACTTTCCTGAAACAATAAGCAAAACCCAGTCTATCTGAGAGTGGATATGGGGCTTCCGGCTCAGGAGGTAAAGAATCTGCCTGCAATGCGGGAGATCTGGGTTTGATCCATGGGTTGGGAAGATCCCCCTGGAGAAAGGAATGGCTACCCACTCTAGTATTCTTGCCTGGAGAATCCCATGGACAGGGGAGCCTGGTAGGCTACATTCCATGCGATCACAACAGTTGGACACAACTGAGCAACTAACATTAACATGATGCTGAAGGTGTCTTTGGGTGGGGTATGGGAGGAGAAAGGCCATAGGATAAAAAGAGTACTTGGAAAAACAACTACTACAAAACCTCAGTTAATATTTCAAAGTATTAGCCTGCCACAGTGAGCTTTTTAAGGATATAAATATTGCTTTAGGATTGTCAGAAGAAGTTTGTTTGTTATGGGCATAAAAGAAATAGTAATTTTATTGGCAGTTAAAAATTGCAGTAATATTGTTGTGTATTGTATAGCTGCTATGGTAACTGGAAAACACAATGCAAAAATCTGCAGTGCAGTGCTATTGTTGCAGGTAGATCTTATTACTATGACTAAGGCACAGATAAGTTCTATTAGTAGTTAAATCCTGCAATAATACCTCTGACAATTTTTTACTGCAAAAACTGTAAAACCCAAGGATAAGAATTTTATTACCAGAGATGATAATAATTCAAGCCTATGGTTGCACTTCATAGATTAGGTGGTTAACTGGCAAAGATGCTTCAATGAAAATAATTTCTATCATTTCAAAACTGTCATAGCACAGAGGATTTGAAATTTTGGGGTGGGATTTTCCATTTTTTAATATTCTATTTTCACTGTAACCTTGGTGATATTTGAAGGCAATATAGAAATTATTTTAAATGTTGACTCTTTTAAGTAAAACAGCTATAACATTTTGCAGTCAACACCTGGGTCAAATGGACCAGACAATTAAAGTTACTTATATCCACAGATGTATTACATGCAGATTAAGCCTGGGATGGAAGGAGATGATAAATCAAGACCTGAGTTAACAGGGGTTTAGAAAGAGGCAGAAACACAGTTTGGAAGGAGGGGAGGGTCAGTAGGATGTACTTATTGGTACATACTGGTAGGTAGGAGAAATGGGAACCTTAAGAAAAGGTAATTTCTAGAATGCCAAAAGATCTCAGATGATACATGGCATGGAAGGTGGTCATGGGGATTGGGGCTAGGTGAATTCTTAGTAATTATTGAAAAATTCTGAGTATACATAGCTTATTGGTGTTCCACTCTAGGTAACCACGGAGTTTAATGGAAGACAAATAATGTTGAAAGTAGTTTATTTTGAGATTTGTTATTCCTTGAGGTAGCGATGTTTGGTAACAGCTAAGTATTGCCTAAGTTATTCTCGAAGGTCAAGTTTTGATGTTTATTATATATTGTTTTAGACTCTGTTTGCTAACAAACACAATGATGTACATTATTAATTGCTATTTATTGACTGTTTACTATATGTCAGGCACTTTACATACTTATCTCAACATCCCAGAAAGGAAGCGTGATGATTTGTTTGACAGAATAAGAAACTGGGACTTAGGGAGGTGAAGTGATTTGTGTTAATTTCCTGCATGTATATTGAACATCTGTTTCTGAAAATTCTTTGAGAGCAAGGACTGTACCTTTTATGTGCCATTAATAACATTTCATGTGATCAATACTCAGTTGGTATTCCCTATCAGCTAAGTGGATAGAAAGATCTTAAAATATTCTATATTTAAGGTTCTCCAATAAATTTAGTTAGCAGACAGGTTATTAAAAAAAAAGTTATGAGGGAAGAAGTAGCTACTCTGTGGGGTCTCCAGGAATCTATGAACTTGAGCTTAGCAACAGGGTTAAGGTCTGTTTTTAATTCCTCCATTTCTAAACTTGGACTCTTCTTAGCTACTTTTGCAGCTAGAATGAAAAAGAAGAGTTTATATCCAAGAGAAATACTTCCCCTAAAAGGAACTATCATTTAAGAAACTCTTTCTTAGTTTCTTGAAGTTTTCAACAACTTGAGAAAGATTCCCTAGGGTCCTACACATTCCTTCTCCTTTAAAAAAAATAATTGTGTGTGCGCTTTTTTTTCTTCCGGATCAAACCTGTGCCCCTTGCATTGGCAGCATGAAGTCCTAACCACTGGACCACCAAGGAAGTCCCCTCTTCCTTTTTAGGAAGGGAAACAGTATTAAAAGAAACCAGAATAACCATATGAGAAAATCTGAGAATTTCTGAAGAATAATAATAAAAAATAGGATGCAAACTCCTCTTGATTATCATGTGGGTTGTTCCTGAAGGACACCACAGATTAAAATAAGTTATGACCATTTCTATAAATTAGCCATTAAAAAAATCCATACACTTAGAGTCTGTTAATGATGCAGAATATATCACTATATGAGATCATAATAGATGTAGGTTACAGTGATTTAGTAAGCCACTCAGGAAGGACACGAGAGAACTTTAAGATGTACACAAAATCAGAATCAATATAATTATTATGGTTATTATTTCATATTTTAAAATTAAAACTGTAGCAAAATAAGTAATATCTATGCCCCTTTCTGTAAAATGTACAGTGTTCTTGTAGTATTATTAGATCACTTTCTTTATTGCAAATGGAAATGGAATTAGATACTGGATTCAACCTTCTGTGTCTCCCAATCTATGCTGATTCTTCAGTCTCTCCTTTCTCTTGCCTCCCCGTGGCTACAGATGAGCTCAACTCTTACCCATCACTGCCCTCCTTCCTGACCTTAAAGAATCCTTCCCTAGATGGTAACACCTTTCAAGCTATTTTGTCCACACATCCTGCTCTCTATCCTTAGTAAGATTAAGAATGTGCTCTATTTCCAGGACTCATCTTGCTTGTTTTCTTTTCATATGTTAGTTTCCCCTCTCTTTTTCTCAATTGACTCATTGCTTGTAGGGTGCTGCTACTTCTCTAACCATTCCCTCCTGACTCCTTCCCACTTTACTTCTTCCTCAAATGTTGAGATTCCCCCAAAGTTCATTCTTTGTCTTCTTTCTCTAAACCAGAGGTCTGTGGACTACCTAAAATTGAAGGCAAATTTTTGTCTTAGGATAGGACCTATTTCTCCTCGGTAAAACATATATACTTTTCATCATCGTTCTCAAAGGGTCCTTGGCTCCTTTTACAAGGTTAAATGCCCCTGCCCTCACACTCTTTTTAGGTTATTTCATCCTCTCCTTTGCCCATAACCACTCTTTTTATATGTTAGCCCTCCGAAACTCATCTATAATTCCTACCAGAGGGAAAAAGATCGATAGCTAAGAGGATAAACTAGGATTCATATAAACGTTTAAGAATTATAACAAGAAGAAATCGTACCATGAACATTTTGTATCTCTGATGGCTCAGAGGGTAAAGAATCTCCCTGCATTGCGGAAGACCCGGGTTTGATCCCTGGGTCGGGAAGATCCCCTGGAGAAGGAAATGGCAACCCACTCCAGCATTCCTTCCTGGAGAATCCCTTGGACGGAAGAGCCTGGCAGGCTACAGTCTATGCGGTCGCAGAGTCCGACACGACTGAGCTACTTCACTTTTGGTTATTGAATCTGGTTCATTAAGGACCAGCAGATCAAATGTTTGGTAGGGGCTTGGCCAGGTCATTACAGTTGGTCAGAGGAAAAATCCCAGGAGGTTAAACCAAGGCTGTGTGCGCAAACACCCTAGCAGCTAGTGGCAGAGAGGGCACACCCAACTCTTAGGGTGGGGATAGGAGAGAACAGGAGAGAAAACCACAGCAGCTCCACAGCTCACAGCTGCAGCGAAGCCAGTCCCGGGCTCTGCTCTGACTCCAGCTATAAACCCCGCCCAGCACCTTTGACCGACATCCACCTTCAACAACCACCTTCCAGATCACTATAAACACTCTTTACTCCTCCCACCTAGCTCTTCCCTCTTGAAGCCAATCAGAGGAATGGGAGGGATTGTCCGTAAAGGGTTCCATTTTTTTTTTTTTTTTTAAAGAAGGGTAGATTGTACGCCGCGTTCCGCCTGGCGGAAAACACCTCCAGGGCTAGGGGGTGGAGCTCTGTGATGGGCACCCTGCTCGGCCAATGAGTGGCCCCTACCCCTCAAAGGCCCGGTCGCCGAGGTGGGCAGGGCAAGCGCAGGGCCCAGCCAATGGCGGCGGGGCGGACGGAGGTTGAGCCGCCGTGGGTAGGGTTAGTGTGAGAGGTGCGGCGGGGGAGGTAATGATGATGGTGGCGGAGGAGAAAGGCGGGGGAGGGGGTGCTGGGCGCTGAGCGGCGGCTCTGGCAGGGTTTTGTAGGGTGGGGGACGGTCGCGGGGCTACTGCGTCCGGGAGGGGGCGGGCGTGAGGCGCGCTGTCCGCCTGAGGGGCTGCAGACCCCGGCTCCCGGGAGCGCCGCGGCTGGCTCGGCTGTTCCATGTGGCTCCGGCGGGGATGGAGGACTCGGTGGCGGCGGCGGCGGCTTCTGCTGCGGCGGCGACGGAGGAGCGGCGCTGAGGAGGGAACCGGGCCAGACTCAGCCCGACAGCGGGATTAGAGGTGTGAGGAGGGGGCGGGAGTGGACGTGCTGCGGGGCCGGGGCTCTGGTACCGGGCTGGGGTCTTCTGGCATCGCCGGGGTGACAGGGACTGCGGGCGAGCCACCGCCTGCCTCCGCTGGGGGCAGGGGTCTGGGCTGTGTGCCCGAGGAGAGGAGGCTCCGGCGGACTATTCCCTAAGGATGGGGGAGGGAGGCACCGCGCCCCGCACCGTGCACTTGCCCCTTTGGTCACTGCTTTACGCCCGGGCAGGAGTTTCCATTTCCCTCCGGCTGGCAGCGAAGGTGAATGAGAGCCCAAGTGGCCTGGAGCCGGGACACTGCCCTCTCTCTGTCTTGAGATTTCCCTCCACTCCTCTTTTCCCATCCGTTTCTCCCTCCGACTCAGCAGCAGCATTCTTCCCCTCTCCTTAATTTGCTCCACGCAGTTATTTTAGGACTCAGAGCTATTAATTATCACCTGAAAAATAAAGTTTATTTTAAAATACTCCACTCCTTCCTCTGACTGGCGGTGGACATTAAGCAGCATCTCTAGACTTTCCCGCTCTGCTCGCCCTTCTGTGATGCTAGGAGAAGGAGGTAGGGCCCCGGCTTTCGCCTCTCAGTTGTTGTTGATGTTGATTACCTGATGTGTTGCTCCACGTCTGTGGTGTGAGTTGTAATTTCTTCCTTGGTGTCTTGCATCCTTGACGTTACTGGCTTTTGAGGTTAGTGTTTTGTTTCATTGTTTGAAAAACATGCTGGAGAACTGGGGTTGTCTGTTGCAGTGTTATCTGACGTGGGTGGTTAGTCACTTCTTATGCTTCTCTTCTCATATTTTTTTCTCTTTGTTTTGCTTTTCAGTCCTTCAGAATACATATCATATAGCCCCCGAGGTGGAATGGTGATGTCTCCATGAGGGAACCTCCTCTCACTCATCCTGTCATGTGTATCATACTCTTCTTGACTGGGCCATTCATCTAGGATGGGATTTACCCTGTGAAACAGGGAGAAGACTTTATGGACCCCAAACATCATTTCAAGTTGTAGTTGAGTTTTTAAAGTACAGACATACATGCAAAGCTCCTTTGCTTTGGACCTTCTGCTTTGTTAAAGCTGCTGTGTTGCAAACCCAGAACTGCTCCACTGTTTTGACTGATCATCATGGCTTCAGTTTGGAAGAGACTACAGCGTGTGGGAAAACACGCATCCAAGTTCCAGTTTGTGGCCTCCTACCAGGAACTGATGGTTGAATGTACCAAGAAATGGTAAGAGTGCCTGGGTGTAGAGTTTGCTGTGCTGTGGCCTAAACTCTGCTGCTTCTGACAGCAGATTAACCTTTCTGCAGTGCACAAGTATGTAAAAGCTGGGCGGGGGTGCAGATGACTCTAACAAGTGCTATGGTGTGCACTGTTGCTGCTGGTACCATTCCTGTGGGTTTTAATTACTGCACTTCAGTGTGGCTCAGAGGACTGTTACTATGAGAGCACACTAAGTACAGCAGACTTGGTCTTGAGGTCTTGCATCATTAGTGTTAGGATAACTTTGATTTTTATAATTTTAAGGAGATGTAAAAATGGCTATTGAAATATTGCAAACACATGCATATATTTGATTAACACACGTCTATGTTTCAATAGTTTTAATATAGAAATCTATTGTAGAGTGGTGCTGATCTGTTTTTTTTTCTTTTGCTTAAAGAATTTTTCATTATCTGATTAATAGAATGCCAGTCCATACAACCTTAGAAATTCTTTTCTTATATGCTTAGTCAGGCAACTGTATTTTATTTTAATTGCCTAATGAGATACATTTCTTGGCCAGACTTAAGGAAGCAATTAGTAGTGCTGGTCTATGATTTTCTGCTTTTACTTGAGCAAAGTAAATTTAGGGCTTTCTTTTCACTGCCCTGAATGATAAGCAAGAAGAATTCTTACTGGGCTTCCCTTGTAGCTCAGCTGGTAAAGAATCTGCCTACAATGCAGGAGACCTGGGTTCGATCCCTGGGTCAGGAAGATCGAACTCGAAGGAAATGGCAACCCACTCCAGTATTCTTGCCTGGAGAATCCCATGGACAGAGAAGCCTGGCAAGCTATAGTCCATGGAGTCACAAAAGTGTCAGACATGACATAGCGACTAAACTACTACTATTCTTATTAGAGGAGAAAAGTTAACCTTAAGAAAATGGTACTTTGGGTTTTGATTTATTGCAGTGATTAAGCAGTATTACTGCAAAAATAAGTCCATTTCATTGTTCTCACAGACTGTAATCTCATGTCTGTATTAATCTCTCTTTTTATAAGATGAAAAACAACTTGCTCTACTCTAGAACTCTTAAAGCATATCTGAATATTTATTTGGAAACTAGTTTCCAAATGCTTTTCTCTTAAACTTGTTAGAATGTTATGTGCAACTCAGGAAGTGCATGTACTGATTACCTACTTTATAGGTAGGTAGCTTTAGAGTTGAATATGAAATAATCCCCACCCTCAAGGAGTTCACCTTCAAGGAGTCTAGGGCAGTGACAGGTCATGTAAATGAAGTCTCTGTGATAGGTGCAATAATATAATATAGGGATAGATGTAGGGATCTTAATCTATCTCCATCCCCTAACAGTTAGATATTCTTGGGGACAGGTTATTTACTCCTCTGAGATAATTTTCATATTGAGAAAGGTAATAATGGTATCACTTCACAGAAAGGTTTATTGTGAAGATTAAATGAGTTAAGACATGTAAAATGCTTGGAACAATGTCAGGCACATAGTAAATGCTCAACAAATGCCGTTTTTACTTACAGAGTTAGCAGGGAAGGAAATAACTCTTTAAGGGTTCATGCATTGGAGAAGGAAATGGCAACCCACTCCAGTGTTCTTGCCTGGAGAATCCCAGGGACAGGGGAGCCTGGTGGGCTGCTCTCTATGGGGTCGCACAGAGTTAGACACAACTGAAGCAACTTAGCAGCAGCAGCAGCAGGGTATGGGATGACTTTCTGGGAGCTGAGCTGAGTTTTGAAAGGTTCATAACTGGCCAGGAAGCTAAAGGGGAAGAAATGAAGGATATTCTAGATGAAGCAACTGCTTATGCAAAAGCATGGAAGTGTGTGGTATGCCGGAAGTTCATGCAGTGTAACTGGATTATGATGGGCCTTAAAGTGGGAGGAGTGCAGTGGGCTATGATGTTTTAGAGGCAGGCAGCGGTGAAGTGTTGTTATACATGCCTTGGACTTTATTCTGTGGGTGATGGAGAGATACTAAAGGTTTTGAGCAGAAGAGACTTTAGGTTTGAAGAAAAGTGAAAGTGTTAGTGACTCGGTCCTGTCCATCTCTTTGCGAACCAATGGAGTGTAGCCCGCCAGGCTCCTCTGTCCGTGGAATTCTCCAGGAAAGAATACTGGAATGGGTAGCTGGTCCCTTCTCCAGAGGATATTCCTAACCCAGCGGTCGAACCCGGGTCTCTGCATTGGAGGTGGATTCTTTACCATCTGAGTCACCAGGGAATCCTGACTTTAGATTTTCATTCTGGAAAATCATTTGGGTGACAGTGTGAGGTTAGGATCATAGTGGAAAGGGTAACTGGAGGCTGTGACAGTAGGGTAGCTATTGCAATAGATAAGGCGAGAGAAGAGGCTTAGACTAAGGCAGTGGCAGAGAAAGTGGGGAGAATAGAGTAGAGGAACACTTAGGACACAAAATGGATAATACTTAATGGTCATTTCAGTATGGGTCTGAAAAGGATGAGGACGAGGGAGAGGGAAAAAGGTCTGGGTTGACACCCAAGTTTCTGGCTTGGAGGACTAGTGTACTACTAACTCAACTAGGGAATACATGAGAAAGTTCCTGATTACAAGTTATTCTCAACTTGGTCTTATACTGGGGACATCAACTATAAGATGGTTAAATTTGAATCTCTTTTCTTAAGGGAAATAGAACATATCAGGTGATTCTTTACTCACAACATGAGTTTCTTCCCCATAGTTTGTCTCATTCCTGGATTTTATTTTTCCTTGAGAAATATGTATGTTACTGTTAATGTGTAGCAAGGTAAAAGCCAAGAATGAAATTTAACTTGATTATTTATGAATAGATGGCTCAATTATTTTAGGGTTGGACATTATGGTATACCTATTAAATTAGATCTTTATGATAAGGTCTGGCCTTAACACAAGAAGCATTTGGATATTGTAGAATTTTTAGATGTGTAGTTCTCCATCTCATTTAAAAATACAGTTTAAAGTTAACAAGGTGACAGTGCCCAAAGAATAATATATTTGTTTGATGTACTGGAATTTTATGTATAAGTGGATCCTTAAATAGAGCTTTAAAATCTTTTCATTATATAAAAATTTGTTGTAATAAATTTTAGTTAATATTCTTTTGCTTTACTTTGTGTAAGGTCCTTGTGATAAATACAGGTTAGGCCAAATTTCTATACTTAAATCCTGTAGCTCTCTTTTTAATTTCTCATACCTCATTTTGCAAGAATTTTTCATGCCTCATGCTTGCAAGAATTTTTAAATTACTGAATATGTATGCTGAATTAGAATCTATTTAAGGGACATAAGAATAAAAATAGACTTGTACACATAGTAAGAACATACATTTTTTCAGTTACATATACATTTTAGGTATTGTTTTGAGGGTATGGAAAAATAAAAGGAGAGGAAGGAAATTTATAGATGCCAACTGGGTAAAGGGAAAGAGGCTTTGAAGATAAATTGCAGGTGTTGAGAGGATAAGAAAATAGATCTAATATACATTAGAGAAGAAGGAATAAACTATAAAAGAACAGCCAACATTCCATTAGGATTGTGCCTTTGTAAGTAAACTATGTATACATGTACCATACCTTTTAGAACTTTGCTACTCCAAGTGTTTTCTGAGAAACAGGAGAATTTGCAAAGCCTGGGAATGAATTTGTTAGAACTGCTGTCCCTCAGGCCCTGCCCTAGACTTACTGAATCAGGATCTGCATTTTAATGAGATCTTTACTGTGGCTTCCCTGATACCTCAGTTGGTAAAGAAGCTGCCTGCAATGCAGGAGACCCCGATTTGATTCTTGGGTCAGGAAGATCCCCTAAAAGGCAGGCTACCCACTCCAGTATTCTTGGGCTTCTCTTGTGGTTCAGCTGGTAAAGAATCCGCCTGCAATGTGAGGGAGCTGGGTTTGGTTCCTGGGTTAGGAAGAGCCTCGGGAGAAGGAAAAGGCTACCCACTCCAGTATTCTGGCCTGGAGAATTCCATGGACTCTCTAGTCGCAAAGAGGCGGACATGATTGAGCAACTTTCACTTTCTTTATACCATACATATTAAGGTTTAAGAAACAGAATTTTAAAATAATGTTTTCAGCCTAAGTGCTCATTCATGACTTCAAGATAAAGTATACTGATTTCTGCATGAATTTGAAACTCAAAGGAACGAAGATGAAACTTCAGGATTCAAGAAGGACATAGTGTGTTGATGGAAGAGGTTAATGGAAATCAGGATATGTTTTCCTAGGAAGAACGTGTTATTTCTGTGATTAAGGAGAGGAGGAATGTTTTCCATGTTCTCTTGTTATGGCTGTAGGTTATGAACCTGGGCGTGATAGGTAACAGGATGAAAGTAGGGGTTTCAGGAAACCATCTTTAAGATCTAGGCCATGAGCAAACTCACGGCGTTTTACCCTTGATGAAACGATGGATTCTATTTAAGGGGTTTGGGGTTTCTGCTTTCTTACACTTTTCTTTGTTGCTGCCTTAACAGTATTTTGCATTTGCCCAACATGGTGTCTAACTTTGTTGCATTTGTTGTGACATATGCACTGTTGCACGTTGTCAACAGTGTCTAACATAATTCTTTCTTGATGTGGCTCTAGAAGATATGTCAGGAACAAAAACCAGAAAGACCTTTATTCATCTGAGAGGTTACTGTTAAGTCTTGTTCCTCATCACTCCATAACCAGGTAGAGGCTCCAGTAAATTTGAAGATGTTAAGTGTTTATATTCCCCTTCTCTTATTTGAGTCCCCAAGTCATTTAATTATTAATCTCACTTAACTGATGTAGCTGTTGGCAGGTGGTGAGACTGGCCACTAGAGATGTCTCTGTGACAAAGAGACTGGCTGTCTTTCCTCTCTTGGTTTGTTTCTTCTCCTATTCTTCTTTTTTTAAAAATATCACCTGCAGGTCTTTAGATTCCTGAGAGAAGTCTTGTATGAGCTCTCAATGGCTATTCAGCTGTTTAAGGAAACTACTTGAAAGTTGGCAAGTTGTGGTTATTATGATCATTTATTTTACAGAACTCAGTTCCAATAGGAGCTCCCTAATACATGATGAGAACTATTATGAGCATATATTATATTTTCTGTGTCTATCTCTGTATTGTCTACATATGTGAACATATTTTATCTGTTTTTTATATTTCTTCTATGTGAGTTTTTAAAAAGTATTTAAAGTGCCATAAACTTTTCCCCAAAAGGCATACATATATTGGTTTCTGGTTTTTCTGTCATGTAAGAATTCCTTTTTCTTATTTTTAAATATAGTTTTAATTATAATTTATTTTTAAAATAGGTGACACAATCACATGGTTCAGAATTCTAGAGGTACAAAAAGGGTTTATATCCCTGAAAGTAACCCCTCATTTTCTCCGTTATTCCACAAGTTTTTGCACAGCTGTGACCTCAGGATTTGAAAAGTGAAAAAGTAGCTTTTTCCAGAGCTTAAGTGTGTGACGCTAGCCTGTTGGATAAAATATGAACTCCTTAATCTGATGTTCCAGGCCCTCTGTAACTGATCCCAAGTTAGTTTTCCAGTTGGACATTAGAATGCTACATGCACTGTGAATATTAACTTGAGTTTATGAAGGCCAAGTTATATTAATAAGTACTTATTCAAATCCACTTCTTTGGGTGACTTAAGCAATCATTTCTCTGTTGCTTTAATGGAATGAATTAGAGGAACATCTGCCTTGATATAAAGAACATACTTTTGAAATACATTAAAAATAATAATTGAAAACAAGCTTGGTGTGTTTTAAGAGTATCTGGAAGGTTGGTGTGTCTGCAGCACAGTAGAACAAGGTGTAAAATGGTAACAAATGAGGTTGGAGTAGGTAGGGGTTAGATTACATATGGTCTTGAGGTCATGATAAGGCTTTTGGATAGGAAGCCATTGGAGAGGTTTGAGCAGGAAAGTAATATGATTTACATTTTTTAAAAGATTATTCTGGATACTTTGTGAAATGTGAAATATTCTGAGTAAAAATAGAAGCTAAGATGCTATTGTAGTAGTCCAAGGAGCAGAGGTCATGGTGGAGGTGGTGAGAAATGACTGGATGTATGTTGGTAACACATACACATGCTCCTACCACGCTTTATTGAGGTATAGCTTACACTTTTACGGGCTTCTCTGGTGGCTCAGAGGGTAAAGCGTCTGCCTGCAATGGAGGAGACCTGGGTTCGATCCCTGGGTCAGGAAGATCCTCTGGAGAAGGAAATGGCAACCCACTCCAGTACTCTTGCCTGGAAAATCCCATGTACAGAAAAGCCTGGTGACTACAGTCCATGGGATTGCAAAGAGTCAGACATGACTTCACTTTTACTTTCACTTTACACTTTTACATAAATAAGATGCATCCATTTAAAGTATATAGTGCAATAAGTTCTGACAACAGTATTAACCCATGTGACTAGAAATAGATTTCTTGAAGGTGTAGTTGACAGGAGTTAATGATGGATTAGATACGTAAAGTGAGAGATCGCTAATGACTAGGGTTTCGGCCTGAGCGACCAGGTGAATGTAATACTAATTACAGGAATGGGGAACACCCAGGAGGAGAAAGTTTGTTGTGAAGGAGAAATCAAGAATTGGCTTTGCTTTCTTAAAGCTTGGGACATCCAGCTGGAGATTTTAATTAGGCAGTTAATTTAAGAATCTTGAGCTCAGGGGAGAGAAGAGGTCAGAGTCTCATAGTTTACAGATACAATTTATAACTAAAGGGCTATAGGCAATTTTCTGTGGTGCTCATAGAGATTAAGAGAACTGAGGTCTGAGCCTTGGGACATTTCAACATACAGAGGAGGGGAGGAAGCGGAAGAACCAGCAAAGGAGACTGAAAACAATCAGTAGTGAGGTAGGAGAGAAATTAGGAGTGTGTGCTTTCCAAGGAATGAAGTGCAAAATGTATCAAGAGAAGAGTGGTTCACCGTGTCAAATACTTCTGAGAGATTGAGCAAGATTACCGCTGGATTTACAAGTTGGAAAGAGCTGATGATACTGAGGAGCGGTTTGGTTTGGATCTTCCCTGGTAGCTCAGCTGGTGAAGAATCCACCTGCAATGCAGGAGACCTCAGTTCGATTCCTGGGCTGAGAAGATCCACTAGAGAAGGGATAGGCTACCCACTCCAGTATTCTTGGGCTTCCCTTGTGGCTCAGCTGGTAAAGAATCCACCTGCAATGTGTGAGACCTAGGTTTGATCCCTGGGTTGGGAAGATCCCCTGGAGAAAGGAAAGGCTACCTACTCCAGTATCCTGGCCTGGAGAATTCCATGGACTGTCTAGTCCATGGGGTC
The DNA here is from genome assembly GCA_917880005.1 of Nanger dama. Taxonomy (NCBI): domain Eukaryota; kingdom Metazoa; phylum Chordata; class Mammalia; order Artiodactyla; family Bovidae; genus Nanger; species Nanger dama. The sequence goes on from CAKJTW010000006.1 coordinate 61,972,953, forward strand.
TCAAAGAATCGGACACAGCTGAGCGACTTTCACTTCACTTTGGGTGGAATGATGGGGATGAAAGCATAATTAAATTGAATTAGAGGAAAGGAGGTGGATACAGAGTCAGTATAGATAATTCTGTTGGAAAATTTTGCTACGAAATGGAGAACTGGAGTACCTGGAGAGGGACAAGAGGTCAGAGTGTACCTTTCACATGGAAGATATTGCAGCATGTTTCAATGCTGATGGAAATAGTTGGTAAAGAAGGAAAAAGTGGTGATGTACTAGAAGAGGAAGTAACTTCAGGAGAAAGAGAGAATGGGAATAGGATCCAGCACACAAATGGAAAGGCTGAACTTAAGTAGTGTGTGTGTCAGTTGCTCAGTCGTGTCTGACTCTTTGTGATCCCATGGACTGTAGCCTACCAGACTCCTCTGTCCATGGAATTCTCCAGGCAAGAACACTCGAGTGGGTTGCCATTTCCATCTCCAGGGGATCTTCTCGACCCAGGGATTGAACCTAGGGGGTCTCCTGCATTGCAGGCAGATCCCTTACAGTCTGAGCTACAGAGAAGCCCTGAACTTAAGTAGAATCAGAAACAGTTCATTGTTACAAGGAGGGAAGCAGAGTACATGGATGAGAAGCATTTAGGTTGGTAGATTTGGTGGGGGAGGATGTAGATGTTCTGTTGGCTTCTGTTTTCTTGGGGAAATAAAGGGGTCATCATCCAAGGGAGAGGTAACAGAAGGTTATTGAAGGATTAACAGGAGAGAAGGTCTGAAATTGTTAAAACAAGAATGAATTGAATAGGGAAATGTTAAAGGATTACTTGCAAGTGCTGAGGATGTTCTTAACATTGTGATCATTAATTTAAAGTGAATGCACCAGCAAGTCTGCATATTTTAATTCAGTTATGTTATGTTCAGTACTTGGATGCAAGCATGGAATAGGCAGACTTGGATTTAACCAGGGATGGGTTATGTCAGGAATATATAACAGAGGAAAAGAAGGGCAAGGAAATTTGGAGTGAATGCATGAGGAGTGGTTATAGTAATGAACCATGAAGTATAGGATAGAAGAGGAAAATAAGGACATAAGAGATAGGCTGGTCAATAGAGAAGTGAAGAGGATAAAAACTGTGAGATGTTAAAAAGATTCAGTAGTCGTTGGGATTGGGATACCAGAGTGAATGAGCTGGAAAACTGGGAGGTAAGAGAGTGAGATGCTTGATTTTGGAGGATATGGTTAACAGTAATGACAATATATAGGTGGTGGGCTCCTTTGCGTATTAGTTCAAAAAAAATAAGCGCACAACTTAAGTGTGTTTTTAATTAATATACTTTGTATGTTAAATATGAGTATACCTTAATTTCTCTTTCTTTAAAATAAATTTAAGTAAAATAGGTCATCTTTTTGTATCAGTACCGTTGGGGGGGCTTTCATTCCTCTTTAAAGACTTGTAGCTGTTAGGGTGTGACCATAGTAGTTGATGGTTGAGATGGAATAGAGGAAAAGAATTTTAGCAGTGAAGAGGGCAATTAGGGAATTTAGCGGCTAAGGGATAAATTATCTATGTGGCTTTTGAAATTGCTGAGATGCTGAGAATAATTGGAAGAGAAATGGTTACGACAGGGAGTCAAGTGCTGAAATCTTAGTGAATGAAGGGAAGGGAGGAGCAAAAGTTTTACTTTTGAAACTTTCTATGACAAGTTTATGTGAATTTTAAACCTTATTCTTTGAAACAAAAATAAGTCTTCTTTTCTACTTGATGAATTGTCAGAGGCGGTTGTAATTTTGTTGTTGTTTAGTCACTAAGTTGTGTTTGACTCTTTGGAGACCCCATGGACTGTAGCCCCTCCAGGTTCCTTCGTCCAAGGGATTCTCCAGGCTAGAATGCTGCAGTGGGTTGCCATTCCCTTCTCCAGGGGATCTTCTCGACCTAGGATTAAAACCCGCTTCTCCTGCATTGGCAAGTGGATTCTTTACTACTGAGCAACCTGGGAAACCCAGATGTAATTTTAATAGAGAATAAGGTGAGTTGTTACTTTGTTCAGTTCAGTTCAGTCGCTCAGTCGTGTCCGACTCTTTGCGACCCCATGAATCACAGCACGCCAGGCCTCCCTGTTCATTACCATCTCCCGGAGTTCACTCAGACTCAGGTTCATCGAGTCTGTTAGTAATTTTACTTTAGTGTTTCATGGACTGATTTTTTTAAAAAACTGAATTGTTAGGTGTAGTATTTTATTGAGATTTTAAATGCTTATTTTATGTGAAGTTCAGTTGTACAAAACTCAGTTGTGATGGTTTAAGGAAAATAGTGGATTGTCTTTATGCCATAGTTGGATATTGTAGTGCTTATATCACTGTTGTCTTTACACCAGACTCAGTATGCCTCTAAGTCATTGGCTGCTTTGGCCTCATCCAAGTTGCCTCTTTCGTAAATAAAGTTTTATTAGAATATGGCCATATCCATTTGTTTATTATCTATGGCTGCTGTCATACTAAATGGCAGAGTTGAGTAGTTGTTACATAGACTGGTTCACTGCAGTTGGAAATTTATTTTCTGGTCCTTTAAGAAAGCTTATTAACTTCTGCTCTAAATCTTTGGAGTTACTCCTAATCATTAGTTACAGCTAATGTTTGTGGAATCTAGAGTCTAGTACCTTTTCATTTTCTCTCTGCCCAACTTCCAAACTATTAATTTACTCTTACTATAGTCTTGACTGCATAAGCAATAGAGGAGAGCCCATTGTGCCTGCTCTCTAGCCCTATGGAAGAAACTTTAGAATAGCTTTGAGGAGCATTCAGATCTGTGTATGGATAAAAAACATGTGTTTTCTGGCTGTGTGGCCTTAGACAAATTACTCAATCTCTTAGTAACTCATCTGTAACATGGTAATGGTAATAACAGTGCTTCCAGCATAGAGTTGTTTTGATGATTAAAGATAATACTTGTAAAGTGGTTAGAACAGTGCCTGACATTCAGTAAGCACTCAGTAAATGTTGCCTATTGTCTTTATCCAATTATTTAAGTGATACATGGTGAAAATAGCCATCTTTAGAAAACGAGAAGAAGACTGAAAGTATGACTTGAAGATTTAAGAGAGTGTTTGAGGAAGATGAACTAGCACAGAAGCTAGAGTGACCTGAGGGGTGTAAACCAAGGAGCATGATAGCAGAAGCACTGTGCTGAAATGAACTATGTTCTGACAATATTTGGCTTTTAGGGGAAAGGAACTACATATTTTTGCTCCTGGAACAAAATGGGTTCATATAGTTTTATAACTTTTTTTTTGATAATCACTTAAAGTAAGTGATTTTTGGCTAAAAAACATGGCTAAGGGAACTTAGTTCCTTCGGAGTAGAATTAACTTGCCAGCATACGTGTGTGTGTGTGTGTGTGTGTGTCCATCCGTCCATGATAGTGACTATTCACGATATTTAAGATATATTTCTTTATGAAAATTTTCTTTAATTTTTTCCCCCTATCATCACTTTTATAATGACCCCATGAAATAGATTGTGTCTTTTGGTAGTATGTTTTTAAAATGAATTTTAAGGGATTATGTGAAGATGTTCTGCACTTATGATTTAGTTTAGATTCACACTAGTTTTGTAATTGGATGTTCAGGGAACTTAAAATTAGGGATTTCTAGAAATGTGCTATTGGTGCATCAATGTGTTCTAATTTTGTGGAAAATTTCAACAAAAGAGTCACTGAAGCAGTTCACTGCATGTTGTAAAAATAGTCCAGGGTGCTAGAGGAAAAAAATGTACAAGCATTTTTAACTGAATATTCAGTAGAGATGTTCATACTCTGCTTATTTTTTTAAAGGAGTGGAACTGAGTTTGTGAAATGAGGACAGTAAAATTACTGCAGAGTGCCATACATGTGTGTCTTATTTTTCACTCGTATAGTGATATTTTTAGGCAGCCTTGCTAATAGACACCTAAAAATTTTCTTTGGTTAGTTTGATCTGTTAAAAAGTTTCCTGATGTTATTAATCCTGGTGTTGTTATTATTGAAATACTTCTTAAAAAACACTTCTAAAAATTGGCTTTATTGCTTCTATAACAACAAAAGATTGACTTTAATACAAGGAGCTTATCACTTAAAAGTTGATACTCTGACAATATCCAAAAGAGTTTGTTGACTAATTTAGGGTTATAGTTAGAACAGAGATATTCTTAGAGGAGCAGAGAGTACATGTTACTAGGCACTTAGGAGTTACCACTGGACGCTGGACTTGGTTCTGAGTTTTCTGTCAGCTGTGGAAAAGGAAAAAGGGAAGCACATTGGCTCACTGAGTATTGCTTCTGGCTAAATAAAATACTCAAAATCATTTGCAGAGGCTTTTGTTTTTGTTGTTCAGTCACTATGTTGTATCCAACTCTTTGCAACCCCATGGACTGCAGTGCACCAGGCTTCCTTGTCCTTCACTGTCTCCTGGAGTTTGCTCAAATTCATGCCCATTGAGTCGGTGATGCTGTCTAACCACCTCACCCTGTGCTGCTCGCTTCTTCTTTTGCCTTCAGTCTTTCCCAGCATTGGGGTCTTTTCCAATGAGTTGGCTCTTTGTATCAGGTGGCCAAAATATTGGAGTTTCAGCTTCAGCATCAGTCCTTCCAATGAATATTCCGGGTTGATTTCCTTTAGGATTGACCGGCTTAATCTCCTTGCAGTCCAGGGGACTCTCAAGAGTCTTCTCCAACACCACAGTTCAAAAGCATCATTTCTTCCTTGCTCAGCCTTTATGGTCCAGCTCTCGTATCCATACATGTCTATGGAAAAAAATCATGGCTTTGACCATACAGACCTGTGTCAGCAAAATGTCGTCTCTTGCTTTTTAATATGCTGTGTAGGTTTGTCCTAGCTTTCCTTCCAAGGAGCAAGTGTCTTTTAATTTCATGGCTGCAGTTACCATCTGCAGTGATTTTGGAGCCCCAAGAAAATCTATCACTGCTTCTAATTTTTCCCAACTATTTGCCATGAAGTATGGGACCAGATGCCATAATCTTACTTTTTGTATGTTGAGATTCAAGCCAGCTTTTCACTGTCCTCTTTCACCCTCATCAAGAAGCTGTTTAGTTCCCTTTCACTTTCTGCCCTTAGAGTGGTATCATCTGCATATCTGAGATTGTTGGTATTTCTCCCAGCAGTCTTGATTCCAGCTTGTGGTTCCTCCAGCCCAGAATTCTGCATGTAATTTGAATAAACAGGGTGACAATATACAACTTTGACATACTCCTTTCCCAATTTTGAACCAGTCAGTTGTTCTGTGTAAGGTTCTAACTGTTGCTTCTTGACCTGCATACAGGTCTCTCAGGAGACAGGTAAAGTGGTCTGGTATTCTCATCTCTTGAAGAATTTTCCATAGTTTTGCATAGTCAATAAAGCAGAAGTAGATTTTTAAAAAAATTTCCTTGCTTTCTCTATGATCCAGTGAAGATGTTTCTTAGAACTTAAAGCAGAATTTTTATTATGAACAAAAGGTATGACATTGAATTAAGTCTCAAACTACAATAGAAAGTCTCAGACTGTTAAATTGCATAATGTTTATAAGGATCCTTTGTAAGACCCTTTATGAGAGAATATGGCTGAGCAGCCTTTTTTTTTGATCATCTAGTTTAAATCAAAGATGAACCTCAGAAAATTTAGAAGAATGAATATTTAAGAGAAATAATCAGGTTCTATGCCGTACCGTTCAGAAGCCGCTAACCACTTGTAGCTACTTCCATCTAAATTTAAATTAATTCAACTCCTCAGTCACAGTAGCCACATTTCAAGTGCTCACTGGCCACATGTGGCTAGGGGCGACTATATTGGATGGTGCAAATATGGAAAATTTCCATCATCAAAAAAAGTTTTGTCGGACAGGACTGTTTTAGCCATTTCCTCTCAAAACTGATTTCATAATTGCTAGTGTGTGTTAGTTGCTCAGTCGTGCCCGACTCTTTGCGACCGCACGGACTGCAATCCACCAGGTTCCTCTGTTCATGAGATTTTCCAGGCAAGGATGCTGGAGTGGGTTGCCATTTCCTTCTCCAGGGGATCTTCCCAACCCAGGGATCGAACCTGGGTCTCCTGCACTGCAGGCAAATTCTTTACCGACTGAGCTACAAGGGAAGCCCAGAATTGCTGGAGCACTCTGCAAATACAGAGATTTCTGTGATCTTCAGTTCAGTTCAGTCACTCAGTTGTGTCTGACTCTTTGCAACCCCATGAATCACAGCATGCCAGGCCTCCCTGTCCATCACCAACTCCTGGAGTTCGCTCAAACTCCTGTCCATCGAGTTGGTGATGCCATCCAGCCATCTCATCCTCTGCTGTCCCCTTCTCCTCCTGCCCCCAATCCCTCCCAGCCTCAGGGTCTTTTCCAGTGAGTCACTCTTTGCATGAGGTGGCCAAAGCATTGGAGTTTCATCTTTAGCATCAGTCCTTCCAATGAACACCCAAGACTGATCTCCTTTAGGATGAACTGGTTGGACCTCCTTGCAGTCCAAGGGACTCTCAAGAGTCTTCTCCAACACCACAGTTCAAAAGCATCAATTCTTCAGTGCTCAGCTTTCTTCACAGTCCAACTCACATCCATACCAAGACCACTGGTCTTGACAGTCCTCTAGTTCTGTAGGTCTGGAAGAGTGCTGGCAAGTTTGTCATTTCAGAAGTTCCTCAATTGCCTAAGATCAACAAGTCAGGTTTTATGACTACCGCATTTGATTTTTCCTCAGGTATTTGGCAGATATTAGGTGGCAGTTCTTATTGGTATTCCAGAAGTTATTAAGTTGAAAATTTGAATAAAGTTTTTTCCTTTGATTCAGCTGTTTTATAATATGTGCGTGTGTGTGTTAAAAATGAGAGCAATGTACTTTAGCTGTGCCACATATAAAGCTGTCAGATTAATATAAACATTTGAACAAGTTCATTGATTCATTAAAAAAAAAAGGCTGCATCGTTTATTCTCTTACTTAGAAACAAGGACTGCTGGGGATAGCTAAAGGTAGGATATATTTATTTATTTGTCTGTACTGGGTCTTTGGAGAAGGAAATGGCAACCCACTCCAGTATTCTAGCCTGGGAAATCCCATGGACAGAAGAGCCTGGTGGACTACAGTCCATGGAGTCGCAAAAGGCGGACACGACTGAGAGAAAACACACACACTGGGTCTTAGTTGTAGCATATAGGATCTCTAGTTGAGGTGTGTGGGATAGAAGTTTGGGCCCTCTGCATTGGGATCCTGGAATCTTAGCCACTGGACCACCAGGGAAATCCCAGAATGATTTTTTTTTTCTTTGGAAGAAAAGTTTTGATGCTTCTGAAGTACCTGAACTGTTATACTTGGAGGGGGCCGTACCTAGAGCTGCTGCCTTTTTCTTTTTTTTCCCTCTGTAGTATTCCTTAATTCTCGATTGTTTTTCACTTGCCACCGCCTTGGTAACATCCTTTATCATCTTTTACCAGAGTGCATGGTTCTCAAACTGTGCATTGAGGACCCTTGAAAGCACAGCAGAGAACTCACAGGTATTGCCAAGAGATGCTTAAGAATGTTGAGGGAAATACAGCAACATGTGCTGGAAACCACGCAAAGTACAAGCTTGAGGTAGTTCATTTTGAAAATTAGATTTATATATTCCTTTCAGTGTTACCATATTTTTACGAAGCTGAGTTTTTGAGATTTGTTGTGACAAAAAGCAAGTACCATGAGAAAATTTATGTGAAACAGGAAGAAGGTAATGTCCAACCTGATTCTAATGTTGTTTGCTGTGCTCAACAGAAGTTGTTAGGACATGTATCCTTCTTAAGCTGTTTGGACCTGACTGTTTAAGCAGGATGGCTAGGTATTTCTTTTGGCCTGTGAAGACATTCCTGATACAGTAAGGACCTTGTAAACCCAGAAAACGGGAACCTCTAGTATAGGTAGATAGCCCTTAACTCTTGTGATAGCCCTTAACTCTTTCCTTGCCTCTTTTGGTCCGTTGTATTGTTGCCATTGTTATCCTTGTCGAAGGAACCTTCTAGATTTCCCCTTTGTTTCTAGGATACTGTTAGTATGATAACTTTAATCTTTTAAATTTATCTTCATTCTTTTTACTAGTCTTTTCCAGTTATTTCCCTTAAGCTTCTACAAGCTTGTTTACCAAATGCAAATAGTTTCCCTCAAATGTTATCTTCCATTCTTTGCTATTTCCCTCCAAAAATCATTAAATGCAAAGAGCAAGTAATAATACACTCTTATCACAAACTAACTTAATTGAAATTGAGTTTATTCATGCAATAAGTGGGTTTAGAAATTGAGTTTAATGGTTCAGCTTAAATTTGAAGTGTACTCTAATTTGCAAAGTAATCTTTAAAAATTGGTTACTTCATTTTTACACTTTTTGTTGAAATTATTTTAGGTTTACAGAAGAGTTTCAAAGATAATATAGAGAGTTGTTGTATACTTTTTAACTCAGATTCCTTTGAGTGAAAATAGGGTAAATAAACTTAACACGGCCATTTATCAAAATCCAGAGATTAACATTAGTATAGTGCTGAGAGGCCAAACTGCACTGATTTGGGCTTCACTGGTCTTTCCTCTGATGGCCATTTTCTGTTTGAGGGCACAATCTAGGTTATCACATTGCATTTTGTTGTCACATCTCCATAGTCTTCTCCAGTCTTTGACAGTCTATCAGTCTTTCCTCAATGATTTTGATGAGTGTTGCTGATTTTGTAGAATGTTTCTCAAGTTGAGTTTGATGTTTCTCCAACGGTTAGATTGGGGCTATGGATTTGGGGAAGATGCAACCAAGGTGAAGTGCCCACATCACATCATAGCAGAGAGCACATGATAGAGCGTCAGCCTGGCTTATGACTGCTGATGTTCCCCTTGATGACTTGGTTAAGGTGGGGTCAACCAGATTTCTCCACTGTTGTTCCTGTTCCTCTCCATTCTCCATACTCAGTACTCCATACTCTCCATGCTCTGTTTACTAGCTACCAGTCACGGAGTCCAATATACTCATGGGTTGGAGAATTAAGTTCTAGTTCTTGGAAGGAGGGGTGTCAAAAACTTTGAGGACATGTGTTAAAATCACCCCCAAATTAATAAAGTTTAGAAGAGAGCTACTTTGAGGTTATGTTAATATCCTGTTTCTCTTTAAAATTTCAATCACTAATTTTCAGTTTATTAGTCAGTTTTGCCTGTAGTACTTATCTAGCGTTCTAACAATGATTGTCTATTTCCCTTATTCTTCTTTTATTATTTGGAGTTGTTTTGTAGAACAGAGTTGACCTTTTCTGTTGTTTATTTAGTTATGTATTTATATCAGTTTGGACTTGTAGATATTTATAAAATAACCTTTTGATATTGTAACTGCCTTTGGTACTAAGGTTCTGGCAGGGGGTGTATTGTTGGAGCTTTTTTTGTTTTGTTTTAAAGAAATCTTTATTTTTAAACAATTTCAGAATAACAGTAAAGTTGCAAAAATATCACAAAGAATTAATTTATATATATGCCTTTCACCCATATTCCCCAGATGGCAATATTTTATGTAGTGCTTTATCATTCTCTCTTGCTCTGTCATTTTTTCTCCTTAACATTAACCTTGATAGCCCTTTACTTATAAGTGCTAAAGTGTGTGTTTCTTAAAAACGAGAATATTTTCTCGCCTAGCCAAGGTTCAGTTTACCAAATCAGGAAATTAAACATTGATAAAATACTATTACTTAATTTATGGACCTAATTCAATTTTCTCCAATTATCTCTACAATTCTGTTACAGCAAAAGAAAAATTTTCAGGGTCTGTACATTATATTTATTTGTCATATCTCTTTACTCTCCTATAATCTGATAGCGTTCTTCAGTTTTTTGTTTTTCATGATCTTGATACTTTTGAAGATATTGCTAAATTTGGTTTTGTCTGTTGTTTCCCATGATTAGGTTCAGACTATGAATATTTGGCAAGAGTGCCAAAGTTATGCTGCATACTCACTGCATCATATCAGCATGTGATTGTGTGTATAAATATTCTGTTCTTATCTAATTTTTAGTTTTAGCATTCAATGTGGTTACATTTGGGGCTTCCTAGTGGTAAAAAACTGACCTGCTAATGCAGGAAATGTAAGAGACTTGAGTTTGATCCCTGGGTCGGGAAGATCCGCTGGAAGAGGTTATAGCAACCCACTCCAGTATTCTTGCCTGGAGAAGCCCATGGACAGAGGAACCTAGAGGACTGTGGTCCATAAGGTCAAAAAAGAGTCGAACACGACTGAAGCGACTTAGCACGCATGCACACACATGATTATATTTTAGTTTGAGACACAAGTAAGTTCTTCTCTTTTTATTTGTATTTCACTTTAGAAAATCCCTCTATCCTTATTAAAGTCATTAGCTGATTAATTAATGAGATTAAAAAATTATTTATTTATTGGCTGTGATGGGTCTTCATTGTTGCACTCAGACTTTCTCTAGTTATGATCAGGGGATTACTCTCTAGTTGCGGTGCAAGGGCTTCTGATTGTGGTGGCTTCTCTTGTTGTGAAGCACTGGCTCTAGGAACTCTGGCTTCAGCAGTTGCAGTACGTGAGCTCAGTAACTGTGACAAACAGGCTTAGTTGCTCTGAAGTATTGTGGGATCTTCCCAGAAAAGGGATTGAATTGGTGTCACTTGCATTGCAAAGCGGGTTCTTAACCATTGGATCATAAGAGAAGCCCCTAATTAATGAAATTTTTAAGTGGTTCCTCAAATAAGAACTTTTAAAAAGTCACATGATGTTGATTGGTCCCATTATTGGTGATGTTAACTTTGATCACTTGCTTAAAGAGTTGTCTGCCATGTTTCTCCATTATAAAGTTACTGTTTTTCTTTGTAGAAAGATACTTTGAGACTGCATAAATATCCTATTCCTAATCAGACTTTTATCCACTGTTTTTAGTATTCAGTTGGATTATGATTTTGATTCAAAACACAGGTGTATTTGTTTTTATTTGCATCCCCACTTTAGAAAAGCTTCCCCCATTTTTACTGAATTAATTAATGTATTAAGGGAATTTAAATGTGTTTCCCCAAGTAAGAGCTGTTTTTAAAAGAGTATATCTCCCTCATCCCATCTATTCTGTTCCCACTGCCTTGTCCTTTTCCCCTTGTTCCACCTAGCCCCTGAATGTAGCTAATTTCATTTTTCTGGCTTTCTTATTTTTAAAAACAGATTTATTGAGAGATAATTCATGTACTGTACAACTCACCCTTGTGAAGTGCTCAATTCAATGGTTTTAGTGTATTCCTAGAGTTGTAAAGCCATCATCACAGTCTAATTTTAGAACCCTTTCATCACCTCCAAAAGAAACCCATACTCATTAGCAATCACTCCCTATTCCTCTGGAATTCATCCCCTCCCCTCTTCCTCTTATACCTGCTACTGCCCTATCCCTGCACTCAGTAACCATTACTCTACTTTCTGTTTCTCCTAATTTGCCTGCTCCAGACGTTTATGTAAATAGAATCATACTTTATGGTCTTTCTTTCAGTTAACGATTTCAGGATTCACCCATGTGTAGTGTGTATCAATATGTGGCATTACTGAATCATATTCTATTGTATGAAAATACTGCATTTTATTTATTCTAAGTGGGCATTGGGTTTTACACTTTTTGGCTATTATTTGTAATGTTGATATGAACATTTTTATCCTGGGTTTATGACTAGAAATGGAACTGGTAAATCATGTGGTAACTTCAACTGATATTTTGCCATGATCTTTTAATGTATTTATTGGCTATTTACATATATATATTTTTGGAAAAATGTGTATTCTGATCCTTTGCCCATTTTTAATTGGATTTTTAAAATCATTTTAGCAGTGCAATGTAGGAGTATATATTTTAGATATTAGACACTTGTCAGATATGCAATTTGCAAATATTTTCTCTCATTCAATGAGTAGTCTTCACTTTCTTTTTTAAATTGTAATATAGTTGATTTACAATATTATGTTAGTTTCAGGTGATATAACAGTGATTTAGTTACATACACACATATAGAGATATATTTTGCTTGGGATTGCATTGAACCTATAGATTAAGTAAGGAAGAACTGATAACTTGGCAATATTGTATCTTCTTATCTATGTACAAGGTATTTCTCCATTTATGTAGATTTTTGAAAATTTCTTAAGAGTTTTTTCCTTTTAAGTGCTGTTTTTCTGGTTCCCACAACTTTTGCTAAGCTGTATTTTCATTTTCATTCGTTCAGCATTTTAAAATTTCTCTTAAGACTCCTTTGACCCATGTGTTGTTTAGAAGTTCATTATTTGATCTCCCAGTATTTCTAGCTATCTGTTGTTGATTTCTAATTCCATTCCATTGTGTAAGAGAGCATACTTTGTATAATTTAAATTTTAAAAACTTTGTTAAGATGTATTTTATGGCCCAGAGTTTGTTCCATCTTGGTGAATGTTACATGTGAGCTTGAGAAGAATGTGTGTTTCTGCTCTGGTTGGATGAAATACTCTATAGATGGTGCTCTTCAGTTCAACTATGTCCTTACTGGGTTTTAGGCCAGCTGGATCTTTTAATTCCTGAATGAGGGGGTATGGAAGTCTTTAGCTACAATAGTAAATTCATCCAGTTCTCTTTTCACGTCTATTAGTTTTTGTCTCATATATTTTGATGCTCTGCTGTTAGGCTCATACAAAGTAGGGACTGTTATGTCTTCTTAGAGAACTGACCCCTTTATCATTATGTAATGTCCATCTTTATCTCTTAATATTCCTTGCTGTAAAGTCTGCTTTGAAATTACTATAGCTACTCCAGCTTTTTTTGATTAGTATTAGTAGCATATCTTTTCCATTCCTTCACTTTTAATCTGTGTGTGTCTCTATATTAAAGTTGGTTTATTTTAAACATTTATTTAGTAGACTGTAGTTTAGTTGTATCATTTTTTAACTCATTCTAAACTGCTGTTTAATTAGTTTATTTAAACCATGTGGAAATGATTATTGATACAATTGGATTAATATCTACCATATTTGTACTGTTTTCTATTCTCTGCTCTATTCGTTTCCATTTTGTCTTCCACTCTTTTTCTGCCTCTGTTTGTTTCTTTTCCTTCTTCAGTTGTAACTGAACATTTTATATGATTCTACTATTTGTCCTCTCCAGTACTCTTCATTTCACTTATCTATTGGCTCTAATCACCTGGAAAATCCCATGGACGGAGGAGCCTGGTGGGCTGCAGTCCATAAGGTCGCTAAGAGTCGGATGCGACTGAGCAACTCCACCTTCACTTTTCACTTTCATGCATTGGAGATGGAAATGGCAACCCACTCCAGTATTCTTGCCTGGAGAATCCTAGGGACGGGGGAGCCTGGTGGCTGCTGTGTATGGGGTCACACAGAATCGGGCATGACTGAAGCGACTTAGCATCAGCATATACATTTTATTTCTTTTTAAAAATGATTTTATTTACTTATTTATTTTTGGTTGCACTGAGTCTTTCTTGTTGCATGCAGGCTTTCTCTAGTGGCAAGTCGGGGCTACTCTTCATTGCTATGCTCGGACTTCTCATTGAGTGGCTTCTCTTGTTGCAGATCACAGGCTCTAGTGCTTGGGCTTCATTAGATGTGGTTCATGGGCTTAGTTGCTCTGCATTGTGTGGAATCTACACAGACCACTGATTGAAAGTGTCTCTTGCATTGGCAGGCAGATTCTTATCCACTGCACCACCAGGCAAGTCCTCAGTTCTATTTAAAAAAAAATTTTTTTTTTAGATCAATGCAAAGAAATAGAGGAAAAGAACAGAATGGGAAAGACTAGAGATCTCTTTAAGAAAATTAGAGATATCAAGGGACTATTTCATGCAAAGATGGGCTCTATAAAGGACAGAAATGGTCTGGACCTAACAGAAGCTGAAGCTGTTGTTAAGAAGAGGTGGCAAGAATACATGGAAGAACTGTACAAAAAGATCTTGAAGACCCAGATAATCATGATGATGTGGTCACTCATCTAGAGCCAGACATCTTGGAATGTGAAGTCAAGTGGGCCTTAGAAAGCATCACTATGAACAAAGCTAGTGGAGCTGTTGAAATTCCAGTGGAGCTGTTTCAGATCCTGAAAGTTGGTGCTGTGAAAGTTCTGCACTCAGTATGCCAGCAAATTTGGAAAACTCAGCAGTAGCCACAGGACTGGAAAAGGTCAGTTTTCATTCCAATTCCAAAGAAAGGCAATGCCAAAGAATGCTCAAACTACCGCACAATTGCACTCATCTCTCAGGCTAGTAAAGTAATGCTCAAAATTCTCCAAGCCAGGCTTCAGCAATACGTGAACCGTGAACTCCTGATGTTCAAGCTGGTTTTCGAAAAAGCAGAGGAACCAGAGATCAAATTGCCAACATCCGCTGGATCATGGAAAAAGCAAGAGAGTTCCAGAAAAACATCTATTTCTGCTTTATTGACTATACCAAAGCCTTTGACTGTGTGGATCACAATAATCTGTGGAAAATTCTGAAAGAGATGGGAATACCAGACCACCTGACCTGCGTCTTGAGAAATCTGTATGCAGGTCAGGAAGCAACATTAGAACTGGACATGGAACAACAGACTGGTTCCAAATAGGAAAAGGAGTACGTCAAGGCTGTATATTGTCACCCTGTTTATTTAACTTCTATGCAGAGTACATCATGAGAAACACTGGGCTGGAAGAAGCACAAGCTGGAATCAAGATTGCTGGGAGAAATATCAATAACCTCAGATATGCAGATGACACCACCCTTATGGCAGAAAGTGAAGAGGAGCTAAAGGGCCTCTTGATGAAAGTGAAAGAGGAGAGTGACAAAGTTGGCTTAAAGCTCAAGATTCAGAAAACGAATATCATGGCATCCGGTCCCATCACTTCATGGGAAATAGATGGGGAAACAGTGGAAACAGTGTCAGACTATTTTTGGGGGGCTCCAGAATCACTGCAGATGATGACTGCAGCCATGAAATTAGAAGACGCTTACTCCTTGGAAGAAAAGTTATGACCAACCTAGATAGCATATTCAAAAGCAGAGACATTACTTTGCCGACTAAGGTCCGTCTAGTCAAGACTATGGTTTCTCCTGTGGTCATGTCAGAGTTGGACTGTGAAGAAGGCTGAGCACCGAAGAATTGATGCTTTTGAACTGTGGTGTTGGAGAAGACTCTTGAGAGTCCCTTGGACTGCAAGGAGATCCAACCAGTCCATTCTGAAGGAGATCCAACCCTGGGATTTCTTTGGAAGGAATGATGCTGAAGCTGAAACTCCAGTACTTTGGCCACTTCATGCGAAGAGTTGACTCATTGGAAAAAACTCTGATCCTGGGGGGATTAAGGGCAGGAGGAGAAGGGGACGGCAGAGGATGAGATGGCTGGATGGCATCACTGACTCGATGGACATGAGTCTGAGTGAACTCCGGGAGTTGGTGATGGACAGGGAGGCCTGGCGTGCTGCGATTCATGGGGTTGCAAAGAGTCGGACACGACTGAGCGACTGAACTGAACTGGACTAGTCATTGCCCTTGAGGATGCAGTATACACTTACAACTAATCCAAGTCCTCTTTCAAATAACACTACACTATTTCACTGATATTACAAGTATCTTTTAACAGAATATTTCTAGTTTCTCCCTTCTGTCGTTCTAATGTTGCTATCATTCATTTCACTTATCTATAGGCTCTAATCATCAAATGCATCATTGGTATTATTATTTTGAATAAACTTTTCTATGCTAAATCAATTAAGAATTATTAATTAAGAAAAATGAAAAATTTTACTTTGCCTTCATTTTCTTTCTCTGATGCTTTTCCTTTTTTATTTCTTAAAATTTTTTTTTAATGGTACGATAATTGCTTTACAATGTTGTGTTGGTTTCTATTGTACAACAATTCTAATCAGCCATAATTATATGTGTGTGTGTGTGTGTGTGTGTGTATCCTCGTCTCCTTTCTTTATGTAGATATGGGTTTCTCACTTTTGACATATAATTTTCCCTCTCTCTGAAGACTTTTTAATCATTTCTTTTCAAGAGATGTCTACTGGTGATGGATGCACTTGGCTTTTTTAGTCTGAGAGTCTTTATTTCTGTTTCACTTTTAAAGGATAATTTGATTAGATACAGAATTCTAGATTGTATTCCACCCCACCATACACAAACACTCAGCACTTTACTTTGTTCCACTCTCATTCTTTATTCTACTCTCTTGCTTGCATGATTTCTGAAGAGAAGTTCAATGTAATCTTTATCCTTCCTCTATAGAAAAGTGTTTTTTTCCTCTGGCTTTCTTTAAAACTTTGTCTTTGATTATCTGCAGTGGAACTATGATATGCTTAAATGTAGACTTTGAAATATCATTTTGGTTGGTGTTCTCTGAGCTTCTGTATCTGGGGCTTGGTATCTACCATTAATTTTGTGAAAGTCTCTGTCAAACTGTGTCAAATATTCCTTCTGTTTATTTCTTTTTTTCTTTTCCATTATACCCTTTGTAATTGACCCACAGTTCTTAGATATTTTGTTCTTTCTTTTGCTTTTTTTCTATTTCCATTTTAGTTTTGGAAGTCTCTGCTGACATTTCTTCAAGTTCACTGATTGTTCCCTTGGCTGTGTCTAGACTACTGATGAGCCCGTCAAAGCCATTCTTCATTTCTGTTGTAGTATTTTGATGTCTAGTGTTTCCTTTTGATTCTTAGAACTTCCATCTTTCTGCATCATTACACATCTGTTGTTGTATGTTGCTGCTTTTTCCATTAGACACCTTAGCATATTCATTGTAATTGTTTTAAATTCCTGGTCTGATAATTCCAACATTTCTGCCCTGTCTGAGCCTGGTTCTACTGCTTGCTTTGTCTCTTCCAACTGTGCTTTTGGTGATTTAGCATGCTTTGTAACTTTATTGTTTAAAGCTGGGCATGATGTACTGAATGAATGGAACCGAGGCAAATAAGCCTTTAGTGTAAGGATTTATTTGGATAGGAGTGGGCTTCCCTAGTGGCTCAGATGATAAAGAATCTGCCTGCAATACAGAAGATATGAGTTCAGTCCCTGGGTTGGGAAGATCCCCTGGAGAAGGGAATGGTTACCCACTCCAGTATTCTTGCCTGGAGAATTCCGTGGACAGACGAGCCTGGTAGGCTACAGTGCATGGTGCCATACAGAGGCAGACACAACTGAGTGACTTTCACTTCACTTTCACTTGAGGCTGTGTTTACTGTTTGTTTTAGGTAAAATTTCCTCTGTGTACCTTTTTAAAAAAAATTCTTTTTGTCTTGGGATTTCCTAAATATTTAAACATTATGTATTATAGAAACACATAATGATGATTATCTTAATGATAATTTCTATGTATCCAGCACTTACTGTGTACTAGCTTAGATACTAAGATGTGTGTTTTGCCATTTAATCCTTACAGTGACTTTATGAGGGAAGGCACAGTTACTTACAGTTTTCATTTTCTAGAGGAAGAAATTTAGGCATAGGAAGATTAAGTAATTTTCTCAACATATGCAGCTTATTAATGGGGCTTAGAATTGAGATTTAAATTTATAAATCTCAGACCAATAAAGTAGCCTGACTTTAGAGCCTGCTATGTTTGTGTGTAATGAGCTTACTGAAGTTTTCTGAGTTCTTGAATGAATTGGTTTGTCTTATTTTAATTTTACCAGGAAATATTCGATAAATGTCAAGGACATAGTATTGGGCTTAATAGTTTATTATTGTTATTTTTGGCTTTAACACAAGGCTTGCAGAATCTTAGCTCCTGCACAGTGGGTTGAACCCAGACCCCTGCAGTGAAGGTGCCAATTTCTAACCACTGAACTGCCAGGGAATTCCCAATAGCTTACTTTAAATAGTTAATAATATGTCCTGTATTTCCAGTAGAGCAATAGGAGTTTACTATTAATAATAAGAAAAATGGTGTATAGTTCATTTTGCAAAAAGATAATTTAAAAATTTCAACATAATAATTAAAATACATTAATTCTACTAAATTAGGATTGATAAATAGATTCTCAATAGTTCAGTTCAGTCGCTCAGTCATGTCCGACTCTTTGCAACCCCATGAATTGCAGCACTCCAGGCCTCCCTGTCTGTCACCAACTCCCGGAGTTCACCCAAACTCATGTCCATCGAGTCAGTGATGCCATCCAGCCATCTCATCCTTTGTCGTCCCCTTCTCCTCCTGCCCCCAATCCCTCCCAGCATCAGGGTCTTTTCCAATGAGTCATCTCTTTGCATGAGGTGGCCAGAGTATTGGAGTTTGAACTTCAGCATCAGTCCTTCCAATGAACACCCAGGACTGATCTCTTTTAGGATGGACTGGTTGGATCTCCTTGCAGTTCAAGGGACTCTCAAGAGTCTTCTCCAACACCACAGTTTCAAAAGCATCAATTCTTCAGTGCTCAGCTTTCTTGACAGTCCAAGTCTCACATCCATACATGACCACTGGAAAAACTATAGCTTTGACTAATTCTTGACTAGATTCTCAATAAGTTGTCTAGAAAATATGGATTTCTGTAAATCAAAGAAATCTGCCATTTTATTAATTTAGAATTATTTTTGGAATGATTTTTCTCATTTCAAGTTTATTGAGTATATGTAACAGACAAGAACAGTTATAAGCATAAGATTATATGCATACACATTTAAGGAAATATTATTTGTACATCCTTCTTAAATACCATCTTTATCTTATTTTTCTCATACATATAATTTCTTAGTTGTATAAAAATACTTCCAGTTTTTATTTTGTATTTTTACCCCTTTCCCTATTTTCTTCCACTGTACATGAATGTTTATTTAATATCTGTTGGTTATTTCAGATACTTTTTTGTTCGCAGACTTTAGAACATGTGTAAATTACAGTTTGGTAAATGATTTTTATATAGCATTGTTTAAAATACTATAATTTAACTTATACTTTAAATGTTTTCCATTGATGATAAATCTATGTTGAATGACTCAAATACTATTGACTGAGAATCTTTTATTTTTTCTAAAAAAAAAAAAAATCTTCACTTTTTTCCTGAGAAATGTTTCTTGTCTCTTCTGCTTGGTTGGTTCACTTTGCTGTCCTATAAACATGCCTATTTATTCAAATCTCTTCTTGATTAAGTATTTAATATTACTCTGCATCTCTGCCTAGTACCCTGTTCAACTCTTCCTTGAAGGATTAGCAGAATTCTTAAAGCCTTCCATAATTCTTATTGTTAATGATCTCCTTTTTGTTCCTCTGACAACTTTAAACCTTGATGGTCAATAATACTACTAAGAATAGTTTAAAAAAAATAGCTGAAATTACATGCTGTTTATGTACCAGACATTTTGCCAAGTGTTTTCCTTGAATGTTTCATTTAGTGCTCATATTAATTCTGCAAAGTCAGTACTGTTATCTTCAAATGACAGAGAAATGTGACTTGGGCTTTGTGAGGTTAATATTTGCCCAAAGTCATATAGTTATCGGAGCCATGATTCAGGTTAGATCTATCTGATTAGAGAGTCTGTACTCAACTACTTTGCTAGCATTTAAATATTTAGCTTTTTTTTGTTGTTGTTCTTTTTTCCTCATTCTCATACTTAGTTTTTGTTCTTACTGGATTGTAAAATCATTGAGAGTAAGACCTTACTTCTAATATGAGTCAAAAATACATGCTGATAAGTTTCTGAGTAGTACCAGATTATCTTATAGGATGTTCAGTAATGATTAGGTATATATAAAATAATTTTGATGGTTTCTTTTAAAATTAGTTCATTTATTTGGCTACATTGGACCTAAGTTGCGGCATGAAGGATCTTTGTTGTCATGTGGGATCTTTTGTTGCAGCACATGGACTCTAGTTGTGGCATTCAGGCTTTGTTGCTCCACAGCATGTGGGATCTCGGTTTCCTGACCAGAGATTGAAACTGTGTCCCCTGCTTTGCAAGGAGGATTCTTAACCAGTGGATCACCAGGGAAGGCTCTAATTTTAATGCTTTCTAAATATGTACGAAAATATTTTATGATGGTTATTTCTAAACTTAAAACCATCCTGGCGAGGTACGGGTCAGCAGTGGACTGCTGTGGGGGAAGGGCCCTGGGTGCAGTAGACCTGGGTATGGCATAAGCCCTCTTGGAGGAGATGGCCATTAACCCCACCATAGAGCCGCCAGAACTTACACAGGACTGGGGCAAACAGACTCTTGGAGGGCACAAACAGAACTTTTGTGTGCACTGGGATCCAGGAGAAAGGAGCAGTGACCCCACAAGAGACTGACCCAGACTTGCCCAGGAGTGACCAGGAGTCTTCAGAGGAGATGTGGGTTGACGGTGGCCTGCTGCAGGGTTGAGGGCACTGAGTATAGCAGTGCACGTGTGGGAGCTTTTGAAGGAAGTTGCCATTGTCTTCATTACCTCCACCATAGTCCTCAGGTCAAATAACAGGGAACAAATAGCAGGGAACACAGGCCTGCCCTTCAACAGAAAATTGGATTAAAGATTTACTGAGCATGGCCCCGCCCATCAGAACAAGACCCAGTTTCCCCCTCAGTCAGTCTCTCCCATCAGGAAACTACCATAAGCCTCTTAACCTTCTCCATCACAGGGCAGCCAAACTGAAAACCACAATCACAGAAAACTAACCAATCTGATCCTATGGATCACAGTCTTGTCTAACTCAATGAAACTATGAGCCATGCCCTGTAGGGCCACCCAAGATGGACAGGTCATGGTGGAGAGTTCTGACAAAATGAGGTCCACTGAAGAAGGGAATGGTAAACCACTTCAGTATTCTTGCCTTGGGAACCCCATGAACAGTATGAAAAGGCAAAAAGGTAGGACACTGAAAGATGAACTCTTCAGGTCGGTAGGTGCCCAATATGCTACTGGAGATGAGTGGAGAATTAATTCCAGAAAGAATGAAGAGACAGAGCCAAAGCGAAAACAACACCCAGTTGTGGATGTGGCTGGTGATGGAACAAAGATCCGATGCTGTAAACAGCAATACTGCATAGGAACCAGGAATGTTAGGTCAGCGATCAAGGCAAATTGGAAGTGGTCAAACAGGAGATGGCAAAGAAGAAAAGGAAAGATATACCCATTTGAATGCAGAGTTCCAAAGAATAGAAAGGAGAGATAAGAAAGCCTGACTCAGTGATCAGTGCAAAGAAATAGAAAACAGTAGAATGGGAAAGACTAGTGATCTCTTCAAGGTAACTAGAGATACCAAGGGAACTTTTCGTGCAAAAATGGGCACAATAAAGGACAGAAATGGTATGGACCTAACAGAAGCAGAAGATATTAAGAAGAGGTGGCAAGAATACCCAGAAGAACTATACAAAAAAGATCTTCACGACCCAGATAATCATGATGGTGTGATCACTCACCTAGAGCCAGACATCCTGGAATGAGAAGACAAGTGGTCTTTAGGAAGCATCACTGTGAACAAAGCTAGTGGAGGTGTTGAAATTCCAGTTGAGCTATTTCAAATCCTAAAAGATGATGCTGTGAAAGTGCTGCACTCAATATGCCAGCAAATTTGGAAGACTCAGCAGTGGCCACAGGACTGGAAAAGGTCAGTTTTCATTCCAATCCAAAGAAAGGCAATGACAAAAGAATGCTCAAACTACTGCACAATTGGATTCATCTCACACATTAGCAAAGTAATGCTCAAAATTCTCCAAGCCAGGTTTCAGTAATACATGAGCCATAAAATTCCAGATGTTCAAGCTGGATTTAGAAAAGGCAGAAGAACCAGAGATTAAATTGCCAACATCTGTTGGATCATCGAAAAAGCAAGAGAGTTGCATAAAAACATCTACTGCTTTATTGACTGTGCTAAAGCCTTTGACTGCGTTTAGTTCAGTTCACTTGCTCAGCTGTGTCTGACTCTTTGTGACCCCATGGACTACAGCATGCCAGACCCCTTGTCCATCACTAACTCCTGGAGTTTACTCAAACCATGTCCATTGAGTAGGTGGTACCATCTAACCATCTCATCCTCTTGTCATCCCTTTCTCCTCCTGCCTTCAATCTTTCCCAGCCTCAGAATCTTTTCCAGTAAGTCAGCTCTGCACATCAGGTGGCCAAAATATTGGAGTTTCAGCTTCAGCATCAGTCCTTCCAGTGAATATTCAGGACTGATTTCCTTTAGGATGGAGTGGTTGGATCTCCTTGCAGTCCAAGGGACTCATGTCTTCTCCAACACCGCAGTTCAAAAGCATCAATTCTTTGGCACTCAGCTTTCTTTATAGTCCAACTCTCACATCTATACATGACTACTGGAAAAAGCATAGCTTTGACTAGACAGACTTTTGTTGGTAAAGTTATGTTTCTACTTTTTAATGCTGTCTAGTTTGGTCATAACCTTCCTTCCAAGAAGTAAACGTCTTTTAATTTCATGGCTACAGTCACCATCTGCAGTGATGTTAGAGCCCCCCAAAATAAAGCCCATCACTGTTTCCATTATTTCCCCATCTGTTTGCCATGAAGTGATGGGACTGGATGCCATGATCTTTGTTTTCTGAATGTTGACTTTTAAGCCAACTTTTTCACTCCCATCTTTCACTTTCATCAAGAGGCTCTTTAGTTCTTCTTCACCTTTTGCCATGAGGGTGGTTTCATCTGCGTATCTGAGGTTATTAATGTTTCTACCCGCAGTTTTGATTCCAGTTTGTGCTTCATCCAGCCTGACATTTCACATGATGTGTACTTTGCATATAAGTTAAATACTCAGGGTGACAATATACAGCCTTGATGTACAATCTAAATCAAATCCCTTACGATTATTCAGTGGAAGTGACAAATAGATTCAAGGGATTAGATCTGATCGAAGGAGTGCCCGAAGAACTATGGATGGAGGTTCGTGACATAGTACAGGAGGCAGTGATTAAGATTATCTCCAAAAAAAAGAAATGCAAAAGGCAAAATGGTTTTCTGAGGATGCTTTACAAATAGCTATAAAAAGAAGGGACGCGAAAGGCAGTGGAGAAAAGGAAAGATATACCCACTTGAATGCAGAGTTCCAAAGTATAGCAAGGAGAGATGGGAAAGCCTTCCTCAGTGATCAATGCAGAGAAATAGAAGAAAACAACAGAATGGGAAAGACTAGAGATCTCTTCAAGAAAATTAAAGATACCAAGGCAACATTTCATGCAAAGATGGAACACTGGGGTACATGTATCTTTTTAAATTTTGTATTCCTCAGAGTATGTGCCTGTAAGTGGGATTTCTGCATCATATGCTTTTATTCCTAGTTTGGCTGTATCAACTTCCACCAACGCTGCAAGAGGGTTCCCCTTCTCCACACCCAGCAGTGACTGTAGACTTTGATGATGGCCATTCTGACTAGTGTGAGGTGATATTTCACTGTAGCTTTGATTTGCATTTCTCTAATATTAGCGATGTTGAGCATCTTTTCATGTGTTTGTTGGCCATCTATATGTCTTTGGAGACAGGTCTATTTAGGTCTTATCCCCACTTTTTGATTGGGTTGTTTGTTTTTCTGTTATTGACTTGTATGAGCTGCTTGTATATTTTGGAAATTAATCCTTCGTCAGTTGCCTGATTTGCTATTATTTTTCCCATTCTCATGGTTGTTTTTTCACCTTGTTCATAGTTTCCTTTGTTGTGCAAATGCTTTTAAGTTTAATTAGGTCCCACTTATTTTTCTTATTTTTGTTTTTATTTCTGTTCCTCTAGGAGGTGGGTCATAGAGGATCTTGCTGTGATTTATGTCATAGAGTGTTCTGCCTATGTTTTCCTCTAAGAGTTTTATAGCTTTTGGTATTACATTTAGGTCTGTAATCCATTTTGAGTTTATCTTTGTGTATGGTGTTAGGAAGTGTTTTGATTTCATTCTTTTACATGTGCCTGTCTAGTTTCTCCAGTACCACTTATTGAAGAGGCTGTCTTTTCTCCATTGCATATTCTTGCCTCCTTTGTAAAAAATAAGGTACCTATAGGTGCATCTCACTCTTATTAATCCATTTTTCTCTTCAAGTGATACAGCAATATGTCTCTCTATGTCCAAATGCTGTTTGATTCTGAGTGAAAGTTATATGTTTGGTATTGTAGGCCCTGAAAGTTATTTGTTTGGTATTGTAGGCCCTGAAAGTTATTTGTTTGGTATTGTAGGCCCTGGCTATTTGTTTTCTATTTACAAAATAACTCTTAGCCAAACCACAAAATACTTACTTTTAATAGCATACAATATGCAGGGTACAAATCTTGAAAATGTAAAAATGATGATCTGGAGGTAGAGGCTAGGATATCAGCAATTGGAAAAGAAGAAATACTGGGCACACAAGCACACACATTTTAGTAAAAAGACAGTAGGTGATCCAAGAAATCAGATTTATACTTTTTTATTTAGTGTTTCATATATTTTTATTCTTATGTGCATGATTTCACAAGAATAAAAATATATTTAAATGATTCTGTATAGCACCTTAGAAGAATATACAACTTAAGGCAAATCATATAGTGAAAAACATGGACCCACACTTATGTATAGTAGGCTTTCAGTTAGATATGTGCTATAGTGACATTGTAGGTTACTTTTAGAAAACGAAGGAAAGGAATTGATGCATTATCGTGAAAATACACATATTTTAAACATTTGTAAAATAGAAGATAACACAAATAAAGGCAATAAACATTGTCAAAAGTAGTTTACAAATTCATATAATAGACTTGCCTGCAATGCAAGAGACCTGAGTTCAATCCCTGGGACGGGAAGATCCCCTGGAGAAGGAAATGGCAGCCCACTCCAGTATTCTTGCCTGGAGAATCCCATGGACAGAGGAGCCTGGCAGGCTACAATCCATGGAGTTGCAAGAGTCAGACATGACTTAGCTACTAAACCACCACCACCAACACCACTATAATAGACTCACTATTTCAGAATCTGTAGATAAAGGAAATAAAATACAGTTCTTTATTTCCCAACTTACAGGTGAACTGCATCATAAATGGCCTATATTAATGTTGGAAAATTGGCCACAAGTGTGCAGTTTTAAACACTAAACATCTTAATAAAGTCTTTTACTTATATGAAGTATATACTCTCAGAAAGCATTGTAAAAACTACATTTCCATGTGAATTTTAGAATTAGCTTGTAATTTTATTAAAAACAAAACTGCTGCTGCAGCGGCTGCTGCTGGTAAGTCGCTTCAGTCATGTCCGACTCTGTGCGACCCCATAGACGGCAGCTCACCAGGCTCCTCCGTCCCTGGGATTCTCCAGGCAAGAACACTGGAGTGGGTTGCCATTTCCTTCTCCAATGCATGAAAGTGAAAAGTGAAAGTGAAGTCGCTCAGTCGTGTCCCACTTTTTGCGATCCCATGGACTGCAGCCTACCAGGCTCTTCCATCCATGAGATTTTCCAGGCAAGATTACTGGAGTGGGGTGCCATTGCCTTCTCTGAAAAAAACTAGTAAGAATATTATTTGGAATTGCATTAAATCCATGTATAAATTTGGGGAAGACTGACATTTTCATATTGAGTCTTCATATCTAGGAACAGGTTTATCTGTCTATTTATTTAGGTATTGCTTAATTTCTCTAAACTGTGCTTTGTAATTTTCAATCTCTAGGTCTTTCTTTCACATCTTTTGTTAGGTTTATCCCTAAGTAATTTTTTTTATATTGTAGTAATACTTAAAAATTCCTATTTCTGATTTTTCACTTCTAGTATAGGGAGATAGAATTGATATTTGTTCATCTGTTTTGTATTTTACAGGTTTGCTAAACTCCTTTATTAGTTCTGGTGTTTTTTGCTGTTGTTTTTAAATAGAATCCACTGGGTCTTCTTCATAAATTATCATATCATCCAAATCTCTTTAACTTTTTCCTTGCTAATTTGGATGTCTTATTTCTTCTTTTGCCTGATTGCACTGATTAGCCTTTCTTTACAACATAGAAGAGAAATGATAAGAGTGGAAAACCCTTTCATGCTCCTAATCTTAGGGGGAAATGTACTACATCTTTCACCAGTTGTATGATGTTGGCTATAGGTTTTTGGTAGATGCTCTTTAGTAGGATGACGAGGTTATCTTCTGTTCCTTATTTGCTGAGAGTGTTCATCAGGAAAGGATTTGGGATCTTATCAAATGCTTTTTCTAAATATCTATTGAAATTATCATACTGTTTTTCTTTTTAGTTTGCTAACGTAGTAAATTACATTTTTTTTTTTTTAATGTTAAGGCAACCCTACATTCCTAGAATAAACCTACCTTTGTGGTGCTATCCCTCTGTGTGTGTATGCTAAGTCACTTCAGTCATGTCCAGCTCTGTGCCACCCTATGGACTGTAGCCTGCCAGTCTCCTCTGTCCATGGAATTCTCTAGGCAAGAATACTGGAGTGGATTGCCATGCCCTCCTTCAAGGGATCTTCCCAACCCAGGGATAAAACCCATGTCTCTTATATCTCCTGCATTGGCAGGTGGGTTCTTTACCACTAGCACCCCTAGGGGCCCATTATCCCTTTAATATTTCATTAGATTAAATTTGCTACAATTTTGTTTAGTATTTATACATCTGTGTTCACGATGGATGTTTTTCTGTAGTGTTTTGCTTTTGTTTTCTTATAAAAGCCTTTGCCTGATTTTTGTATCAGGATAATGCTGGCCTCATTGAATGAGCTGGAAGGTATTTTCTCTTGTTCAGTTTTCCAGAAGAGTTTGTGCGGAATTGGTATTATTTTTCTTTTAAATGTTGATAGGAGTCATCAGTGAAGCCATCTAGTGTGGAGATTTCTTAAGGCTTTAAACTTCAAAATTAATTTCTTCAATGGATATAGAACTATTCACATGTATTTTTTTTCCTTGAGTGAACTTTGTTAGTTTATGTGTTTTAGGAAGTTGTCTATTTTATCTGTTGGCAAATTTACTGACATAAAAATGTTCTTAACATTTATTACCTTTTAGTATCTGTAATTATGTTA
Source organism: Nanger dama (assembly GCA_917880005.1). Classification (NCBI taxonomy): domain Eukaryota; kingdom Metazoa; phylum Chordata; class Mammalia; order Artiodactyla; family Bovidae; genus Nanger; species Nanger dama. The sequence continues at coordinate 61,999,849 of CAKJTW010000006.1, forward strand.
CCTCTCTCATTCTGGATATTATTAATTTGTGTCATGTCTTTTTCCTGACCTTTCTAACAGTTTGCCAGTTTTATTTATTTTTTGAAAGAACCTGCTTTTGGTTTCTTTGATAATCTCTATATTAATCTCTATATTTCCGTTGCCTTTTCATTGATCTTCTCTTTCATCTTTGTTGTTTCTTTTCTTCTGTTTATTCTATGCTAATTTGCTCTTCTCATTCTAGTTCTTTAAGATAGAAGTTGATTTCATATTTTAACGTGAAATTTAAGACAAATCTGCAGCTCAGAGGGATGAACTTGTACAGGAAATGTAAATTTGGTTTAGTCATTGTTGCTATGGTCATAGATAAGGTTGCCAACAGAGATAGGCTTGAGGGAAAAGAGGCAGAATCTGAAACTATTTTTTCCTTTAATGACAGTAAAAGATACCTAACATAACATGTATAATTTTAATCACTTTACAATTCGGAGGTGTTACGTACACTCATATTGTGCATCCATCTTTACTATCCATCTCAAGATCTTTTTCATCCTTCCAAACTGAAACTTGTCATTAGACAATAATTCCGTCTGTCTTCCTCCGTCCCTGGCAGCCATCTTTCTGCTTTCTGTCTCTATGAATTTGACTACTCTAGATACGTAAGTGAAATCATATAATCCTTTTGTGTCTGGCTTCTTTCATTTAAAATAATGTCTTCAAGATTCTTCCATGTTGTAGCATGTGTCAGAATTTCATTCCTTTTAAAGGCTGAATGACATTCTACTGTATGTATATACTATATTTTGTTTATCATTCTTCCATTGATGGACATTTGGGTTGTTTTCACCTTTTGGTTATTATGAGTAATGCTGCTGTAAACTTGATATTTAACTTTTTGAGGATCCACCAAACTGTTTTCCATAATGGCTGCATCATTTTACATTGTGACCAGCAGTGCACAAAGATTCCAGTTTCTCCATGTCCTTACTAACACTAACACATGTATATATGGGAATAAAGAAAATATATGTATATAAACAATAACCATCGTTATGAGTGTGAAGTGGTATCTCATTTTGGTTTTGGTTTTTATTTCCCTAGTGATTAATGATGTGCAGTTTTTCAGGTGCTCATTGGCCACCTATATCTTCTTTGGAGAAATGACTAGTCAAGTTCTTTGCCCATTTTTCATTTTGGTGTGTGTGTGTGTGTTGTAGTTGAGTTGTAGGAGTTCTTTATTTATTTTGTCTATTAATTCTGTAAGAAATATATGATTTGCAAGTATTTCCTCCATTTTATAAGCTGCTTTTTCACTGTTTATAGTGTCTTTTGATATACAAAAGTTTTTAGTTTTAATGAAGTCCAACTTTTGTTGCCAGTGCTTTTGTCATATCTAAGAAATCACTGCCAAACCTAGCATCATGAAGCTTTTGTTCTGTGTTTTCTTCTAAGAATTTTATAGTTTTTGCTCTTATGTTTAGATTTTTGGTTTGTTTTAACTTTTGTGTGTGGTATAAGGTAAGAATATGACCAGTTTGGGAAGACTTCCCAACATTGCCTGGCCAATTAGAGGAAGGATAAGCTTGCAAAGAGGGAAAAATGGACAAATATCAGTGTTGCTGAGAGATCAAATTGCAGCCATGAAATTAAAACACGCTTACTCCTTGGAAGAAAGACCAACCTAGACAGCATGTTAAAAAGCAGAGACATTACTTTGCCAACAAAGGTCCGTCTAGTCAAGACTATGGTTTTTCCAGTAGTCATGTATGGATGTAAGAATTGGACTATAAAGAAAGCTGAGCACCAGAGAATTGATGCTTTTGAACTGTGGTGTTGGAGAAGACGTGAGAGTCCCTTGGACTGCAAGGAGATCCAACCACTCCATCCTAAAGGAAATCAGTCCTGGGTGTTCATTGGAAGGACTGATGCTGAATCTGAAACTCCAGTCCTTTGGCCACCTGATGCGAAGAGCTGACTCATTTGAAAAGACCCTCATGCTGGGAAAGGTTGAAGGCAGGAGGAAAAGGAGACAATAGAGGATGAGGTGGTTGGATGGCATCACCGATTCAATGGACATGAGTTTGAGTAAACTCTGGGAGTTGGTGATGGACAGGAAGCCTGGCATGCTGCAGTCCATGGGGTTGCAAAGAGTCGGACATGACTGAGTGACTGGACTGAACTGAAGAGATCAAATAAGATGAGAATCCACCCCCCCCAAACTCCCAACTTATTACATTTAGAAACATGGAAAACACACAACGGGAAAAGCACAGGCCATGTTTTGGAACAGTGACTGGAATAGGTTTCGGAACAATGAACAGTCTTATTTATTTGTAGCATATAATGTTGGAAATGAGACGAGAAGATTGATGGAGGTCAAATGGAGAAAGACTTTAAGTGGGTTTGAATTTTATACTTTAGGCAGCAGTAACATATGAAAAGGATAATGAAACAATAATTCTGTGAAGTACAGAGTCTTTTATCTCCTTTATATTTGAAAAATTGAATTTCCTTTTTGGTAAGTGAGGTGCATGTAAGGTAGGTCATTAGTAACAGGGGAACTAGTTCTTCCTGGTTGTTGCTAACCTTTGTCTCTAGAAATAGATGCACTTCTATGGACTATTGGATATGTGTAACATACTCAACTTCTTGGTGGGGCTACAGCTGAAAATAGCAAAGTCCTGTTTTTCTTTGGCTATGGCTACACTGTATTGAACTGGATTAGTGTGAGCTGTGGACCAGACTACTGCTTGAGAGATGTTATTTATGTGCCTGAAAGTCATCAAGTGGTGCTATTATTTTCTGTTTTACTGTGCAGCAAAAATTCTGGGCATTTTCTTCAGCTATGGGACTTTTTATCTGGAAGCTGGCTACTCTTTATGCCTCATTATATGGTAACCCTGAGCATGCAGTTATTCTCCTTCAAGGCCCTAATCGCCATCACCAACACTTTCCCAATTAGAAAGTCTATTACAAAAGAATATTTTTAACCAGGAAAAAATAGAAAATATGAACAGACCAATCACTAGTAATGAAATTGAAGCAGTAATTAAAAAACTCCCAACAAATAGAGGTCTAGGACCAGACAGCTACCAAGCATTTAAACAAGTTAATACCTATCCTTCTCAACGTAGTCCAAGATATTGAAGGGGAAGGAATGCTTCCAAACTCATTCTATGAGGCCAGAATTTTCCTGAGACCAAAATGAGATGAAGACATTATAAAAGAAAGAAAATTACAGGCCAGTATTTCTGATGAATATAGATGTAAAAATACTCAATAAAATTATCAGCAAACTTAATTCAACAATACATTAAAAGGAACATACACCACGATCAAGTGGGGTTTATTACAAGAATGCAAGGATTTAACACTCACAGATCACTCAACAACAACATTAACAAAATGAAGGGTAAAAATAAAATGATCGGCTCAATAAAGAAAAAGCATTTGACAATTCACTGTTCATTTATGATACAAACTCTCAGTAAAATAGGTGTCAGGAGAACATAAAATAAAGGCCATATATGACAGACCCACATCATACTCAAGGTAAAAGCTGACAGCTTTTCCTTTAAGATAAGGAAAAGACAAGGATGCCCACTCTGACCATTTTTCATTCAACACAGTATTGGTAGTCCTAGCCACAAGAAAGCAGTTAAGAAAAAGAAATAAAAGAAATTCAGATTAGAAAGGAAGTAAAACTGTTGTTATTTATAGATGACATGATACTATACAGAAAACCCTAAAGACTCCACTAAAGCACTGTTAGAACTAATAAATGAACTGTATCCTGCCACTTTACTTAAAAATCAGTATATAGAAATCAGTTGCCTTTCTGTATATACATTAGTAATAAACTATTGGAAAGAGAAATTAAGAAAATAGTCATGATTATTACAATTGCTCATAAAGAGTAAAATACCTAGGAATAAATATAACCAAAGAGATGAAAGACTTATACTCTGAAAACTATAAGACATTGATGAAAGAAATTGAATATAACAACTGATGAAAGAGATTGAATACTGTGCTCATGGATTAGAAGATTTAATATTGTTTAAATGTCTGTCCTACACAAGGAAATCTGCAGATTTAATACCATTCCTATCAAAATATAAATAGCATTTTCCACAGAACTGGAAAAAATGGTCCCCAAATATGTATGGAACCACAAAAGACCCCAAATAGCCCAAAAACCTTGAGGAAGAACAAAGTTGGAGGTATCACATTCCCTGGTTTCAAACAAAATTACAGAATTACAGTAATCAAAACTGTGCTGACATAAAAAACATACACATAAACCAATGAAACAGAATAGAGAACACAGAAGTAAACTCATGTTTATAAGTTAATTAATTTATGACAATGAAGCCAGTAATTTATAGTAGAATAAAAGAGAGTCTCTTCCATCAGTGATATTTGGGAAAACTAGACAGCTACATGCAAGAGAAGGGCACTGAACCATTTTCTTATACCATTTACAGAAATAAACTCAAAATGGATTAAAGACTTAAATGGAAGGCCTGAAAATGTAAAAATTCTAGAAGAAAACAGGCAGTATGCACTTTGATATCAGTCTTAGCAATATAATTTTGGATAAATCTCAAGCCAAGGCAACAAAAGCAAAAATAAACAAATGGGACGGTAGCAACTAAAAACTTTTGCATAGTGAAGGAAACTGTCAATATAATGAAAAGGCAGTGTACTGAATGTGAAAAGATATTTGTCCATGATATATCTGATAAGAGTTCATATCCAGAAATTATAAAGAACTCCTGTGAGTCAGGTTCCAAAAACAGTCTGATTTAAAATGGGTAGGGGACCTCAATAGTCATTTTCTAAGAAGAATATACAAATGGTCAACAGACACATGAAAAGATGCTCAACATTAGTAATCATCGCATAAATGCAAATCAAAACCACAAAAAATATCACCTTGCTACTGTCAGAATGGCTGTTATCAAAAGTCAGCAAATGGGACTTCCCTGGTGGTCCAGTGGCTGCGGCTCCTCACTGCTAATGCAAGATTCGCTCGATCTGACCTCAGGTTTGCACTCTGGTCAGGAAACTAGATCACATATGCTGCTACTAAGACCCAGCACAGCCAAATAAAGAAATATTTTTATAAAGTCAACAAGTAACAAATGTTGGTGAGGATGTGGAGAAAAGGGAACCCTTATGCACTGTTGGTGGAATGTAAAGAAAACAAGAATACTGCTTTAAAAAGATTTATTCGCCTATGTGTTCATTGCAGCGTTATATTCAAGAGCCATGATATGAAAATAACCTAAGTGTCCATCAGTAGATGAATGGATAAAAATTGTGACACGTGTATCTGTCACATATGTGTATGTGAATATTAGTCATAAAAGGAATGGCATCTTGCCATTTGTGACAACCTGGAGAGACCAAGAGAGTGTAATGCTAACTGAAAGTCAGAAAGAGAAATACAAATACCAAGTGATTTCACCAGTGTGTGGAATTTAAAAAAACAAAACAAAACATGTTTTTGAGTCTCATCCATGTTATAACGTGTCAGTATGTTACTCATTTTTGTGGTCAAATAATAGCCCATTGCATGAGTATACATTTTATCTGTTCATCAGTTTTTGGACATTTGAGTTTTTCTATTTTTAGGCTATTATGGATAATGCTTCTATGAACAGTTATATACAAGTTTTGGTATATATACCTAGGTGAAATCATTGGATCATTTGGTAACTCTGTGTTTAACTTTTTATTTTATTTTTTTCTGTTTTTTAAAATTTAGTTGCTGTACAATATTATATGTTACATGTGTACAGCATAGTGATTCATAATATTTAAAGGTTATACTCCATTTGTAAGAGAGACTAAAGAGCCTCTTGAGGAAAGTGAGAGTGAAAAAGCTGGCTTAAAACTCAACATTCAAAAACTAAGGTCATGGCGTCTAGTCCCATCACTTCATGGCAAGTAGATGGGGAAACAGTGGAAGTAGTGACAGTCTTTACTTTCTTGGGCTCCAAAATCATTGCAGATGCTGGGCTGCAGCTGAGAAATTAAAAGATGCTTGCTCCTTGGAAGAAAAGCTAGCAAACCTAGACAGCATATTAAAAGCAGAGATGTTACTTTGCCAACAAAGGTCTATCTAGTCAAAGCTATGGTTTTTCCAGCCATCATGTATGGGTGTGAGAGTTGGACCATAAAGAAAGCTGAGTGCGTAAGAATTGATGCTTTTGAACTGTGGTGTTGGAGAAGACTCTTGATCAAGAGTCCCTTGGACAGCAAGGAAATCCAACCAGTCCATCCTAAAGGAAATCAGTACTAAATATTCATTGGAAGGACTGATGCTGAAGCTCCAAAACTTTGGCCACCTGATATGAAGAGCTGACTCATTTGAAAAGACCCCAGTGCTGGGAAAGATTGAAGGCGGGAGGAGAAGGGGATGACAGAGGATGAGATGGTTGGGTGGTATCACCAACTCAATGGACATGAGTTTGGGTAAACTCTGGGAGCTGGTGATAGGGAAGCCTGGTGTGCTGCAGTTCATGGAGTTGCAAAGAGTCAGACATGACTGAGCTGAACTGACTGAATTCCATTTATAGTTACTATAAATTATTGGCTGTATTCCCTATGTTATATAGTATGTCTTTGTAGCTTATTTTATACCTAACGGTTCGTACCTCTTATTCTCTATCACTATATTGCCCCTCTCCCTTTCCTTCTCCCCATTAGCTGGTTCTTTGTATCTATGAGTCTGCTTCTTTTTTGTTATATTCACTACTTTCTTGTGTTTTTTAGATTTCACATATAGATGGTATATAGATTCACGTATAGATGCTGAAGCTGAAACTCCAGTATTCTGATCACGTAATGTGAAGAACTGACTCATTTTGAAAGACCCTGTTGCTGGGAAAGATTGAAGTGGGAGGAGAAGGGGATGACAGAGAATGAGATGGTTAGATGACATCACCGACTCAGTAGACATGACTCTGAGTAAATTCCGGGAGTTGGTGATGGACAGGGAGGCCTGGCATACTGCAGTCCATGGGGTCACAAAGAGTCAGACACGACTGAGCGACTGAATCGATACTGATAGATGGTATCACATAGTATTTGTCTTTCTCTGACTTATTTCACTTTTTAGCATAACAGCCTCCAAATCCTACATGTTGCTGCAAATGGCAAAATTTTATTCTTTTTATAGCTGAGTTGTATCCCATTGTATGTATGTCTGGGTATGTGTGTGTATATGTGTGTGCTAAATCACTTCAGTTGTGTCCAACTCTGTAATCCCATGGACTGTACCCTGCCAGGCTCCTCTGTCAATGGAATCCTCCAGGCAAGAATGCCAAATTGGGTTACTGTTTCCACCTCCAGAGTATCTTCCTGACCTAGGGATTGAACCTGGGTTTCCCACATTGCGGGCAGTTTCTTTACAAATTGAGCCACCAGGGAAGCCCCTGTGTATGTGTGTGTATATACACACACACACACACACACACACACACACACACACACACACACACACACACACACACACACACACACACACATTTCTGCTATCCATTCATCTATTGATGGAGATTTAGGTTTCTTCCATATATTGGCAATTATAAATAATGCTGCTAGGAACATTGGGGTGCATGTATCTTTTGAATTAGTTTCTTTTATTTTTTCCCCAGATACATATCTAGGACTGGAATTGCTGTGTCATATTGTTCTGTTTTTAGTTTTTTTGAGGACTTCCATACTGTTTTCCACAGGCTGAACCAATCTACTTTCTCACCAGTAGTGTAGGAAGGTTAGCTTTTCTCCACATGCTTGCTAACATTAGTTATTTGTGTTCTTTTTGATAATAGTCATTACTACAGGTGTAAGGTGATATTTCACTGTGATTTTGATTTGCAGTTCCCTGATGACTACGGGCAGTTCAGTTCAGTCGCTCAGTCGTGTCCCACTCTTGGTGACCCCATGGACTGCAGCACGCCAGGCCTCCCTGTCCATCACCAACTCCTAGAGTTCATCAGTGTTTTATAGTATTCTATATATAGGTCTTTAGTTTCTTTAGGTAGATATATTCCCAAGCATTTTATTCTTTTCGTTGCAATGGTGAACGGAATTGTTTCCTTAATTTCTTTTTCTGCTTTCTCAGTGTATAGGAATGCAAGAGATTTCTGTGTGTTGATTTTATATCCCGCAACTTTTACCACTGATGAACATAGATGCAAAAATCCTTAACAAAATTCTAGCAGTCAGAATCCAGCAACACATTAAAACGATCATACACCATGACCAAGTGGGCTTTATCACAGGGATGCAAGGATTCTTCAATATCCGCAAATCAATCAATGTAATTCACCACATTAACAAATTGAAAAATAAAAGCCATATGATTATATCAATAGATGCAGAGAAATCGTTTGACAAAATTCAACATCCATTTATGAAAAAACTCTCCAGAAAGCAGGAATAGAAGGAACATACCTCAACATAAGCTATATATGACAAACCCACAGCAAACATTATCCTCAGTGGTGAAAAATTGAAAGCATTTCCCCTAAAATCAGGAACAAGACAAGGGTGCCCACTTTCACCACTACTGTTCAACATAGTTCTGGAAGTCAAGGTTTTCTTTTAACCTTTTTTGATTTTAGACTTTATCTGCTGGCTTCTTGATATGGTAGGTGAGGATTTAGCTGTCTACGAAAAGGAGTACATCAAGGCTGTATATTGTCAGTATATTGTCACCCTGCTTATTTAACTTATATGCAGAGTACATCATGAGAAAGACTGGACTGGAAGAAAAACACAAGCTTGAATCAAGATTGCTGGGAGAAATATCAATAATCTCAGATATGCAGATGACACCACCCTTATGGCAGAAAGTGAAGAGGAACTAAAAACCCTCTTGATGAAAGTGAAAGAGGAGAGTGTAAAAGTTGGCTTAAAGCTCAACATTCAGAAAACGAAGATCATGGCATCCAGTCCCATCACTTCATGGGAAATAGATGGGGAAATGGTGGAAACAGTGTCAGACTTTATTGTTTTGGGCTCCACAATCACTGCAGATGGTGATTGCAGCCATGAAATTAAAAGACACTTATTCCTTGGAAGAAAAGTTATGACCAACCTAGATAGCATATTCAAAAGCAGAGACATTACTTTGCCGACTAAGGTCCGTCTAGTCAAGGCTATGGTTTATTCCAGTAGTCATGTATGGATGTGAGAGTTGGACTGTGAAGAAGGCTGAGGGCCTAAGAATTAATTGATGCTTTTGAACTGTGGTGTTGGAGAAGACTCTTGAGAGTCCCTTGGACTGCAAGGAGATCCAACCAGTCCATTCTGAAGGAGATCAACCCTGGGATTTCTTTGGAAGGAATGATGCTAAAGCTGAAACTCTAGTACACTGACCGCCTCACGAGAAGAGTTGACTCATTGGAAAAGACTCTGATGCTGGGAGGGATTGGGGGCAGGAGGAGAAGGGGACGACCGAGGATGAGATGGCTGGATGGCATCACTGACTTGATGGATGTGAATCTGAGTGAACTCCTAGAGTTGGTGATGGACAGGGAGGCCTGGTGTGCAGCGATTCATAGGGTCACAAAGAGTCGGGCACAACTGAGCGACTGAACTGAACTCAACCTCCTGCCTGAAGCACACTTACCCTTCCCTTTCCGCATCCTTCCTGTTCTCCAGTCAGCTCTGGAAGAGCTAGATCAGATTTATTGTTATGACTTAGTATTGTTTCTGTTGAGCCCTATGGTATTATGATTACATTTTTTTTCTTTAGATTTTTATTATGTTAAAATTTGAGATGGTAATTTTTTTTTGCCCTTTTTCATTTTGCCCTTTCCTCTCATGTATCTATTATTGTTAGTCCCACAGTCATGTCTAACTCTTTGTGAACTCATGACCTAGCCCTCCAGGTTCCTTTGTCCATGGAGTTCTCCAGGCAAGAATACCTGAGTTGGTTGCCACTTCCTACTCCAGGGGATCTTCCCGACCCAGGGATCAAACCTGGGTCTCCCCAGTTGCAGGCAGATTCTTTACCATCTCAGCCACCAGGGAAGCCTCCGTATCTATAATTATTATTTCAATTTTTTTTCCTGTCAATCTATCAATATTCCTCTCAAAACACTTAAACGTTGGTGGCTCATCAGTTCCTTTTTCTCCTAGAGCCCTCCAATGTCCTGGCCTACTTTGGAATGGTGTCTTTCTAGGGCTGTAGCATAGATGACATCTTGCAACCTCTTCTCATAGTCCTGTTGGGGAATGTCAGACTTTTAACTTCTGAAAAGGGAATGTAAAGTCTCTCAGTCATGTCCGACTCTTTGCGACCCTATGGACTGAGGAACCTACCAATTTTCCAGGCAAGAGTACTGGAATGGGTTGCTATTTCCTTCTCCAGGGAATCTTCCTAACCCAGAGATCAAACCTGGGTCTCCTGCATTGCAGGCAGATGCTTTACCGTCTGAGCCACTGAGGCAGTCCTTTTAACCTCTGGGTTGTTCTAAAGTTTTTGTCTTTTCTCTCCCACTTAGCATGTCTGTTATTTATTCTAGATCTGGAAGATTTCCTCAATTTTTTCTTAATTCTTCAACTTTTACTTTGCTAAATGAAAAAGGAAAACATAATTTTCAGATTTCTATTCTTTAAATATTCTTTTTATATTTTGTATATTTCATGAGTACAGTATCTTTTATATTTCTAAGGGTATTCATGTAATGTCTTCAGTTTCTTTCAAGTTTCTTTTTTCTCTCTTTTAGCTCCTTGCCTTTTAGAAACTTTCTTCAGATGATCCTTTGTTTGTTCACATTTAAGAGGGAGTCTGTACAAAGCTATTTGAAAGCTCTGTGCATATACATGGGATGATTTCCAACATTATCTGACAGTTTGCTGGAGAGACAGGCACTGAACTAAGTACTTTATTTACCTTATCTTAACAGATCTCTGCACTGGTCCTGTGAGATTGTAATTTCATAAATGAGGAATGTCTTGAGGCTTAGATGGTATAACTCAAAGGAGGGATACCCAGATCTGTCTGCATTCATATGATTTTTTAAAAATCTATAATATTCTGTTTCCCTGCCTCCCTTCCAATAAACGCTTTGTGAATATAAGGAAAACTCTTGTGAACCTTCAAGTCAAATAGAAACAAGACAAGCAAAAGTGATCATCCAAACACAAAACTGCAGCAATTACAGAATATGTTAAGAAGAAATGGTGAATATGATTATTTAGGATTGGGACCATTGTCTGAGTGATGTGCCCCCTTTTTCCCCCCTGCTAAGCTCTTTTTCAGAGAACCAGGTACATAACTTGGAAATATTAATATTTATGTGAGTGACATGTGAAGCTTGTTTAAATTGGATGGAAAGAAAGAAGTAGTAAGTAACATGCTATATTAAAGGAATCATCATAGGTGATTTTATAAAACAAGAAAGCAGGAAGTATTATTTGGAAGATCAGCATTATACACATGATAGAGCAGTGAATGATTATAATGCTATTTTTCTCAAATATCTTGATATTAAAAATTATAAACCAATTATCCTGTTGAATAGCACACAAAAATTATATATATACCTTTGTGTGTTTTTTGGTGTCCTCTCGAAAAGTACACTTAGCTCAAGTATGTCAGACTGTACTTCCTCAGTTTGATGGTGAAAGTGAAGTTGCTCAGTCGTGTCCGACTCTTTGGGACCCCATGGACTATAACCTACTAGGCTTCTCCGTCCATGGCATTCTCCAGGCAAGAATACTGGAGTGGATTGCCATTTCCTTCTCCAGGGGATCTTCCCAACCCAGGTATCGAACCCGGGTTTCCCACATTGGAGGCAGACGCTTTAACCTCTGAGCCACCAATAAGTTTGATGGTACTGTTCCTAAATACTGATACTTAGTTAGGTTTTAGAATCCCTATCAGCAGAAGTCCATATGCATCACTAGTTAAATATTTTTAATCATAAGCAATCACTCTGTGAAAATATTTTACAGATGGTAGGAAGATGCCAAATACAATTTTTAAAAAATATTTTTGAATGACAGATTTATATCTCTTATTATTAGAACTGTCTTCATTTTTGCAGAAAAGAACTACATCCTGTGTATGGGTACTGGGTTTTATAGAATTTTTTTCCTATTGAATTAATTATTACAGCTTGCTAAATAACTCTTGTGAAGTAAGCATAAAGGAGTATAATTAACTGGAGCTACAGCAGTGATAGGACAATAGGAGGCAGATGTACCTACTGAAGGATAAAAGTAATTACTTGAGAACTAGTTAAGTTAGAGTATTTCTTTGATAAGACAATTTTCCTCCTTTTGTTTAAATATTCGCAGCATTCCACCATGAAATGTTCAGTTATAGCTAAGAGCCCTTCCCCTAAAAGGAATAACCTTGTTATTTAGTGAAGTGGCTATTCATAGTTACATCTGGGTTAAAATATTGAGCTCTCGTTATAAGTGTATCCTGGATTCTTTGATGAGGGGAATATGTTATACTTTCTGTGTTCTAAAGACTTACGATTCCTTATTTTTAATTTAGGAAAAGCTCAAAGGAATAATAGCTACTAAGTTCTGAGGTATAACTGTCATTTATCTTTGGAAACATGGATTTCATTTATATATGAAAACCAGTAGGACGTAAAAAGGCTAAATTTGGTCTCAGCTCTTTACAATGTAAATTTCTACAAGATGGCAACTTTTTATTGTTATTTATATGTGTCTTTTGAATTTTCTATACTGTTGAGGACTTACTGTAGCAGTTCAGTTCAGTCACTCAGTCCTGTCCGACTCTGAGACCCCATGAATTGCAGCACGCCAGGCCTCCCTGTCCATCACCAACTCCCGGAGTTCACTCAAACTCATGTCCATCGAGTTGGTGATGCCATCCAGCCATCTCATCCTGTCATCCCCTTCTCCTGTCCCCAGTCCCTCCCAGCATCAGTCTTTTCCAATGAGTCAACTCTTCGCATGAGGTGGCCAAAGTACTAGTTTCAGCTTCAACATCAGTCTTTCCAAAGAACACCCAGAACTGATCTCTTTTAGAATGGACTGGTTGGATTTTCTTGCTGTTAGGGGACTCGCAAGAGTCTTCTCTAACACCATAGTTCAAAAGCATCAGTTCTTCGGCACTCAGCTTTCTTCACAGTCCAGCTGTCACATTCATACATGACTACTGGAAAAACCATAGCCTTGACTAGACGGACCTTTGTTGGCAAAGTAATGTCTCTGCTTTTGAACATGCTATCAAGGTTGGTCATAACTTTCCTTCCAAGGAGTAATCGTCTTTTAATTTCATGGCTACAGTCACCATCTGCAGTGATTTTGGAGCCCAAAACAATAAAGTCTGACACTGTTTCCACCATTTCCCCATCTATTTCCCATGAAGTGATGGGACCAGATGCCATGATCTTCGTTTTCTGAATGTTGAGCTTTAAGCCAACTTTTACACTCTTCTCTTTCACTTTCATCAAGAGGGTTTTTAGTTCCTCTTCACTTTCTGCCATAAGGGTGGTGTCATCTGCATATCTGAGGTTATTGATATTTCTCCCGGCAATCTTGATTCCAGCTTGTGTTTCTTCCAGCCCAGCATTTCTCATGATGTACTCTGCATATAGGTTAATTAAGCAGGGTGACAATATACAGCCTTGATGTACTCCTTTTCCTGTTTGGAACCAGTCTGTTGTTCCATGTCCAGTTCTAACTGTTGCTTCCTGACCTACATATAAGTTCCAAGTGGTTTGACATAAAAGTTTGTTTCTTTCTCACTTTTCAGTCTAGAGAAGGTTGATTGGCCTTCCACATGGTCATTCAAGAGCCCATGCAACTTTTATCTTACCACTCTGCTTTCCTTTGCATTCTGGAGTTCTCTCCATTCAGCTGGTTTGGAGAATGCATACTCATTTATTAACTGAAGAAAATGGCAACCCACTCCATGCCACAAATTCTTTACCCCACTCTTTTCTCATTTCTTTTTAAAACATGAAATATTTAACCAGTTTGAGTCATTTAAACAGTCACTGAACTATATAGTGTTAGAACTAACAAGTTGTAGTACAATGTCTTTATTTGATAAATTAGAGAATAGGCTCAGAGAAATTGGAGAGATATTCCTAAGAACACTAAATGCCATATCTAGGAAAAATAAGTTTCCCAATCTCCAGAGTAGTATTTATTCTTTCTCTGTACTGTGTTGTTTTTGATGAACCTTCTTTTACAAATTCACATCTCCTAAAGTAATACAAATTGTTTGCCCAGATTTCTTTCCTTTTACCATCCTCCTAAGATACTTACCCTAGAGAAAGGGAGATTTTATTACAATTGATGTAGAATAGAATTTTGTTTAGTCACTCGATCGTATCCAGCTCTTTGCAGCCTCATGGACTGTAGCCCATAGGCTTTTCTGTTCATGGAATTTTCCATGCAAGAATACTGGAGTGGGTTGCCTTTTCTTATTCCAAGGGATCTTCCCAACCCAGGGATTGAATTGATGTCTCTTGTGTCTCCTACATTGACAGGCAGGTTCCTTACCACTAGTGATCTGAAAAGCATTTGTCATGTTCTTATTATTGGGTCCTATAGTGGAGCACCATATTGACTTTGCAGCTTCAAAGAAGAATGCCTGGGATTGGAGAGGCAAAGGAGAGGAGAATGTCAGAGTCAAGTAGGGTGTATTTCAAAATTTTGCCTACAGCCAGCTCGGATCTTGAGGAACATTTATGATAACTTCAAGAATACACCTCCTTCACTTAAAATGACTTGGACAACAGATTGATTCAGCTAAGAGCTCTTTAAATTCAATGAAATTTGAAATATTAATTTGTTTAATTCTGTCTATTGATACTTAATTCCAAACTTAAAAGTGCTATTTTATTTTAAATAACTTCCCCCCACATTTAAATAATTCTCCAGCATGAAGTAATATAAGTTCATTGCAGAAAATACAGAAAAGTATATTCTTAAAATGACATGTAATTTTAGTTCCTAATAATAACCACAGGTATCATTTTGAGACATTTCTTCCTGGTGTCTTCTTTTGTTACATGGTATAGGACAGAAATATAAATATTTATTGAATAAATTTAACATGATATCCCAAGCATTGCCCTATACTTGTAATGTTCTTAGAAAATATTTTTACCAGCTCTGTAATATTCTAGTAGACAGATGTACTGTGATTAGCCACTCATCTTTTGTTGGCCTTTAAAATGTTGTAAATTATGTGTTTTTGTTTGTTCTTTACAAATTCTTAATTAGGCAGTCTCAGCAGTTGGACAGGGTTTTTTTTTTGTCAGTGTACATATTTCCTGGAATATTTCTAAATGGATCCTTCTTTGTATAAGGTCTTTCTTTCTCCTAGTACTTCCCCAAGGTTGTGCCTGCAGTTAGGTGATTGGCTTAATTGTTTGCGTCTCCACTAGCCTGTGGGCTTCCCCGATAGCTCAGTTGGTAAAGAATCTGCCTACGATGCAGGAGACTCTGGTTTGATTTCGGGTCAGGAAGATCCGCTGGAGAAGGGATAGGCTACCCACTCCAGTATTCTTGTACTTCCCTTGTGGCTCAGCTGGTGAAAAGTCTGCCTGCAATGCGGGAGGCCTGGGTTTGGTTCCTGGGTTGGGAAGATCCCTAGAGAAGGGAAAGGCTACCCACTCCAATATCCTGGCCTGGAGAATTCCATGGACTGTATAGTGCTTGGGACTGCAAAGAACTGGACATGACTGAGTGACTTTCACACACCACTAAGACTGTAAGCTTCCAGAGGATCAAGACTTGTCTTCCTTTGCCTTTGTTTCTCCATTGCTCAGCACAGTGCCAGGAATGTAATAAGCATTCAATAAAATACTTGTTGATGCTTATTGTGATTCTGAAAAGTGATAAGACTGGTTTTCATGTGATGGTTTTGGAATTTTTCTCACAGCTTTTTCAGTCTTACCTCACATAAGTGACACACATGAGAATGGAAAATAATCAGTTCAGTTCAGTTGCGTCCGACTCTGTGATCCCATGAATTGCAGCACGCCAGGCCTCCCTGTCCATCACCAACTCCCAGAGTTCACTCAGAGTCGCGTCCATCGAGTCAGTGATGCCATCCAGCCATCTCATCCTCTGTCATCCCCTTCTCCTCTTGCCCCCATCCCTCCCAGCATCAAAGTCTTTTCCAGTGAGTCAGCTCTTCTCATGAGGTGGCCAAAGTACTGGAGTTTCAGCTTCAGCATCATTCCCTCCAAAGAACTCCCAGGGCTGATCTCCTTCAGAATGGACTGGTTGGATCTGTCCAAGGGACTCTCAAGAGTCTTCTCCAACACCACAGTTCAAAAGCATCAATTCTTCGGCGCTCAGCTTTCTTCACAGTCCAACTCTCTTATCCATACATGACCACTGGAAAAACCATAGCCTTGTCTAGATGCACCTTTGTTGGCAAAGTAATGTCTCTGCTTCTAAATATGCTATCTAGGTTGGTCATAACTACAGGAGTCTAAATTTAAGACAGGAATGTTTTTCTTTAAATTTATTCGAATACACAATGTTTATAGATCACTAGTGGCAAAGAGGGGGGCCCACAACTTGCAGACAAAAGAAAGATACAGTTTATTGCTTTATAAACTGGTTCATTGTAGCTGTGATATCTTTTCCTTCTTCCACTTCCATTTTCCTACTGTTCTTCCTCCTCTCTAGAAGTTAGCATCAGAATCACAGTGTTGAGATTAAGTCTTGCCACCTTCAGATTGAAGTTGTTGCTTTTTAAGGATTTTGAGGGTATGATAGAATGTACATTTTTATTTTATTGTTTATTCATTCATTTACTTTTTGGCCATGCTGCACAGCATGTGGGATCTTAGTTCCCTGCCCAAGGATCGAACCCCACACCCCTTCAGTGGAAGCTCAAAGTCTTAACCACTGGACTATCAGGGAAATCCCTTTTAAAAAATTTAAATTCATGTAGTTTGGCTTTATTTATTCTTTTTATAGACTCCTCTACATAGATTGAGTTGAGCTAATTTATCAGTATATGTTTATCAAAAATATTGTATTCCAGAAAGCTAAGGTTAAGCCATGGAAACAGATAAAAGTCAATAAATCAATAAAAGTCACACATTTTGAGGTTTCATGTGGAGAAAATAGAAAGATATACATTAATATAAGAGAAACATAGCCCTGGAAGTTTGGGAAAAGGGAACATGGGGAGAGAGCAAAACCTTGAGTAACTGGAATTTAGCCACAGTTTTCTTGCTGTTTATATGGATATATAGCTACTTTTGAAATGATAATTAGGTACAATTATTATGAGGCACAGATCTTCAGTGTCTTTATTCCTCAAATTTTGATTCATTCCACCTTGAGAGGAACAAAAAGGACATTTTATTAAAGGAAAACCTCTCTTAGAGAATCAGTAACCTGTGTAATATAATTTCCAGAAAGATAACATTCCTTATTTTTAAATGTAAAGTTTTCTCCCTTGAGGAAACCCACCAGAGGCTTCAAATTTTGCAGTGGAACTCATAGGCAGTGTGTCTGTGTGTACATATTATGTGTGTGTATATAAAATATTCATATGTGTACATACCTACATATGAATATATGCATGTGTGTTTATATGTCTGTATATTTAATATGTGCAGGGCTGCCTGGTCACTTAGGGAATGGTGTAGAAATTTTAAATATTTGACTGTTGAATTCTCTCTAAAACAGGGCTATATCAGGTTGTCCTGTCTTTACTGATAGAAAGTTGTATAATTATAGTTTCTTTGGTAGTTGGATAGAACTCTCACAGTTGCTCTATCCCTGGCCTCTTGTGAGCACATAAGTAAATATTTAATGCTTCTTTTCTAGTACAGCATAGATGCTTAAAATATTAATTGTGGTCAAACAGTTGTGTGGTTAACCAGTTGTGTGGTTTGGAGAAGGAGATGGCAACCCACTCCAGTGTTCTTGACTGGAGAATCCCAGGGACGGGGGCTGCCATCTATGGAGTCGCACAGAGTCAGACACGACTGAAGCAACTTAGCAGCAGCAGTTGTGTAGTTATTGGTATTCTTCTGTAAGAACAGTAACTCACAGCACAGCTCTTTATTTTAAACATTCTGTGTTACTTTGTCCCTGATAATGTAAAGGGGAGCTGATTTCTAGTTGTGTGTGTGTTAGTTGCTTAGTCATCTCTGACTCTTTGCGTCCCAGTGGATTGATGGAATTCTCCAGGCAAGAATACTGGAGCGGGTTGCCATTCTCTTCTCCAGGGGAGATTTCTAGTGAAGACATTTAAAAAATTGGCCATAACTTGGAATCACAAAAAAGTTTATTAATCTCTGGGGGCATTCTCAAATAAGTAACTTATGTTCTATTTACATTATTGGAATTTCAGGCATGTAGGTTAGGATACCACCCTTCCTGACTTTCTTATTTTACAGTAAGGCTTCCATATTCTGAAACATGAGATCGGAATGGGTAGAGGAGAGGAAGCAGGTAGCACTAGGATGATATTGGAAAGGGGGGTCACCCTTGTTGCCATCACAGCATCACAGTGCCTCACTATTTCAAATCAGGAGTGTGGGGATTGCTTACCACTCTCCCTGCAAAAGAATGGTTTTCAACC
Source organism: Nanger dama (assembly GCA_917880005.1). Taxonomy (NCBI): domain Eukaryota; kingdom Metazoa; phylum Chordata; class Mammalia; order Artiodactyla; family Bovidae; genus Nanger; species Nanger dama. The sequence continues at coordinate 62,018,408 of CAKJTW010000006.1, forward strand.
TTAGCTGGATGTAACAACCAACTGTGAAGTTTTTAAAAGTCTGCATACCAGGCCTAACATTTAATTGTGATTCTTTAGCGGTGGAACCTAGATATCAATATTTCAAAAAGCTTCCCAAGAGGTTCCAATGTGCATCCAAGGTGAAGATGCCAGCAAAGCTCAAATAAGCTGCAGATTCTCTCATTTAGTAGTGAATGTACACAGAGCCTCAGCTTTGTATCAGATTCTTATTAGTTGCTGCTGTTGCTGCTAAGTCACTTCAGTCGTGTCCGACTCTGTGTGACCCCATAGATGGCAGCCCACCAGGCTCCCTGTCCCTGGGATTCTCCAGGCAAGAACACTGGAATGGGTTGCCATTTCCTTCTCCAATGCATGAAAGTGAAAAGTGAGAGTGAAGTCGCTCAGTTGTGTCCGACCCTTAGCGAGCCCATGGACTGCAGCCCTCCAGGCTCCTCCGTCCATGGGATTTTCCAGGCAAGAGTACTGGAGTGAGGTTCCATTGCCTTCTCTGTATTAGAAATAGAACTAGAAAAATAAATAGAAATAGAAAAATAAATAAGATATGGTTGATAAAGGAACACAATCTAGTGGAGAAGATAGAAATAATAACAAATAATGTAATAGAAAGCATGAAGTGAAAAAGACAAAACTGTTAATCACTCAGTTGTGTCCAACTCTTTGCAACCCCTTGGACTATAGTGTACTAGGCTCCTCTGTCATTGGAATTCTCCAGGCAAGAGTATTAGAATGGGTTGTTGTTGTACTATTGTTCATTTGCTCAGCCATGTCCAACTCTTTAAGATGCCATGGACTGCAGCACACCAGGCTTCTCTGCTCTTCACTATCTCCTGGAATTTGCTCAAATTCATGTCCATTGAGTCAGTGGTGTTATCTAACCATCCGTCCATGCTGCCCCCTTCTTTGCCCTCAGTCTTTCCCAGCGTCAGGGTCTTTTCCAATGAGTTGGTTGTTTGCATCAGATGGCCAAAGTATTGGAGTTTCAGCTTCAGCATCAGTCCTTCCCAGTGAATATTCAGGGTTGATTTCCTTTAGGATTGACTGGTTTGATCTCCTCCCTGTCCAGGGGACTCTCAAGAGACTTTTCCAGCACCACAATTCGAAGGCATCTGTTCTTTGGTACTCAGCCTTTTTATGGTCCAACTCTCACATCTGTACGTGACTACTGGAAAAACCATAGCTTTGACTATATGGACCTTTGCTATGAGCTTAGTTTTTTGAATGTTGAGTTTTAAGCCAGCTTTTCACTCTTCCCTTTCACCCTCATCAAGAAACTCTTTAGTTCCTGGCATTAGAGTGATACCATCTGCTTATGATTTTGAATTACTGGAGTGTGTAGCCATTCCCTTCTCTAGGGGATCTTCCCAACCCAGGAATTGAACCTTGGTTTCCTGCATTGCGGCTCAGATGGTAAAGCGTCTGTCTACACTGCGGGAGACCCGGGTTCGAGCCCTGGATTGAGAAGATCCTCTGGAGAAGGAAATGGCAACCCACTCCAGTACTCTTGGCTGGAAAATCCCATGGATGGAGGATCCCAGTAGGCTGCAGTCCATGGGGTCACAAAGAGTTGGACACGACTGAGCGACTTCACTTTACTTCCTACACTGCAGGCAGATTCTTTACCATCTGAGCCACCAGGGAAGCCCATAATACAGGGCATATAGCATATTAAAATAGAGGTGTTTAGAGTTTAATGGAAGTAGAAGTAGAAGAAGCAGTTAACTTTGCCTGAGGTTGAGGATATGGGTTAAAGTGGGAATGAAATGAGAAACGGTCAGGTTTTTGTAGAGATCAATTAAGCATTTATCAGATAGAAAATGAGAGAAAAGAGGTTAAAGAAAAAAGATTTTAAACATGCAAAGATGGGAAGAGATTGAATAAATGTTCAGGGATTGGTTGGAAAGCAAGATGCCTTTGAGGTATTTGTAAGTTTTGCAGCTGGAAAATCAGTCAGGTGATGAGGTACCTTATAAACCACAGTCAGGAATATGGATACTGTCTTGCATGCTGTGATGTCAAAGGGTCAAATATATACAGGGACTAAGTAGATCATCTGGAGAATGAAGTGGAAAGAAGTTGATAGTGTTGGAGGCTCTAGTAATCTGGATAGCATGGAACTTGTTTGAAGGCATTTAAGTAGAAATTTTAAAAATATTTATTTATTTAGGTTGAGCTAGGTCTTCATTGTGGCATGCACGTGGGTTCTAGTTCCCTCATCAGGGACTGAACCTGAGCCCTTTGCATTGGGAGCACAGAGTCTCACCCACTGGACCACCAGGGAAGTCCCAAGAAATGTTTTCTAAAGTTTAATTTAAGCTTAAAATAAGAAAACTCTATTTAGGTCAAATCTATCAAATTCAACTTTCAAATGCCAATTTGTTATACCTTCAGTATAAGAGCCCTATTAGAATAGTAAAAAAAAAATAAGTAAGACTTCTGTAGCAATTCTAAAGTAGTATTGCAGAAGTATAATTAAAAGTTGAGGTTGGGCTAGAGATGTGGAGGTAAGGACATAGTGGAAAGATTACTGTAGTCATCTTGATAAAGTGTTCCAGCAAGCCACCAATGGTTTCAAACAAGGCAATGGCACCCCACTCCAGTACTCTTGCCTGGAAAATCCCATGGATGGAGGAGCCTGGAAGGCTGCAGTCCATGGGGTCACTGAGGGTCGGACACGACTGAGTGAATTCACTTTCACTTTTCGCTTTCATGCGTTGGAGAAGGAAATGGCAACCCACTCCAGTGTTCTTGCCTGGAGAATTCCAGGGACGGGGGAGCCTGGTGGGCTGCCGTCTATGGGGTCGCACAGAGTCGGACACGACTGAAATGACTGAACAGCTTAACTGTTTGGATACTCAGTCCCTTTACTGTTAAGCTGCCAGCACTGATCCATACCCTCTGCCTAGCTCTTTTGTCATGCTGCTGTATGTACCCCACCACCATCTCCATGTCTTTGTCCTATTCTGTTTCTCTCTGTGTTAAACACGGTTTTGTTTCTCCGTTGGTTCATATCCTTAGATGAACACTCTTATGTTCCATGGAAACTTTCTTAGAATTTCTGCATCAGGCTGCTGCTCCCAGCATCTCAGGTTGGAAAGACCTGTATTTCAGTCTTGTTTCTGCCAGAGCTTTTTTTTTTTTTTTTTTTAACTTTTCCAGAATATGGTTGTGGTGGTTTAATTGCTCAGTCATGTCCAACTCTTTGCGACCCCATGGACTCTAGCCCACCAGGCTCCTCTGTCCATGGGATTTCTCAGGCAAGCATACTGGAATGGGTTGTCATTTCCTTCTCTGGGGGATCTTCCCAATGATGAAACCCACATCTCCTGCATTGCAGGCAGATTCTTTACCATTGTGCCACTAGGGAAACCCAGTGTACCCTGGGCTTCTGGCTAGAATGTACTTGCCTATTTTTCAGTATTGTATTCTTGAATAGTTGAGATGATTGATTATAAAAGGTTTTGAAAATCATAAGCATTGTTCATAAGATACAGATATGCTAAAGTAGTATAAACCACAGAGTTAAATTATTTTGTAAATATTATTTTTATGCTTATTTTCTCTAAAGTGATAATGTGTTGGAAATATAGTTTTAGATGAGAGATATAGTCTAAGTATTTTATTTCACTTGGTTTTTCCCAGTGAATTTACTTGGTATTTTTAGAAAAACATGTGGATGAAATATTAGTCATTTAAATTAGATCATGTCTATATTCTGCATCTACTGTATTTGAGTAATTAGTTAGTGTAACCACTCCATGTAATCTAAAGCAGGTGACATTTTTGTTCTTTTAAAAAGTGCTAAAACTAAATTTTATTGATTTAAGATAAATTTTACTTAATCTTTCCTGTTTGGCAGGCAACCAGATAAATTGGTGGTAGTTTGGACAAGAAGAAGCCGAAGGAAGTCTTCCAAGGTTTGTCTGTTTTCTAAATTTCTTACCCAAATGTTGAATGTAACTTTTGGTCTAATTATTAAGCTTATCTGGCCCCAGTGAAGAATATTTTAAAATATTTTTTGACATTTTGGGTTATTCTTATAATCTGCTTTACTAAAATGATTGATTAGGTACTGTATGTAATCTTGGTATTATAGTTCTAAACAGGAGCCAGATACCTGAGTTTTGATTTTGGATTTGGTGGCCTTAAATAACATAATAGTTATTTAACGTCTCTGTACTAGAATATCATGAACTAATGAGTAAATAAAGATCACTTAAAAATTATATCTAGAATTACTTTATTTAGCTTCTAAGAAGATGGAGTTAGGGCACACATAATTAATGATGAGCTATCTGAGTCCATTTGCTAGGTTACAGAAGAGAAGGAGTTGGATTTTTCAGAGGTTTTAATCTTTTGTTCTTATGGCTTTGTTGGGAAGTGGAGCTGAATTTTTAAATGTTCAATAACAATTTTAGATATTTTTAAAATTCCAATCTACAGACAAATAAGATTGAACATGTGTTTATAGGCACACAATAAGTACAAGCATGTTTGTTGACTGTTGGTTTCTATGTAAGTAGATATATGTAAAGAAAAGTTCATTTATTTTACTTGAAATTAAATTTTAATTAAATTTCAAAATTAAAGAATTAGTGAATACTGGTAGTTAATTTTTTTCTTTGCTGAGTATTCTATCATGTGAATGTATTGCAGTTTGATTATACATCTGTTGATGAAAGTATGGCTTGTTTCCAGTGAGTATTCTGAATACTCACTATTGTGACTAAATTTCTTTTAAACATTACTGTGCAAGTATTTTGTAGAAGGCAGTGGCACCCCACTCCAGTACTCTTGCCTGGAATAACCCATGGATGGAGGAGCCTGGTGGGCTGCAGTCCGTGGGGTCGCAAAGAGTTGGACACAGCTGAGCAACTTCACTTTCACTTTTCACTTTCATGCTTTGGAGAAGGAAATGGCAACCCATTCCAGTGTTCTTGCCTGGAGAATTCCAGGGACAGGGGGAGCCTGGTGGGCTGCCATCTATGGGGTCACAAAGAGTCGGACACGACTGAAGCAACATAGCAGCAGCAGCAGCAGCAGCAGTACAAGTATTTTAGGGGACAAATATTTTCTCTTGCACAAACAACTAGTAGTAGAATCACTGGGAAATAGGGTAGGTATATTTTTAACTTTCAGCATACCATGCCTCCCCCCACTCCCCCGCCCCCAGCAATAGAGGAAAGGTCCAGTTGCTTCACCTAATGAATAGCATCTTCTCCAAGGCTTATATATGTAGTATCAGTTCAGTTCAGTCGCTCAGTCCTGTCCGACTCTTTGCGACCCCATGAATCGCAACACGCCAGGCCTCCTGTCCATCACCAACTCCTGGAGTTCACTCAGACTCACGTTCATCAAGCCTGTCATGCCATCCAGCCATCTCATCCTCTGTCGTCCCTTTCTCCTCCTGCCCCCAATCCCTCCCAGCATCAGAGTCTTTTCCAGTGAGTCAACTCTTTGCATGAGGTGGCCGAAGTACTGGAGTTTCAGCTTTAGCATCATTCCTTCCAAAGAAATCCTAGGGTTGATCTCCTTCAGAATGGACTGGTTGGATCTCCTTGCAGTCCAAGGGACTCTCAAGAGTCTTCTCCAACACCACAGTTCAAAAGCATCAATTCTTCGGCGCTCAGCCTTCTTCACAGTCCAACTCTCACATCCATACATGACCACAGGAAAAACCATAGCCTTGACTAGACGGACCTTAGTCGGCAAAGTAACGTCTCTGCTTTTGAATATGCTATCTAGGTTGGTCATAACTTTTCTTCCAAGGAGTAAGCGTCTTCTAATTTCATGGCTGCAGTCACCATCTGTAGTGATTTTGGAGCCCCCAAAATAAAGTCTGACACTGTGTCCACTATTTCTCCATCTGTTTCTATAGAGTGAGGGACCGGATGCCATGATCTTCGTTTTCTGAATGTTGAGCTTTAAGCCAACTTTTTCACTCTCCTCTTTCACTTTCATCAAGAGGCTTTTTAGTTCTTCTTCACTTTCTGCCATAAGGGTGGTGTCATCTGCATATCTGAGGTTTTTGATATTTCTCCTGGCAATCTTGATTCCAGCTTGTGTTTCTTCCAGTCCAGCGTTTCTCATGATGTACTCTGCATAGAAGTGAAATAAGCAGGGTGACAATATACAGCCTTGATGTACTCCTTTTCCTACTTGGAACCAGTCTGTTGTTCCATGTCCAGTTCTAACTGTTGCTTCCTGACCTGCATACAGATTTCTCAAGAGGCAGGTTAGGTGGTCTGGATTCCCATCTCTTTCAGAATTTTCCACAGTTTATTGTGATCCACACAGTCAAAGGCTTTGGCATAGACAATAAAGCAGAAATGTAGTTTGGAGACAGGGTATTTTGGATCTGTAATATTTTCTTATCTATTTACGTATGAGAAACGATTCTGAAAATAGACTAGGGTCTTCTATCAGATTTTCTGAGTGGGTCTTAAGCTTTTTTGGAAAGGAACAGTATTAGGTCATCCAGTAAGTATGATAGTGGAATCTGACTATAACTATAAACATTAGACCCTAAATGTTTTTCGCTGTCAACACAAAGTGATTTCCCTCTTGTAGTAACTGGATACTAATTGTTTTCTTAAAACATTATGAAACATATGAAATGCTTTAGATTAAAAGTCAATTCAGAATATTCATAGTTGAAATTAAGTATACTTTTAATTTAATTGCATTTTCAAAGTCAGATAACTTTTAGATCCAGATTCTTTTTACATCATATTAAATTTTGATCGAAATATAAATGGTGAAATGCAAACATATGAGGTACAGGTTGATTTTTCTCAGAATACAATATTTTCCAGAAGGAACTATTTCTTATTGGACTTATTTTCCAGTTGTGATGCTCCTAATATTTCAGATCCCTTCTGGATATTTTAGAATCATTGTATATTTCTCTTGAAACATTATTAGATGTACTTCTGAAAAATTATGAGAACTCACAATGTATTAAGCTTATTATTGTTGTTATTTAGTCACTCTAGTGATGTCCAGCTCTTTGGGACCCCCATGGAGTAGAGCCCCACAGGTTCCTCTGTCCATGGGATTTTCCAGGCAAGAGCACTAAAGTGGTTTGCCATTTCCTTCTCCAGGGAATCTTCCTGACCCAGGGATTAAACTTGAATCTCCTGTGCTGCAAGTGAATTCTTTACCACTGAGCCATCAGGGAATCCCATATGCTGTAGTAAGCTCACAGGATTCCCCAGTGGCTCAGTGGTAAAGAATCTGTCTGAAATTTGCTTAAATGTATTCATGTATGTGTGAAATGCTATTTTATACATTGTATACAACAGCTGAATAAGGATGTAAAAAGCAGTTCCAGAAGCTATAAAAGAAATGATTATGATATTATGTTAAAATTAAACAAATTACTTTTTAGAAAAACTTTGAGGAGCTTGAGATCCATGGCATTTTGGAATTCTAAAAAAAAAAAATGCTAGCTTGTCTCAGCTATTGTTTTTTAAAATTAACTATCAGTTATATTAAATCCAAAGAGTAGAACCATTGTTTTTATCTGAAACACTCTTCTGTTTCTGACATTTTTCCTTTGAAATACACGTTATTTGCTGCTAAGTCCCTCTGAAATCTCTTACAGGGAAAATAGATCTCTACAACCATTGGGCAGAAAATAGTCTGGTTTTTACTTTTAGGTTTGTTTCTGGAAAGAATTTGAACTAGACAGTAATTCATTCTCTTTGGTCTTGTGTATAACTTATTATTTATATTTATCTTGCCTGTTTCTGAATATATCTACCTTTTAAAAATTATTTTACTGAAGTATGGATGGTTATCTACCTTTTTATATTGGTGGATTGAAACTTACATCTGATACCCAGATAACAGATTAGATAGTAAAATGATAAGGCACATTGCCTTATTTGATTTAAAGTTCTCAGTGTTTTGCCCACTTTCTTTGGATACATGTCTATTTTTATAATTAAATATAAAGAACCCATTGCAGAATCATTCTTTATTGAGAGAATAATTACAAAATAATTACCATGAGTAATTATTACAATAGGCAGTTTTCCTACCTCTTATCTTCAAGTCATGGCATTTATAGCAAAGATATTTTCAGGCAGCAGTTGAATTGTATATGCTTAAATGAATTATTTTTCAGTATAGTGTTGGACAAAGGAAGCAGGAAAATTATTAATAGACAAGAAAAGTTATGGCAGAGTAGTCTGTTGCTTTAAACCTAGTTTTCAAACTAGGAATTTAAAGTCACAGAGATGGGAGAATTCCAAAGGGAGAGAAGAACTTGAAAGTTCTCACCAGCTTTTGGATGGCATTGCCACTTCTACTTCCTTGCTGTAAGCTGTATTTTTCTTGTTGTTGTTTTAAACTTTTTATTTTGTTTTGAAGTATGGCTGATTAACAACGTTATGATAGTTTCAGGTGAAGTCGCTCAGTCGTGTCCAACTCTTTGCGACCCTGTGGACTGTAACCTACTAGGTGTCTCTGTCCATGGGATTCTCCAGGCAAGAATACTGGAGTGGATTGCCATTTCCTTCTCCAGGGGACTTTCCCACCCAGGGATCGAACCCGAGTCTCCTGCATCGAAGGCAGGTGCTTTAACCTCTGAGCCACCAGGGAAGCCCAGCAAAGGGACTTAGTGATACATATACATGTATCCGTTCTCTCCCAACTCCCTTCCCATCAAGACTGCCATGTAACATTGAACAGAGTTCCCTGTGCTGTATATATTAAGTCCTTGTTGGCTATCCATTTTTAATATAGCAGTGTGCACCTGTACAGCCTTTAACAATAGGCTGTGGTATCATGAAGGGGTGGGTATAGTGGTAGATCTTTGACTAAGACAAAGATCTACCACATGTGGGCAGCTCTAAGACAACTTTACATGTGACTTCCTAAACGTATGTGTAGATGAAGTTTTATAAATTGAAAATCATCAATTTAAAAACTAAATGATAGTTATATTTATTCAGTTAAAAATTTCAGAAGTAACAAATGAATATTTAGTTCCATTAGGTTTTTAGTTCCATATCTGTATAGTTCCATGTTAGGTTCAGGTCTTTTACATAAGGTATGATATGAAATAATTTGAAAATAAGATATCTTATAGAGTCAGTACTCAAAATTGATAAATGTTACCTTTTCCCTAGGTCTGCCTTTGCTAAAGGATCTCTGATACGATTAAAAGGTGAAACAGTTTATATGAGTGGAAGTGAAAATGGCTTCATCCTTTCTACCATTAACTGTACTGGGATGATGGCAAAAGATTAAATAACCCACCTTTCTGGACTATATTAAGGAGCTAAATAGCTATATGTGTTTTATACTCAATTATTTTCTAGGGAAATCTTTTCTATTACACTAATTAAAAACTGATCAGGATTCCTGTAGTGCTGATGATTGCCAACATGAGATACTTTTTGAAAATAAAGTTCCTAAGACCCTAAAGTACTGTCTCCATGGATCTGTACAATTAGGTGTTTAGTACCACAGCTGTTTTTAGTTGCCTGTATTAGACTTTTCATTCTTTTCTAATATATAATAATTAGCTGACATTATGAAGCTGACATTTTCAGATACTAAGCTGGACTAATTGATATTGTTACTGTGTCTTAACATAGCTAGTTTGTACAGTCACTAAAAAGACCATCAGAAAGCCAGAGCTCTGACTTAGGTGGACCTTTTCTGTCACTGGGGAGAGTTGCTGGATAGAAAGGCGGCATAACCAGCAACTTGGGAACTAGCACCCTTCTATCTCTTTTTATTTAAAAAAGAAAAAAAGATTTTAGTTTGTTAAGCAGATAGTTGTTTTGTTCAGCAGTCTAATTACCATTTCCTGATCCTGGACTGAGAATTTAAAGAGATCATTTAGAGGACCAGCATTAGGTGATTACTTAATGTCGCTGTCTTCTATTCTGCCCAGTTGTTTGTTGGTTTCCACATTCCCTGCTTTTCACACTTTTGATCTCTGTCTCATGCATATAAATGTTAAGACCTTAGGGACTGAAGACTATTTTCTTAACTACTGTGTGAATCAGAAATAGAGCTGGCTGTAATGTTGGTTGGGTGAAGAACCCTGAACTTGAAAATCATGTAGCTGGTTCTCCTACAGATTATTATTATGGTTTCAGGCAAGCCATTTACTCTTTATTGCTTCAGTTTCATTATCTGTACCTGATTAGATCTCCTAAGGATATTTTCAGGTCTAAAATTCTTTGATGGTACTTTTTAAAATTCAACATTGTTTAAATCCTATCTTTTCTACTGTCACTAATAAGAAAAATTCAATTATTATAGTCTTTTTCAGTGTATAGGGAGACTATGAAAATATAATTATGGAAAGTTTGAAGAGACTAGAGGAATAGCTTGATCTATCGTTAGAGTACATGAGAATTACAGTTGTCACAAATCTTCAGAATTAAGTATGTAAACTATATAGAGAGGAGTTCTAATTAGAGATTATCTAAGATAGCAGCAGTTTACTTTTCAAAATTCAGATTGTTTACTTTGTGGAGTTGTGTTCTAGGACTGTCAACGGGCATAGAAATAAAGCAGGGGAATAGAAGAATCTCTGGAGATGTTTTTTAATCAACAAAACTGTTCTTTACCACTGGCTATGGTGTGCTAAGTCTCTATTTTTTACTGAAGTATAGTTGACTTACAGTATTCTGCTGGTGTTTTAACCAACAAGATATGATAAGATTTACATGGACGTAAGTTTCTGTGATCTTGATCACTTCTCAGTTCCACTTCCTGGATTCAAATCCAGTTTCTGCGACTTACTTGCTGTGTGGTCTTGGTCAAGTCTGTGTCTCAGTGTCTTCAGATGTCCTCTCAGATGTGTTAAATCTGCTCCCTGACATGCGTCTGCACTCAAGTACTCTAACTTCTTTTCTATTATTACGGAAGAATGATCTGTGCTCCCAGCACAAGCCAGTCTGTCTACTTTCATACTGTTAAAGACATTACTCTAGCAATTATTTCTCTTCTGCATCATTAAAATTTCCCTTTCAACTTAGTGTTTCCCATCACCCTAAAAATATTTCTGTCTTACTTAAAAAATTCTGGTCTGACAATATTTCTTGTACTAGCACTAACCTATTTCTCTCTTTCTCTTTCAGCAAAATAGCCCAGAGAAGTTGAATGTGCGTGCTAGCTTCAGTGTCTTTCTTCCTCTTCTTTCTTGAACTCATGCTGATCCAGTCAGGTGTTTACCTGCCCTCACCACTCCACTGAAACAGCTCTTGTGAAGTCAGTAATGGCTTCGGCTTTGTTAAATCCAGGGTCATTTTCCAGACCTCATCCTCTTGACCTGTCACCAAGATTTGGCACAGATAATTGTGTCTCCTGAAAGTATTTTCTCCACTAGACTTTCAGAATAACCACTTGCCTCCGGTTTTCCTTCTACTTACTGACCTTTCTTTACTGATTCCTCCTCATTTCCTGGACCTGTTATTGTTGTGCTCCAAAGTTCAGTTCTTGAACCTTTATTTTCTCCCTCTCTCTGTTTCCCTTCCTCTCTCCTGTCACTCCCTTGGGATTATATCCACCCTTTAAGTATCACCAGTATGCTGATGATTCCCAAATTTATAACTCCAAGCAGGTATATCCAGCTGCCTACTTAAACAGCTACACTTGAATATCTAATAGGCACCTTAGATTTAATGTGTGTAAAATCAAGTTCCTAATCTGATTTTCCAAACCTGAACCTTCTGCAGTTTTATCTCATATCTGTTAATAGCAATTACTGTTTGTATTTGCTCAAGGGCAAAAGCCATACAGTCATTCTTGGCTACTTTCTTTCATACAGTCAGACAGAAAATCTTATTGATTCTGTCTTGAAAATAAAAATAAATAAAAAATTTTAAAAATCTGATCACTTCATACCACTTTTATACCACCCTAAGCCAAGTCACCATCAACTCTCCTTGGGATTATTGCATAGCTTCTTTATTGTCTCCCTGTTTCCTCTCTTACACCTGGTTGTTGTTCAGTCACTCAGTCATGTCCAGCTCTTTGCGACCCCATGGACTGCAGCACACCAGGCTTCCCTGTCCTTCACTGTTTCTCCTGGAGTTTACTCAAACATCTGGAATCTATTCTGAATAGATTTGCTAGAGCTAAAAATATATAACTTGGATCATCATTCTTCTGCTAAAATCCTCCAGTGGCTTCTCATCTCTCTCAAATTAAAAGCCAGAATCTCTGGATGGCCTGCCAGAACCTTGTATGACTGTGCCCTCCAGGATTTCCCTAGTCTTGTCTAATACTGCTCTTCTCTTTAACCACTCTGCCCCAGCCACATTGGCCTTGTTATCCAACTGCCTCAGCACCTTTCCACTTGCTGGTCCATCTCCCTAGAAGACTCTTCCCATGTTTAAATGATCTGATTCGCCTCCTATGGTCTGCTCTTGTCACCTTCTCAAGGCTACTTTTCTCTGATTTGTTGTTTAATTGCTCAAGCTTTGTCCAACTCTTTGCAATCCCATGGACTGCAGCATGCTAGACTTCCGTGTACTTCATTGTCTCCTGGAGTTTGCTCAGAGTCATGGAGTCGATGATGCCATCCAATATCTCATCCTCTGTCACCCCCTTCTCCTTCTGCTCTCAATCTTTCTCAGCACTGAGGTCTTTTCCAATGAATCGGCTATTCGCATCAGGTGGCCAAAGTATTAGAGCTTCAGCTTCAGTATCAGTCCTTCCAATAAATATTCAGGGCTGATATCCTTTAAGATTGACTAGTTTGATCTCCTTGCTGTCCAAGGGACTCTCAAGAGTATTCTCCAGCAACACAGTTCAAAGGCATCAATTCTTCAGCGCTCAGCCTTTTTATTGTCCAGCTCTCATATCTGTACATGACTACTAGAAAAACTGTAGCTTTGACTAAATGGACCTTTGTAGGCAAAGTAATGTCTCTGCTTTTTAAAATGCTGTCTGTGTTTGTCATTGCTTTTCTTTCAAGCAACAAGCGTCTTTTAATTTCATGGCTGCAGTCACTGTCCACAGTTATTTTGGAGTCCAAGAAAATCAAGTCTGTCATTATTTCCATTGTTTCCCCACCTATTTGAATTTGCCTTTAAGTCCTGAGGTCACAAAATAATTTTTAAAATATTTCTCCTGATTTCTTGTGTAGCAAAATCAATACAATATTGTAAAGTAAGTAATGATAATAAATAAAATAAAATATTAGAAATAGCTTTTGAAAATATGATGCATCTCATTTTTCTATCTCCGTGTGTGTGTGTGTGTGTAGGAGAGGGTAAATGTTTGTTTACAGATAGTAATCTATAGCTTACATGTGATACAACTGTCATGAGTAAGTGTTAGTTGCTCAGTTTTGTCCAACTATTTGCAACCCTATGTACTGTAGCCCACCAGGCTCCTCTCTCCATGGAATTCTCCAGCCAAGAATACTGGACTAGGGCTGCCATTTCCTCCTCTAGGAGATCTTGCTGATCAAGGGATTGAACCCAGGTCTCCTGCACTGCAGGCAGATTCTTTATCATCTGAGCCACCAATGGTCATGGTCTAAGTTTGATGCTTGAAAAGTTCTATTTGACTAATCATTTTTTGTTTTAGGGAGACAGGTCTAATGGATAGTTAAATAGGGTCAATATATCTTTGCAAATTATTCATATTGTATTTTCTGTACTTCAGGTTGAAGACTCTTTTTTTTTTTTTTGGTAGGCTCATAGCTGGCAGCCTGGAATAAAAAATCCATACCGTGGTGTTGTCGTATGGCCTGTTCCTGAAAACATTGAGATCACTGTGACACTTTTTAAGGTAAGTTCCATTTTTATAGATTATAGGATTTACTGTGCAATCATTGTTATAAATGAAGGAATATTTCAGTATTCACTGTTCAACACACTTGAGTCCTTAATGAGCAGTAAGGACTTTAATATGGGTTATTTTTAGAGATGTAGCAATTTATAACAATGCAAGGTGTTAAAGTCCAAATAATTTGAGAGTCTTTTTGAACTTATTACAATTAAGATGAACTGGAACACTTCTTTTATTGCTTCCTACATTCTACCCAAAGGAAAATTTAAAGTGCTTTTTCTGTGGAAAGCTGAGGTTTGTGGAATTCTTGTCCTGAGTCTCATTTTGTTAGCCTTGTTTGACTAAAACCAAGATGTGTTTTAAAATTGATATATGGTATTTTATTGATGTTAATATAGGAAGGTAAATTTAAAATGTATTTTTGATAAATACTTTATTAATATTGATAGCTTATAAATACTATAGCTTAAAATAAAAATTCTGGAAATAAATTCAAGTCCAGATCCAAAAATATAGCTGTTTGTATATCTTACCATTTTATATATATTTTTTTCTTGAATGTCTTTTCTATTTCTTAATGTTCTAAAATAGTCCTCACACATATGAAAACTAAGCACTAGAATAATTACTTTCCTAACCAATTTCTTGATCTTCAAGACCAAGATAATCACGATGGTGTGATTACTCACCTAGAGCCAGACATCCCAGAATGTGAAGTCAAATGGGCCTTAGAAAGTGTCACTATGAACAAAGCTAGTGGAAGTGATGAAATTCCAGTTGAGCTATTTCAAATCCTGAAAGATGATGCTGTGAAAGTGCTGCACTCAATATGCCAGCAAATTTGGAAAACTCAGCAGTGGCCACAGGACTGGAAAAGGTCAGTTTTCATTCCAATCCAAAGAAAGGCAATGCCAAAGAATGCTCAAATGACCGCACAATTGCACTCATCTCACATGCTAGTAAAATAATGCTCAAAATTCTCCAAACCAGGCTTCAGCAATATGTGAACCATGAACTTCATGATGTTCAAGCTGGATTTTGAAAAGGCAGAGGAACCAGAGATCAAATTGCCAACATCCGCTGGATCATGGAAAAAGCAAGAGAGTTCCAGAAAAACATCTATTTCTGCTTTATTGACTATGCCAAAGCCTTTGACTGTGTGGATCACAACAAACTGTGGAAAGTTCTTAAAGAGATGGGAATACCAGACCACCTGACCTGCCTCTTGAGAAACCTATATGCAGGTCAGGAAGCAACAGTTAGAACTGGACATGGAGCAACAGACTAGTTCCAAATAGGAAAAGGAGTACGTCAAAGCTGTATATTGTCACCCTGCTTATTTCACTTCTGTGCAGAGTACATCATGAGAAACGCTGGGCTGGAGGAAGCACAAGCTGGAATCAAGATTGCTGGGAGAAATATCAAAAACCTCAGATAAGCAGATGACACCACCCTTACGGCAGAAAGTGAAGAGGAGCTAAAAGCCTCTTGATCAAAGTGAAAGAGGAGAGTGAAAAAAGTTGGCTTAAAGCTCAACATTCAGAAAAGAAGACCAGGGCATCTGGTCCCATCACTTCATGGAAATAGATGGGCAAACAGTGGAAACAGTATCAGACTTTATTGTTTTGGGCTCCAAAATCACTGCAGATGGTGACTGCAGCCGTTAAATTAAAAGACGCTTATTCCTTGGAAGAAAAGTTATGACCAACCTAGATAGCATATTTAGAAGCAGAGACATTACTTTGCCAACAAAGGTCCATCTAGTCAAGGCTATGGTTTTTCCTGTGGTCACGTATGGATGTGAGAGTTGGACTTTGAAGAAAGCTGAGCACCAAAGAATTGATGCTTTTGAACTGTGGTGTTGGAGAAGACTCTTGCGAGTCCCTTGGACTGCAAGGAGATCCAACCAGTCCATTCTGAAGATCAACCCTAGGATTTCTTTGGAAGGAATGATGCTAAAGCTGAAACTCCAGTACTTTGGCCACCTCATGGGAAGAGTTGACTCATTGGAAAAGACTCTGATGCTGGGAGGGATTGGGAGCAGGAGGAGAAGGGGACGACAGAGGATGAGATGGCTGGATGGTATCACTGACTCGATGGACGTGAGTTTAAGTGAACTCTGGAAGTTGGTGATGGACAGGGAGGCCTGGCGTGCTGCGATTCATGGGGTCACAAAGAGTTGGACACGACTGAGCAACTGAACTGAACCAATTTCTTACCTGCTCAAAAAAAAAAAAAATTATGAGGACAAATATGTCTCAGCCTTCTAAGAAGTAGTGCATAGGAAACAAATGCTCTATTTCTTCTTTGAATCATTCCAATCATGTTGACTTTACTTTTGCAAAAGGATAGATGAAGGAGGACATCTCATTGAGCATAATTTACTAAAATAAACTTGTGAAAATCCACTAAATGCTATAAGATATGACATATAAATAGAGCAAAGTTACATGGCTTCAAGTGTGAAATCACTGTGTAAAAAAGTACTTTTGGTTTTGTATTTCAATATATTAATTGATGTGCTCTGGAACTACTGAAGAGATCAATAAAACAAAGCAGTATAATGATTGTTAATGTACTAACCCATCAATGGGACACTACTTTCAAATGCTCTGTGTTTCATAGATATTCTATTTTATGAAAGATTCTTAATACTTTATGTGTGTTTTACAGTTGTAATACTGTTGTTATGGACATTATAACATCACATGATTATGCATATCATTTATACACTGTTGGCCCAGGGAGAAATAAGGCATGAGGTTATAGCTCCTCTTCTTTTTTTCAGGAAAGATCAGAATCATCCTATCATCCTTTAGTCAGCTGTCGTAAAGCCTGTTATTAACCCCCCTACCCTTCCCCATCCATACCTCTTCTGTGTGTGTTAGTTCAAATCTTTGTGAGCCCCTCAGCTATGGCCCACCAGGCTTCTCTGTCCATAGAATTCTCCAGGCAAGAATAATAGAGTGGGTTGCCATTTCTTCCTCCAGGGGATCTTCCTGACTCAGGGCTCGAGCCCAGGTCTCCCACACTGCAGGCAGATTCTTTACTTTTGAGCTACCTTGGAAGCTCCTACCTTTGCTACTAAAGTGATATAGTAAGCTTGGTAATTAACAGCAATACCTTTAGAGTACTATTTCATTTAATTCTCAAAGTAACCCTGAAGTTCTAGAATTGTTTCCATTGTATGGATAAGGAAACTAAAGAAGAAGGTAACTTGCCAGGTCCTACTGTGATTTAGCCCTGGGGGTGTAGTTGTTGTTGTTGTTGTTTTAAATTTTATTTTTACTTTATTCTATTTACAATACTGTGTTGGTTTTGCCATACATTGACATGAATCAGCCACAGGTGTATACGAGCTCCCAATCCTGAAACCCCTCCCACCTCTCACCCCATATCGTCTCTCTGGATCATCCCCGTGCACCAGCCCCAAGCATCCTGTATCCTGTATCGAACATAAACTGGCGCTTCATTTCTTACATGATAGTATACATGTTTCAATGCCATTCTCCCAAATCCTCCCACCCTCTCCCACTCCCTCAGAGGCCAAAAGTCCGTTCTGTACATCTGTGTCTCTTTTGTTGTCTCACATACAGGGTCATCATTACTATCTTTCTAAATTCCATATATATGTGTCAGTATACTGTATTGGTGTTTTTCTTTCTGGCTTACTTCACTCTGTATAATCGGCTCCAGTTTCATCCATCTCATTAGAACTGATTCAAATTTATTCTTTTTAAGGGCTGAGTAATACTCCATTGTGTATATGTACCACAGCTTTCTTATCCATTCATCTGCTGATGGACATCTAGGTTGTTTCCATGTCCTGGCTATTATAAACAGTGCTGCAATGAACATTGGGGTACATGTATCTCTTTCAATTCTGGTTTCCTCGGTGTGTATGTCCAGCAGGGGAATTGCTGGGTCATAAGGCAGTTCTATTTGCAATTTTTAAGGAATCTTCACACTGTTCTCCATAGTGGCTGTACTAGTTTGCATTCCCACCAACAGGTGTTTGTTTTACATCGCAGGACTTCCCTGGTGTCTCAGATGGTAACACGTCTGCCTACAATGTGGAATACCTGTGTTCAATCCCTGGGTCGGGAAGATACTCTGGAGAAGGAAATGGCAACCCACTCCAGTACTCTGCCTGGAAAATCCCATTGACAGAGGAGCGTGGTAGGCTGCTACAGTCCATGAGGCCGCAAAGAGTTGGACACGACTGAGCGACTTCACTCACTTACATCGCATGGCCTATTCTGTACTAAAAACCACTCTGAATATAGGTTACCATGGCGGAATCTATGACATGCTTGAGGAAAAATTTTAAGTAATCTTCTGTGTTTTGATTTAGTCTGTTTTTATTGTTAAAGCAAATGAACGGACATAGTTATACAACTTTTATAAAAATGATGATAGACAACAAGTGGTTAGAAGAGAGCTGATAAATGGCTGACAGCTGTGTGTTTGGGCAAAGGATATGCACTAACTGAGTGATTTTGAGTTCAAAGTGGCTGTTGAAATGTATTACTTGGAGGATTAGAAGGTAAGTAGTTTTCAAGTACTAATGAGAATGTTCAGCAAATCCTATCCCTGAACTTTTGTCTTTTAAATGTTAGTCTGTTGGGAAATAAACTCAAATACTCCCTCCTTCCCAGTTTGCTGTATTACACATTTCTCTTCAGTGAATATTTTTAAATATCTTGATCTTCCTGGCTCCATATCTTCCCAGAGTTGTAATAGAAGAACCAAAAAGTAAAACAAAACAAAAAAGCTTTTCATTCTCACATATTAATTTTTGATTCTTGTTTTTGAACAGCATTTTAAAATATTCAAGTGGAAAGCTTTTTCATATTTCCCCCTTTATTTTACGTATATTAAAGTCTCACAATTTACTTAATCCTGAAGTTGGCAGAATAGGAAAGAACTCATATTCACAGAGATGTGTTCATAGACAAAGTGCTTTTAAAAGTTATCAAGAAGTTTCAATTTTCTATGACTTAAGCAGAAATTAATTTCTTTAGCCTGCACACTTGATTTTGAAAGTTGAATTAGCTTGAAAATAGCTGTTTCTTGTAAATGAAAAAAAGCCTTTTAGGGTTGAGAAGGGAAATGGCTCTTTAAGTTGTTTCACTTTTTCTCTTTAGTTCAATGGTAATAAAGGAGACACTAGAGGATAGAGAGCAGGATGTAAAGAAGACTTAATTAATTCAAGGTGGAAGCCATTTTCATTACTAATGTTTTTTTAGTCAATAACATAATTAATGAGTTTTGTAGATATACCATTTTAAAGTAACTTGAAAATGAACATTATTGTTGCTCCTTTACATCTTGTTAGTGACTTTGCCTTATCAGATGTGACCCTTGGCCCCATTAAAATTATTCTGTTATGGGTAATATTCATCTGTGTTTCTAAAAAATGTTTTATCAACTTTGAGAATTATTGTACATCACTTATAAGGTGCAAATCAATATTTGTTAAGTTTCAAGGCATATATTCATTAATTCATTAATCAGGTTTTCTTGAGAAACTACCATGTTCCAGGTACTTTTCTAGGTCCCTGGGAACACAGAGGTAAAACTGAACTAACAACATGGCTAAAAGTCAGACCTAGAATTGGCACGTAATTTTAACACTTATTTGTGGGAAGTTACATCTTTTAGGTCTCAGTTTTCTGTTCTTTTAACTAGGAATAAAAATGATAACCTATTTCATAAGTAGTTGTGATGATTAAAACTCTTAACACAGTGACTGAGGCAGAGTGTGTGCTTTGCAAATATTTCCTATTATCAGTAATACCACTACTATTGGAGCTTCTCTGGTGGGTTAGATGGTAAAGAATCTTCCCTCAATGCAGGAGACCTGGGTTCAGTCCCTGGATTGGGAAGATCCTCTGGAGGTGGAAATGGTAACCCACTCCAGTATTCTTGCCTGGAGAATTTCATGGACAGAGGAGCTTGGCTGGCTACAGTCCATGGGGTCACAAAGAGTTGAACATGACTGAGCAACACACACACACACACACACACACACACACACACACACACACACACTACTATTAATTGTAAAAGTTGCACTAGAGCAACAGTGGTGGGTGGGGGGCAAGCAGGAAGGGTAGTAATATATCTTTTTCCTAAGCGTTGTGTCACACTATTACTTGGTCTCTAAAGTAGCACTATTTGGGTCCTAAATCTCTCATGAAAAAAATCCTTTAACCTATATTTACAGTAGTCATTCTCCATAAACCTTCACAAACCTGGGCGGGGCCAGGCTGGGGAAATAAGTACTAACTAGAGTCCTCTACCTCTTTTTCCTTTCTACCCTTTCCTGCCTGCCCCTGCCCATCACCACCAGATAAACTCCTTTTTGGCAGGTCTTTATGATATCTGTGTGGATTTACACTGTGTGGATTTGTCACAGTTGCCTTAAGACAGCTCAGAATCAGCTAGTCACCATACTTTTAAGGTAGAAAAATAAACAAAAATGAAGTAATGAAGGAGTTTGAAATTTATCCCATAGGTTGTAGGGATCATTGAAAAACTCTTAGTTGGTACTTAACATGGTCAGAACTGTGGTTTAGAGAATCTGTGTACAAGATTAATTGGAGAGCAAGAGAGACTGAGTCCTGCAGTTACTTTTATCTTGAAATAGCCTAGGCACAAAGTGATGAGGACCCAAACTCAGCTGTGGCAGTAGAAACTGAAGGTTAATAATAGACTATAGTGGAACCAGTCATGAGTAAGGAGCTTCCCTGTGAGAAGCATGTGGTCCATGAGACACTGTAGGGGAATAGCATTTGTTTGCACAGACTCTCACTCTCAGTACCTCCATCCCTCCCCCCACCTCTAAAACATAAAGTTGAACTTGAGTAAGTTAAATGCACTTACGATGCTACTCCACTGCTTTTCCTTTTATGTCTTAAATCTGTTGCCTTTCACCTTTACTTATTCTAGTATCTGTGGAAATCCTGTACAGTCCCACCTAGCCTAAATGCTTCCTCACTCGTAAAGCTTTTCCTGTTCCTTCCTCTAAGAAATGTATTGTCTTCTAATTTCTAGTAAAACTATGTATTTCATTCATCATCTATGTATTTAGATTAGTTGTATTTGTCTTTGAAAGCAAGGACAACTATGTTTAAATCCATATAACGACTCTGTAATTCCTTATATAATAAGTAGCCAATAAATATTTGCCAAATACTTGGTTAAAGTGTGACTCATTTAGAAAAAAACTGCATTTGGTTGTAGGATCTGTTACCCTTTCTCAGGCCTCTGATGATGGAGGGCAGATGAGGGTATCAATGTCAGATTTGTCATTTTGTGTAGGTTATGAAGTTCTTTGCAGTACTTTGAAATTCCAGATGTTTATAATATGTAACCTCTGCACCAAGAAAACCTTGCCTCAAGTAATGCTTTGAGTTCAGAATACTTAGAGGTATAAAAATTAGGATATCTGTATCTTAATAAATGAGCCTGGTGGGCTACAGTCCATGGGGTCACAGAATCAGACATGACTGAGGGACTGAACACTGCACAAAAAGTGCTTCTTAATAGTTCACTCAACAAGTTATCTGTCCTTGGGTTTCTTTTTAAATTAATTTTTATTGGGGTATAGATCATTTACAGTGTTGTATTAGTTTCTGCTGTACAGCAGAGTGAATCAGTCATAGAATTCTTTCAGATTCTATTCCTATGGAGACAACTGTAGAGTATTGCGTAGAGTTACCTGTGCTTTTAGTTATCTGTTCTATGTATAGTAGTGTGTGTATGTCAATTTCAGTCTCCCAATTTATCCCTCCCCTCTTTTCCCCTTGGTAAGCGTAAGTTTGTTTTCTACCTCTTTTGATTCTCTGTTTTGTAAATAGGCTCATTTGTACCACTTTTTAAAATTCCATGTATAACCTCTATCATAAAATATTTTTATGGCTTCCTTTTGTCATATTTTATGCAATGATGGAAAATAATGATATGTATTAACCTAAGTAAGACAGAGAATTTATTAATAAAAATAATGTTTTAAATTTATATAAATTATGAAAGTTTCTTAAAAGCAGGCCATTCTGCCCCTCCTTTTTAAAAAGTTGATAAAAGCTAAAATCAAGGCTGTTTTTATTTTCCTAATTTAATTGACTAGATTAAAAAAATGTATTTCAACTTTATATTTTGCTTTTGTTACAGGATCCTCATGCAGAGGAATTTGAAGATAAAGAGTGGACATTTGTCATAGAAAATGTAAGCTAATTGTAAATTCTGTCAGCATTCATATTTTTAACTATATACATTACTAAGGGGCATTTTGGTGGCAGAAGAAATGTTGCTTTATAAAAAATTAGTGATTTGTAGCTTTTAGAACTTTTTAAGTGAAATAATAACCAGTAGAATTATTTGTGAACATTGAGTCAGCCAAAAGTTTCCTTCAGGTTTTTCTGTAAGATGTTATGGAAAAACCCAAATGAAATTTTTGGCCAATCCAATATTTTTGTTAAAAACATAAAAGTAAAACTACTCATCAATACTGAATTATGTATATGCTCTGTGTATTCTGTTGGGAGTTTGAGGGAAGGATCGTGGCTTATTCATCTTTTTATCTATTTAGCATCTGACATGGTGCTTCTTACAACATAAATGCTCTTTTAAACATTTATTGAATGAAATTATGAATGATCTTAGAAATATTTGAAAATAAAGTGTATGCTTTAACTCTGGATTGAGGGATTCTCAAGTAGTACTTTCATAATCATTTTCAATTAGTTTGAATTTTATGATGGAGTCCCAGGTGACTTGTAGGAAGATAGTAGTTGTTTAATGAATGTTTATTAAATGGAGATTAGGGAAGACAGGCAAAGAAACTATGTGTGAGTTCTGAAGTCTGAGAGAGAGATTGCAAGCCCTAGATTTTCCATTTATAAGCTCTGTGATTGTGGTAAGTTTCTTAACTTCTCAGCAATCAATTTATAGGGTTGTAATGATTAAATAATTTCAATGAATATTAGCTTTTATCATTGTCACTGACATCATTATCATTATTACAGTTGTAAAATATATTTGTAACAGTTTTATAATATGCTTTATAAAACAGCATGTTCTTCCTCTCTGTGAGTGATTTTGTTTTATTTTATATTTTAGTGGCAAAAGGAATCTTATACTTTCAGTAGCTGGGCAATTTTTAGACATAAAGATCTGGGGAGCTTGGGAGGGAGGTCATGTCCAAATACAGTGGAAGGAGGTGGCTGGATGTCAAGCTAGTGTCATTGTGTTAAAGGTTCACACGTGTTAACAATTCTGAGTTTTTGTAGTGATAGGTTTGAACACTGTACTTAGAGTAACATTGAGGTTTTGAAAACAAACAAACTTACATTTCTTGAAATTGGTTACAGCCTCAAAAATCTAGCTTTCATTGAGTTGAACTCTTCTCCCCAATGGATGGTTTTAACGGTTTTCAGTATTTTTGGCTCTGTTATATAGCTCTGTTAACTTGATGTACTAAAGAATTAGCCTGTTAATTTTGGGTTGTAACTAATGGTAGATGTAAACAATAATTGTATATTTGTTTAGAAAGGTGTTCTTATTATACATCTGATTAATCTTAGAATAAAGACACAGCAGTTCTAAATTTCTGAGAAATAGATTATAAGCTGTTACTGAAAGATAGAAGTGTTAAAAAAAAAAGCTATATGCCACAGATTAGGTTTGGATGCAAAATACATTCAAATCTACAGAATTTTAGGAAAAACCTTTTAAGTTCTGTGTTGTATATTTCATAAAAATATTTTAAAAATCAGTAGAGAAATACTGGGCTTCTCTGGTAGCTTAGCTGGTGAAGAACCTACCTGCAATGCAGGAGACCCCATTTCAGTTCCTGGGTCGGAAGATCCCTGGGAGAAGGTATAGGCTACCCACAGTATTCTTGGGCTTTCCTGGTGGCTCAGATGGTAAATAATCTGCCTGTAATGCAGGAGATCTAGGTTCAATCCCTGGGTTGGGAAGGTCCCCTGGAGGAGGGCTTGGCAACCCACTTCAGTATTCTTGCCTGGAGAATCCCTACGGGCAGAGGAGCCTGGCAGGCTACAATCCCTGGGATCACAAAGAGTTGGACACGACTAAGCAACTAAGCACAGCACAAAAAAATACTAAAATTAAGTCAGTGAGATTTAAATGGATCATGAGATAAAAAGTTATATTTTGAATCATCCTTTCCATATTGGAGTATATATTTCTTAAGTTGAAGAGTATATTTATATCCTTTTTATGAAAAATATATATAAGCTTAGAAGCTTATTTAGCTGATTTGCCTATTTATTGCTAAAGTGATTAAAGAGGGGATGGCCATAGTAGCAAATGGAAAATAAAATACATTAGCATTTCTTCTCTCCTAGTGTTTATTGCTAAATTAGATTCATAAAAATAATATTGGTGACTTTTAACTATTATTCATATTGTTCAAAACTTTATAAAACCATCATTTTAATTGAACTGTTTACTGGAGATTAAATTTTTCTGTGTCATCAGAAAATTTTGGAATCCTTACTCTGAGTTGTGTTGCGGAGAGAACACTGCATTTGTAGAGTTTTCCAGGCATCATTATGCTTTTTACTAGATGAAAGATTTTCTGACTTCTTGTCATTCTGCCTCCTTATTTGAAAAAATGCATTTTCCTTTCTCCCATATCCTAGTGTAGAGAAGACATGAACTTTGGATTGGTTAGAACTGTGTATAAATCCTGATGTGCCTTCAAAGCTGGTGACCTTGAGATTATTTTCCAGGGCTTAATTTCTTCATCTATAAAATGAAAGGTTTCTACTAAATCATCTTATAGGGATTTTCTAGGTCCATAACTTTGTTTCCGTCAATAGTAATATTTTTATAAACTTTTTTGAATATTATTTCTTTATAGATCAAATTTTTGTTTTCAAATTCATGAGGAATGAAATATTTAAAAGTTATCTAGCATGTCATTTCGGAGAAGGCAATGGCAACCTATTCCAGTACTCTTGCCTGGAAAATCCCATGGACAGAGGAGCCTGGTAGGCTGCAGTCCATGGGGTCTCTAGGAGTTGGACACAACTGAGCGACTTCACTTTCACTTTTCACTTTCATGCATTGGAGAAGGAATGGCAACCCACTCCAGCGTTCTTGCCTGGAGAATCCCAGGGACAGGGGAGCCTGGTGGGCTGCCACCTATGGGGTCGCACAGAGTTGGACATGACTGAAGTGATTTAGCCAGCAGCATGTCATTTTGGAATCAGTTAATAACTCCCTAATTTATATCTTTCTTTAAAAGTCAATTTTGGCATATATATTCAGTATTTTCTGTGTATTTTTATTTCTGGAATGAATTGGGAGGAGTATTGCAAGTTTCCTATTCTGAACTTTTTAGCACAACAGTTCTTTCCCCTACTCTTGTTGCTATAATAGTCATTTCCTATGCCAGATTAGAAAGAAAGAAAGAAAACTGAATTGTGGTTTCAACTCCCTTTTATGTAAAGGAAGATATTAGCTTTTCTAGTATAAACCTGGAGAATCCCTACGGGCAGAGGAGCCTGGCAGGCTACAATCCCTGGGATCACAAAGAGTTGGACACGACTAAGCAACTAAGCACAGCACAAAAAAATAGCTGTGGGTGTTAAAAAAACAAAAACAAAAATTACCATATTTAAAGAGATGGTCAAAATTTAGGGGAATCTAGGTGCTGAAGAGCTAATCTGAAGTAAAGTAAAATTATTCAGCATGTGGGAGGAATACCCAGTTCCTCAGTTATTTATTAGTCATAGTGACAGCAATAATAATGATGACTGCTAGGAACCCAGTGCAAGAAATAAATAGTTTATTAGATGAATATGATTTTTTTATTATTGACTTTTACCTGTTTTTACAGCATTTTTTTAAGAGACATTTATGGGATTTGACTTATTTGACTAGCATAATGTATATTTTTAAGAATTTAAACAGAAAAAGGTAAATATAAATGTATCCGTTATTTACTTACATAGGTTAAAGTTACTAGACTTCTTAGGTATGGTGAAATTGTTTTACTCTTAATTCATGGGAAAAAGAATGAATGCTCATGTTGTGACTAAACTCTTTTAAAGTACATCAACGGAGAATATAACTAATTTACATACTTTAAATTAAGACAGCCATCATAAATAAATGAACCATTTAATGTGAAAGAATGAGTTTATATAATTAAACCTAAAACAAAACAGAAGAAAGTGGTATATTCTCACCTAGAAGATAGGTAGACTAGAATTGGGCATGTGTATTATGTTCTGGAAAAACCTGGGTCAGTTTTCTGAGGTGCTAACAGGGCTCTTGCTTGGCAAAGTAAATTTAATAAGGGAGAAGTTGTATTCCGTTTATTTCTATATCCTCTACAATTTTTTTTTTATATGACACCTTCTGTGCAGTAGGTGGTCTATTTATGTTTGGTGAAGGAGTGAGTAAATGAATGATCTAGTCAAACTCAATATCCTTAAAGGAGTATTCTCTTTAAGAGAGGAATTACGGTAGCATCCATTAACTATATTGAAGAAAAATTTAAAAGTAGACTCTAGTGACAGTGAGATAGTATACGAAGGATCCATATGTCATTACAGTAGAAACTCTTGTCAATCTCTACTTAGTTTACATGGATTACCTCATACTTTCCATTCGATACGTAAGACATCGTAGTTTTAATCCCACATGTGTCAACATGGTTAGTAGGCTACTCTCTGACCTACTTCTAGACACTCCTCTCCCAAGTGAGTTGTAAGTTGTTTTTGACCCTTTATAAGACCTCTTATAATGTTGTTGACCTGTTGTTGTAATTATATAATTTAATTAGATATTTCCTAGGCCAGTGAACTATTAGTTTGAGGAATTATTTCATGAAAACTGTTAAAATGCTTTAGAAAGAGTTGATAGAACTGAGTTGTTAAAAACTGCTGTCAAATCTGGTGTGGAAAAGCAACTAAAAAATTTGAGGGAAAATTTATGAAAATCTGAACGGGTTTTGCATTCAGATATTTCTCTTTGTCCTTATATATTGCTTTCATTTAAAGGTGACTGAATTGCTTATATGTAGAATCTAGAAAAATGATACAGATGAACTCATTTGCAAAGCAGAAATAGAGACACAGATGTAGAGAACAAACTTATGGCTACCAAAGGGGGAAGAGGGAGGAAGGATGAATTGGGAATTGGGATTGACAAATATATATTATTGATACTATATATAAAATAGATAACTAAGGAGAACCTGAATGGTATGGACGTAACAGAAGCAGAAGATATTAAGAGATGGCAAAACAGAAGAACTATACAAAAAAGATCTTAATGACCCAGATAACCACGGTGGTATGATCACTCACCTAGAGCCAGACATCCTGGAATGTGAAGTCAAGTGGGCCTTAGAAAGCATTACTAAGAACAGAGCTAGTGGAGGAGATGGAATTCCAGATGAACTATTTCAGATCCTAAAACATGATGCTGTGAAAAAGTGCTGCACTGAATATGCCAGCAAATTTGGAAAACTCAGCAGTGGCCACAGGACTAGAAAAAGTCAGTTTTCATTCCAATCCCAGAGAAAAGCAATGCTAAAGAATGTTCAAACTACCACACAGTTGCGCTCATTTCACATGCTAGTAAAGTAATGCTCAAAATCCTTCAAGCTAGGCTTCAACAGTGTGTGAACTGAGAACTTCCAGATGTTCCAGCTGGATTTAGAAAAGGCAGAGGAGCCAGAAATCAAATTGCCAATATCCACTGGATCATAGAAAAAGCAAGAAAGTGCCAGAAAAACATCTACTTTGCTTCATTGACTATGCGAAAGCCTTTGACTGTATGGATTGTAACAAACTAGAAAATTCTCCAAGAGATGGGAATACCAGACCACCTTACCTGCCTTCTGAGAAACCTGTATGCAGGTCAAAAGCAACAGTTAGAACCAGATCCAAAACAATGGACTGGTTCCAGTTTGGGAAAGAAGTGCATCAAGGCTGTATATTGTCACCCTGCTTATTTAACTTATGTGCAGAGTACATCATGCAAAATGCCGGGCTGAAATCAAGATTGCAGGGCTGGAATCAAGCCGAAATCAAGATTGCTGGGAGAAATATCAATAACCTCAGATATGTAGTTGACACCACCCTTAAGGCAGAAAGCAGAGAGGAATTAAAAAGCCTCTTGATGAAGGTGAAAGAGGAGAGTGAAAATGTGGCTTAAAACTGAACATTCAAAAAGTGAAGATCATGGCATCTGGTCCCATCTCTTCATGGCACATAGATGGGGAAACAGTGGAAACAGTAACAGACTTTATTTTCTTGGGCTCCAGAATCACTGTAGGTGGAGACTGCAGCCATGAAATTAAAAACGCTTGCTGCTCGGAAGAAAAGCAATGACAAAACTAGACAGCATTTTAAAAAGCAAGGACATTACTTTGCCAACAAAGGTCCGTCTAGTCAAAAGCTGTGGATTTCCAGTAGTCATGTATGGATGTGAGAGCTGGGTGATAAAAACGACCAAGCACTGAAGAATGGATGCCTTTGAATTGTGGTGCTGGAGAAGACTCTTGAGAGTGCCTTGGACTGTAAGGAGATCAAACCAGTCAATCCCAAAGGAAATCAGTCCTGAATATTCATTGGAAGGACTGATGCTGAAGCTGAAACTCCAATATTTTGGCCGCCTGATGTGAAGAGCTGACTCATCTGAAAAGACCCTGATGCTGGGAAAGAGTGAAGGCGGGAGGAGAAGGGGATGACAGAGGATGAGATGTTTGGATGGCATCACCGGCTTGATGGACATGAGTTTGAGTAAACTCCGGGAGATGGTGAAGGACAGGGAGGCCTGGAGTGCTGTATAGTCCATGGGGTCACAAAGAGTTGGACACGACTGAGACACTGAACAGTAGCAACAAGGAGAACCTACTCTGTACTGCAGGGATCTCTACTCAGTGCTCTGTAGTGACCTAATTGGGAAGGAAATCCAAAAGAGTGTATATATGTATATGTATAGCTGATTCACTTTGCTGTACAGCAGAAACTATGAACATTGTAAAGCAACTGTGAAGGTGAAGGTGAAGTCGCTCAGTCGTGTCCGGCTCTTTGCGACCCCGTGGACTGTAGCCTACCAGGCTTCTCCATCCATGGGATTCTCCAGGCAAGAATACTGGAGTTGGTTACCATTTCCATCTCCAGGGGATCTTCCTGACCCAGGGATCGAACCCAGGTCTCCGCGTTGGAGGCAGATGCTTTAACCTCTGAGCCACTAACTGTACTCTAATAAAAATTAATTAAAATAAGTGGTTGAAAATACACTAATGATACACTATAACTGTTGATTATATGAGAAGATGGATGATCAACAAAGTTATACTCTAAGACGAGGACATGAAAACTGGTGAATGAAACACATTAATATGTATTAAACAAAATTAAATGTTTGTGTATCAGTATTCATAACTTTTCCCTTTAATTGACCAATTTTCTGTGACATTCAGATCATTTAAGAGATAGTCTACTATAAATATATACTAAATCATGCTCATGGGATCTCTGTATACTCATCTATATGATTAAAAATTGTTCTTAGAAATTTTCTTTTAAATCTAAAAATTCGTGGTAAGTAGACATTATATTTTTCAGGCAGTAGCAGTTCACTTTATTTGACAGCATCTTGCAATATATCTAAAGCTTTCAAATAAATGAACCAGAATTTATTCATTCATTCAGTAGCAGTTAATTCACTGAGTATGTATTTTGTGCTGGACACTGTTCTAGGTGCTGGAAATAGAGTGGTATATAAAGCAAAAAAAAATCTCTTGCTCATGGAGTTTGTGTGTATGTGTGTGTGTGAGAGAGAAAGAATAAAAATTAATGCGTGTAAAATATATACTGTGTTAGATAATATAAATATGTAATGTATGTTAAATATGTTAATGTATGTAGTATGTTAAATAAGTGCTAAAAAGAAAAAGCAAGGAAGAATAGAGATTCCACTGTTATGGTTCCATAGAGATAATAAGCCTTATTATTTCTTGTAGTGCCTCCAAAAGAGAGTTCATGTGTACTTGTTAAGTTAGTTTAAAAGGTATTTTAATAAGAGTTTATTAAATCAATATATTAAGGTTTGAGAAAGTTGAAAAATAATCTTGTGGTGCTGTATAAACCTTTTCCTAGATTATAGCTCCCTCAGTGGTGGATGAGGAAATTAACTCTGTTCTAAGAGAAACAGTTGTATTCATGTAGCAGGGACCTGTTATAATATTGTGCTCTGCTTTATGTTTTAAATATATTTGAATTATCACATACAGAAGACCTAGTGAATTTCAAAGGACTAACAGTATCTTTTCCTCTTTTAAAGTTTGGATTTTTATGACTGTCTTGTGGTAAATTGTTGCAAGACTGAGAAGGCATGCTCCAAAGAGCATTCAGAAATGAAATTTTAATCTTTATTTTCTTTGCACTTTGTGTTATAACCCCACAATCAGTAAAATTTAAAGTTTTTGCTTAGTATAAAATATCCCAATAAACCATAAAAGTCTCCAAAATATATTACCTTAACACATTTATTGGATCCTTACTGTTATCAGGTACTGTGTGAAATGCTTATATGTACATTATCTCATTTACTCACTGTGGTGACCCTCTGAGTCAGATACTAATAACCTTATTTTACAGATAAGAAAGTGAGTCTTAGAGAGGTTAAGTAATTTGCTTAAGGTTGTATATCTAAGAAGTCAGGATTTTATCCAGTCTTGTCTTTCTCTGTGGCCTTTGTCCTAAACTCCTTTGCAATAATGATTTCCCATAGTGTTTCAAAATGAAAATAAATAATTTGAAATTGTAGAATCAAGAGAAGTTTTAAATCTACTTTCTTTAGTGATAAACTTGTGAAATATATATGTATTAGATTAGTAAATGTAGTCTTTAATTATTGTACATATTCAGTCTAAAAGTTATTGAGATTAATTACTTGACTGCTGTTAGATATTACAAAATGAAAGTCCAGAATTGATTAGTCACTAGAATTCTGCATGTTTTTCTCAAGGCAGCCTTCCTGCCTCTTTGTGTTGAGTTGAGATAATGCTGCCTTCATTTTATTTTTTTCTTTTGTTTCTGGGCACAGAGAAGATTTCCCAGTTGTTTGCCAAGCTTTCTTTTTGGACCCAAAAGCTACTTATACATAAGTCAAAACTTTAGAGGTGATTTTACCACTGCTAGCTTTGTGACCTTGAACAAGCTATTTAATCTTTTATAGCTTCAGTGTGCTCAGGTATAAAATGATAGTGTTAATATCTGCTCTATAGGTTATTGAAGATTAGCAATAATGTATGTAAAGCAGTGAGCTCAGTAAAGAGGAGCGGTTTTCATAATGTTAATTTAGAGGACATAGACAAATATAAAGGAAAGGAAGATAGGTTTCTAAATTTATTATTGTAGGATTTTATGTTTTCTACTCCTTTATACCATGTATACTTCTTAGTAGTATCTAGACTTCACCATTATCTCAAAGGAATGACAAGGCAACTTGTAAACTTCTCACTTGGATTAAACTTCAAAATATTTTTATCTTTCTAAAGTTTTCAGATTTTGACTTCCAGCATCTTCCCCTTATAAATTTATTCCAAGGTTAAGAACAAGTTTGTTTTTTGCTACTTAACAAGTGCTGGGCTGTGCTTAGTCACTCAGTCACGTCCGACTCTTTTTGACCCCATGGACTGTAGCCCGCCAGGCTCCTCTGTCCATGGGGATTCTCCAAGCAGGAATACTGGAGTGGGTTGCCATGCCCTCCTTCAGAGGATGTTCCCAACCCAGGGATCGAACCCAGGTCTCCTGCATTGCAGGCTCACATCTGAGCCGCTAACAAGTGCTAGTTAGTTACTAATATCTACCTCTGGGCCTGATAGTCTATGTTAGTTATAATATGAATATACTTTAAAAATAGTTATAAATGAATTTTAAATTATCCTTTGTTATTTACAATTCCTTTCCCTATCATTAGTTCACGTTATCAAGAATGGATACTACAAACAACATATTTCTGTTTTATCTACCATAATATAATAATGTTTATTTTATTCACCCAGGAAATTGACATTATGGGTTTTCTTCTTCTTCTTTTTTTAATGTGAAACCATAACAGTTATATTTAGAAAAAAATTTTTCTTCCTGGGGCTTTACATTATCCAACTAAAATCAGAACCTTTGTCTGCAAAATATATTCCTAGGTCTTAGTTTTTAAAATCTAAATTTTTTATTCTTTATATTCTTTTGTTTTTTTTGAATGAATCAAAAAATGCATACTGAGGAGAAGCACCAATCTGGGATTAACTCATTCATTTATCCAGTCATTCTGCAAACTTTTAATATGCATGTTCTTTATGCCAAAATATTTTATTAATACTGAAATACAGAGTCAAGACATGCAGAATTTCATCAATTCTGAGATGAATGTTTTTCTTCACATTTTAGCTTCTTTGAAATTGGAATCACCTTACATTTCTGGTATCCTACAGTTATAACTGGTAGTGTTTTTTCTTTCTTATTGCTATATAAAATAATAATGAATCATTGAAAAACTAATGAAGACTTATTTAATAGAATAAAGTAACCTGTCCTCCTAAAGTTTATAATCTAGTAAAGGTTGTCATACAAGTAAAGAAAGAAAGATGAGAAAAAAGGATGGCAGAGTCTAGGAGGACTTACTGCAGGAAGTAGCTATGAAGCTTAGTTTTTAAGGAAAAATGAGGTTATGCAAAAAAGACATTCAAAGCAGAGTAAAGAAAGATTAGATAAAGGCAAGAGAGACACCTGTGAGTTTAGGTTAGTATCTATTCTTGATGAGATCATTGAAAAGAAGAGCAAAAACCCCAAGCCAACCAAAACAAAAATTGAGCCCCCACTACAGAGCAATAGACCTCTAGATTTTTATCTGTTAACCTAATAGATTTAATAATAGGCATAGAGGTCAACTGGAAGTGCTATGTCCTCCTTAGAGGAGGTTTAAAATGTGTTTTCTTGGAGCCACATATCTGGTCTTTTCTATTATTTCTACATGTGATCAGTGAGAAGGACAGTCTGAGTCCTCGGTGTCTTTTTAATTGCCATTTATTTGATCCTACTTCCAGAAGCCTTTTAAATGGATAGGATGGGATATTAATTCCAAGACAGTACTATAAATGATCCTCAGTTTTATTTCTTCTATTGGATTGTGTTGAACAAGATTGCTTGCCCAACCAAACTCACCTGACAAGATTACATCAAGAATGAGATGATATAATAGCTCAAACAGTATAAAATTACATAGTTTTTGACTATATTAAATTTAAGTTTGTCTTCCTCTAAAATCAAGTTGGTGTCTTGATCTCCTTGATTTCACAAAGCCATATTTTGATAAATTACCTTTAGTTTTTCTTTCAAAAGATAAAAAACAAATGCTTAGCCATAATGATTACTTGCTGAGAGAGTTTATTGTCCTACACAGCACTAACCGATTTACATTTAAAGAATGATAAATGGAAAATCCCTATATTATTCTCTTTTAGGCTATTCTTTTAGTATAAACTTCTCAAACATGTTCTTTTCTTATAACCTTAGAGTCTTAGACCCTTATGGATTTCTAAATAATCCAGAAATTTTAAAGCAATATATACAAGACCTCTGATGATCTTTTCCTTTGTACAAATCTAGCAGTTTGGATAAATCTAGTGAATGAAGTGAAAGCCGCTCAATTGTGTTCAAGTCTTTGCAACCCCACGGACTATACAGTCCATGGCATTCTCCGGGACAGAGTACTGAAGTGGATAGCTGTTCCCTTCTCCAGGGAATCTTCCCAACCCAGGGATCGAACCCAGATCTCCCACATTGCAGGCAGATTCTTTACCAGCTGAGCCACCAGGGAAGCATAAATCTAATCGACTTAATTTTTTTTTTTTTAATTTCAACTTAGTAATTTAAGATTGTTTCAAACATACACAAAAGTAGGAGGAGCCTCCTACATTATTGGAGAATGTAAATTGGTGCAGCTGCTGTGGGGAATGGTACGGAAGTCTCTTAAAAAACTGAAAAGAGTATTACTGTGCAATCCACCTGGGCACATATCCAGTGAAAACTCTAATTCAAAAAGATTCATTCACCACAGTGTTCATAGCAGCACTGTTTATAATAGCCAAGACATGGAAGCAACCAAAATGTCCATTGACAAATGAATGGGTAAAGAAGATATGGTGTGTGTGTGTATGTATGTGTGTGTATATATATATGTGTGTGTGTGTGTGTGTGTGTGTGTGTGTGTGTGTGTGTGTGTAATAGAATACTACTCAGCCATAAAAAGAATGAAATAATGCCAGTTTTTCACACCTAGCAATGTAGATGGACCTAAGAGATTATGATACTAAGTAAAGTAAGTTGACAAATATCATGTGATATCGCTTATATGTGGAATCGAAAAAATAGTACAAATGAAGTTATTTACAAAACAGAAACAGACACACAGACAGTGGAAAACAAAACAAAACAAACTTCAGTTACCAAAGGGGGAAAAGGGGAGCGGAGGGATGAATTAGGAATTTGGGATTAGCAGATATAAACTACTATATATGAAATAGATAAACAACAAAGTCTTAAACTGTATAGCATAGGGAACTATATCCAATATCTTTTAATAAATTATAATGAAAAAAGTGTGAAAAGGGGTATATATAGATATGTTTCTCTATAGGTATCTGAATCACTTTGCTGTACTCCAGAAATTAACAGAACATTGTAAATGAACATCGTTAATTAACTGTGTTGTTGTTTAGTCACTAAGTCATGTCTGACTCTTTTGTGACCCCCATGGACAGTAGCCCGCCAGGCTCCTCTGGCCATGGGATTTCCTAGGCAAGAATACTAGAGTGGTTGCCATTTCCTTTTCAAGGGATCTTCCCAACCCAGGGACTGAACTTGTATCTTCTGCATTTGCAGAAGGATTCTTTACCATTAAGCCACCAAGGAAGCAAATTAACTGTACTTCAGTGTTTTTTTTTTTTTTTAAAAAGGTGTAGAAAGAGTAATAAACCTCTATGTACCCATCTCCCAGCTTCAGTCATCTTCACTTCTTTGATAAACTTATTTCATCTCTACTTTTTAAAAACCAGATTATTTAATCTTAGATAGTGTTATCATTTCTTCTGTAAAGAATGACGTCTACTTTTAAACAATATCAGTTTGGAAACTTGCTAAAAGTTATTGGCATGTTAGAAAAGGTTATCAATCTACAAAAAAATTTCTTTTTAATTTTTGTAAACTTTATTATAGATCATCTTTTTGACCTGATAAGCCTAAGGTTCACAATTATTTTTTCCCTTGAGAAATAATAGTATGTGTTCTTGTTTCATATAAAAAGTGTTTAACTTGATATTAGACGCAATTAGAGCTTTTCCTCCAACCTCCTTAGCATTAAACTCCTGTGTTTAGAATAGAAAGCTCATATATAGTTCAGGCAGCCTTTCCTGATATTTTAATTATCCTGTCAACTTTCTGTTGTATATGATTGTATGGTGACTGACTATGTAAATAAGGTAGAGTATTCTGGATATGTCTAGTAGTTAAATGAAACTTTGTTGGTCAGCTCACTCTCATTGGGGTTAAATTTCAGAAAAAGTCTGTACACCCACCCACAGACACACATACACCCCCTATTTTTTCTCCTTTATTTTCCTTAGATTAAATATTTAGTATGTTGTTCCAGCTTGGAAATGTCTCAGATTGTGTTTCTGGAGAAAAATTTAATCTCCTTTAAAAGAAAATAATGGGGACTTACCTGGTGGTCTAGTAGTAAAGAATCTACCAGTCAGTGTAGGAGACACAGGTTAGATCCCTGGTCCGAGAACTGAGATCCCACATGCTGCAGGGCAGCTAAGTCCAGGTGGCATAACCACTGAGCCTGTGAGCCATAACTACTGAAGCCCATGCACGTTGGAGCCCATGCTCCATACGAGAGAATCCACCATAGTGAGAAGCCCAAGTACTTTAGGTGTACTTTTTAGTACAACTAAAGAGTAGCCCCCACTTGCCACAACTAGAGAAAGCCTACACACAGCAACTAAGAACTCATGCCCTGCAGCAAAGACGCAGCACAGCCATACGTAAATATTTTTTAGAAAAGAAAGAAAATAATGGACACAATTTTGTTGCACTTCAGAAAAAGAAAAGTATGCCCAAGAATGATCATATATGCCTTGAGCCTGACAAAATTCTCAAAACCCCCAAATTCTTGTGTAACTACCTGTTTGCTTAAACACCTGTTTAGTTTTCCATTTTCACCTTGCCTGTTTGTCATTTTTAAGTTGTCAGTTTAATTAGATTATATTAATTAGAGGAAGGCAAGTTACCTTTTTAACACCCTCCATTCTAAAATTCCTAATGCAGGAAGGGACCTTATAGGGATTAACACCTAAAGTCCACTGTACTGTATTTATCTATATGTAATACAGAAAAACCCTGTGTTAAAATAGTAATGAAACTACTTCATGTTAAACAGTTTATTTCATGTAGTAATTTACTGTGTAAAATGTCCTAGCTAACAAATTTAAGGAAAAGTTTTATTTGGCAGCAACAAAGCACTGTTTTCATATTGTTACCTGTGCCATTCGATGTGCTAGTCACTTCAGTCGTGTCTGACTCAGTACGACTCTATGGACTGTAGCCTGCCAGGAACGTCTGTCCATGGAATTCTCCAGGTAAGAATACTCCAGGTAAGAATACTCCAGGGTATCTTCCTAAGGCTAAGTGGTAAAGAATCCACCTGCAGTGCAGGAGACAGCGGTTCTATTCTTGGGCTAGGAAGATCCTCTGGAGAAGGAAATGGAAACCCATTCCAGTATTATTGCCTGGGAAATGCCATGGACAGACAGAAGAGCCTGGTATGCTATACTTCAGGGGGCTGCAAAAAATCAGACACAACTTAGCAACTAAACAACATGTGTATTACATGTATGTGCTATTGAGTATTCTTTTTAACTAGATATTTTGGTTTTTGTCCCAGTTCAGCATGTAGAGATTTGTCTTTATTGATGTTAATCATGCTTCATATATCAAGCTAGTAGAGCAATATAAAACTTCACTGGGTTAAAGTCTTGGTACTCATAATTGTTTATTTATTCACTGCTGCTGCTGCTGCTGCTAAGTCGCTTCATAGACCCCATAGACGGCAGCCCACCAGGCTCCCCTGTCCCTGGGGTTCTCCAGGCAAGAACACTGGGTGGGTTGCCATTTCCTTCTCCAGTGCATGAAAGTGAAAAGTGAAAGTGAAGTCTCTCAGTCGTGTCCGACTCTTAGCAAGCCCATGGACTGCAGCCTACCAGGGCACTTTGTCCATGGGATTTTCCACACAAGAGTACTGGAGTGGGGTGCCAGTGCCTTCTCTGTATTCATTCACTATTATTAAATGAATACCATGTCACAGATATTTGCTAGTTTTTGAGAATATAATAATGAGAAATATGTGGCTCTTGATTCAAAGTATCCTACAGTCTGGGATGGTGATGGTGGAGGGGGTTGCGGGAAATAAACAGGCAACCACTACAATAAAAGTGAGTATAGGGTTTAAAAGGAGAAGGTGATGGCACCCCCACTCCAGTACTCTTGCCTGGAAAATCCATGGATGGAGGAGCCTGTTAGGCTGCAGTCCATGGGGGTTGCTAAGAGTCAGACACGACTGAGCGACTTCACTTTCACTTTTCACTTTCATGCATTGGAGAAGGAAATAGAATCCCACTCCAATGTTCTTGCCTGGAGAATCCCAGGGACAGGGAAGCCTAGTGGGCTGCAATCTTTGGAGTCACACAGAGTTGGACACGACTGAAGCGACTTAGCAGCAGCAGCATAGGGTTTACATGTGCACAAGAGTAGTAACCCAGTATTGATGAGGGGAAGCTTTCTGTTGATGTTAATTTATAAGTTAACACCTAAAAGATAAGGTTATTAAATTTCAAGTGAAGCAGGGCTTCTCTTAAGCCCTTAGGCTTAGATGGTAAAGAATCTACCTGCAATATAGGAAACGTGGGTTCGATCTCTGGGTCAGGAAGATCCCCTGGTGAAGGGAATGGCTACCCACTCCAATATCTTGCTTGGAGAATTCCATGGACAGAGGAGCCTGTCAGGCTATATACAGTCCAAAGAGTTGCAAAGAGACACGACTGAGCAAGTAACACTTTCACTTTCATATAGTTGATTTACAGTATTAATTTCTGGTGTATAGCATAGTGATTTAGTCTTTTTGCAGATAATACTCTATTAAAAGTTATTACATGATAATAGTTACACCCAGGGCTAAACTATATCCTTGTTGCTTATCTATTTTGTACATAGTGGTTCAGTTCAGTTCAGTCGCTCAGTCGTGTCCGACTTTTTGTGACCCCATGAATTGCAGCACGCCAGGCCTCCCTGTACATCACCATCTCTCGGAGTTCACTCAGACTCACGTCCATCGAGTCCGTGATGCCATGCAGCCATCTCATCCTCGGTTGTCCCCTTCTCCTCCTGCCCCCAATCCCTCCCAGCATCAGAGTCTTTTCCCATGAGTCAGCTCTTCACATGAGGTGGCCAAAGTACTGGAGTTTCAGCTTTAGCATCATTCCTTCCAAAGAAATCCCAGGGTTGATCTCCTTCAGAACGGACTGGTTGGATCTCCTTGCAGTCCAAGGGACTCTCAAGAGTCTTCTCCAACACCACAGTTCAAAAGCATCAATTCTTAGGCCCTCAGCCTTCTTCACAGTCCAACTCTCACATCCGTACATGACCACGGGAAAACCATGGCTTTGGCTAGATGGACCTTAGTCGGCAAAGTAATGTCTCTGCTTTTGAATATACTATCTAGGTTGGTCCTAACTTTCCTTCCAAGGAGTAAGCGTCTTTTAATTTCATGGCTGCAGTCACCATCTGCAGTGATTTTGGAGCCCCCAAAAATAAAGTCTGACACTGTTTCCACTGTTTCCCCATCTATTTCCCATGAAGTGATGGGACCAGATGCCATGATCTTTGTTTTCTGAATGTTGAGCTTTAAGCCAACTTTTCGCTCTCCTCTTTCACTTTGATCAAGAGGCTTTTTAGCTCCTCTTCACTTTCTGCCATAAGGGTGGTGTCATCTGCATATCTGAGGTTATTGATATTTCTCCTGGCAATCTTGATTCCAGCTTGTGTTTCTTCCAGTCCAGCGTTTCTCATGATGTACTCTGCACAGAAGTGAAATAAGCAGGGTGACAATATACAGCCTTGACGTACTCCTTTTCCTATTTGGAACTAGTCTGTTGTTCCATGTCCAGTTCTAACTGTTGCTTCCTGACCTGCATACAGATTTCTCAAGAGGCAGGTGAGGCGGTCTGGTATTGCCATCTCTTTCAGAATTTTCCACAGTTTATTGTGATCCACACAGTCAAAGGCTTTGGCATAGTCAATAAAGCAGAAATAGATGTTTTTCTGGAACTCTCTTGCTTTTTCCATGATCCAGCAGATGCTGGCAATTTGATCTCTGTTTCCTCTGCCTTTTCTAAAACCAGCTTGAACATCAGGAAGTTTGTGGTTCACGTATTGCTGAAGCCTGGCTTGGAGAATTTTGAGCATTACTTTACTAGCATGAGTGCAATTGTGCGGTAGTTTGAGCATTCTTTGGCATTGCCTTTCTTTGGAACTGGAATGAAAACTGACCTTTTCCAGTCCTGTGGCCACTACTGAGTTTTCAAATTTGCTGGCATATTGAGTGCAGCACTTACACAGCATCATCTTTCAGGATTTGAAACAGCTCCACTGGAATTCCATCACGTCCACTAGCTTTGTTCGTAGTGATGCTTTCTAAGGCCCACTTGACTTCACATTCCAAGATGTCTGGCTCTAGATGAGTGATCACATCATATGATTATATGGGTCTTCAAGATCTTTTTGTACAGTCTTCTGTGTATTCTTGCCACCTCTTCTTAATATCTTCTGCTTCTGTTAGGTCCATACCATTACTGTCCATTATCGAGCCCATCTTTGCATGAAATGTTCCCCTGGTATCTCTCATTTTCTTGAAGTGATCTCTATTCTTTCCCATTCTGTTCTTTTCCTCTATTTCTTTGCATTGATTGCTCAAGAAGGCTTTCTTATCTCTTCTTGCTATTCTTTGGAACTCTGTATTCAGATGCTTATATCTTTCCTTTTCTCCTTTGCTTTTTGCCTCTCTTCTTTTTACAGCTATTTGTAAGGCCTCCCCAGAGAGCCATTTTGCTTTTTTGCATTTCTTTTCCATGGGGATGGTCTTGATCCCTGTCTCCTATACAGTGTCACGAACCTCATAGTAGTTCATTATCTCTTAACCATAACCCTCACCTGCCCCTCCTTTCCCCAATGGTAACTGCTATTCTTTTCTACTTTTATAAGTCTGTTGTTTTGCATGTACATTCATTTAAATTATTTTTAAAGTTTTTACAGTCCTTTATTTGTAATCTCAAAATCCAAAATCCCTGTTGCTTAAAGACTTTTTTTTTAAGTGTGTTTTTTTTGAAATTTGGTTCAAACTCATTTGATGCCACAACCTGTCATGCTCTGAACTGAGACAATTTGCAGTATTTATTCCACTTAGTGTGAATACCTATTCATTTTGCTGTACAAATAATGTATCTGATTATTGGGTGCTGTGTCACCTCTCTGGGAATGTGCTGTAATCTGGGCACTGTAGTATAGGCATAGACACTGTATTGCCTGCTTAAAATCCAAATAGATTTTAGATAAGAGATTAAGTGCTTCTGATAGTTAGCTGCAGGAAATTTGGAGAGTGCTTTAGGTGGCTAGATTAACTTGAGCCAAGCCACTAGAGATCATGGTTACTTTGGGAACAGCATATAGTTCAATAGACTGTTTTCTTGAGTATTTTATTTTAAAAAGAGTGGTTGATTTTTAGGGTTGTAGTAGTTTATAACCATTTAGTCGAATTATATGATAATTAAGGAATTAAAAATTCACTGTATAATTGTGGTGAATCCATCAATTTATATGGTTCACGTTGTGGATGATAGTGGTAACAGAAAGAACTGTCGATGTTGTTAGTCTTTAAGTATTCCTGCCTTGAATCATCCATGTCCTTTTTAACAAATCAGATACCTGGGTTCTAACTTATACCTAAAAGTAAAAGTGAAAGTGTTTGCAACTCTTTGCAACTTCGTGGACTGTAGCCTGACATGCTCCTCTCTCCATGGAATTCTCTAGGCAAGAATACTGGACAGGGGTAGCCATTCCCTTCTCCAGGGGATCTTCCTGACCCAGGGACTGAACCTACGTTTCCTGCCTTGCATTCTTCCCTGGACCACCAGGAAGCCCAACTTGGACCTACTGAATTAGAATTCTGGTGCAGAAGGGAGGTGCATCTAGGAACATTGGGGATCACCTGCTTATGCACTTTTTCAGCAAATTAAAAATTTAGAAGATCAAATGGGATGGATGAGTATATAAGACAGTACTTTATACATTGTGAAATGTATTCCATTATGAAAATGATTTTGTGCCCTCATACTTAGACCAATTAAACAGATGTTGTATTTTATTGGAATTTATTACAGTTTACTTTTCTTTCTAAATTTACTTAGCTAGACAAAATGATGTGTTCATTTTAAGGTCTTGCTTCACCTGCCTCTTGAAATTAAATTATATCAGTGGATCAATGAATAACTTTATAAATCATAAATAATATTTGAAAAGTTTTATTAAAGAATACAGAATGTTATCAAAGTAAGTACCTCTTTCCTTGGTAGCTCAGGTGGAGCTGAGAAGGAAATGGCAACGCATTCCAATATTCCTGCCTGGAAAATCCCACAGACAGAGGAATCTGGTGGATGACAGTCCATGGGGTTGCTAGAATCAGACACAACTTAGTAAATAAATCACCACCTAACCCTTTTATTAATATTCTGTTATCTTTAATTAACTATGCTTATTATTTTAATTTTGGAGTTTTGTTTTATTTGGGCCATGTATGCAGCATAGGGGATCTTAGTTCCTCGACCGGGATTGAACCCGTGCCCCCTGCAGTGGAAGCATGGAGTCTTAACCAGTGAGCTACTGAGAAAGTCCTATAAACTACTATACTTTTTGTAGAACAGTAAATAGAAGGCACTGTCTTATAGCTCCAAGTAACATTTTTGAGTAATATTTAAAAGTTTAGATTTGTTAGAGGTTTGAATTAATGTCTACATTTCATCAAAAAGCCTTAAAACTAAAGGGAGTAAAGCAGGGGCATAGTACTTTTGCATTGTAATAGACATTTCTGTTTATTTAAAATTGATAATGAAATAGAAAGTATTTTACTGGATGATTACCGTGTCTCTAACAACTGTCAATCTGTGGAGACAAATGTAAGTTGACAAAAGGTGACTTCTGGGAGTTAAGGAAAATACCCACAGCCTTGTGCATTCTAGTTTCTATAAACTAAAAAATTGTTTGAACTTTATACCAAATGAATTTGATGGCATATAATTTGTGTAGTTATTATTGAGTCACAGTGATATACTGCAGTCTTTCTTCTAAATTGCTGGAGCCATTTAGTTTATTCTTCTTGCTTCCTGCCAGCTACCTTCAAATGCCTTTCATATAGACGAGTAAGAGAGAAAGACAACCAGAGTTGCTTTCAATTCTATTTTTGCCAACTGGAGAGAGGAAGCTGATAAATAAGACAGTTAGCTATCAAAATAAACCTCTAATACTGCACCAGAGATATTTAAAACCAGCAGTGTATTTGAACAGTTTTTTACATGTTTATTCATAGAAATTCAGCAGTGAAAGATACTAGCACATACAAGATGTTATGAATCTGCATGAGGTCTTATTTCCCCCGACAAAGAACAGAGACTTGGTAATTGTTTTACAGTAGGGTTCTAATGACACTCCAGACTTTTAATAGAAAAGTATTTGTTTTAAGATTTTTCAGGTTGCTACTTTCACTTGTCTCTCTTTTCTGTTCTGTCAGTAATATGTAAATAAACTTCTGTTGTCATAATGGAATGGACTTTTGACATTCTAGTTTACTGCCACATCAGCCTTATTTAAGGCGTAGTTAATAGATTGAAGCCTTCTACATAAATTTTTGCTCTAAGACAACCATGAAATGAATCACAAAACCAGACTCTTAAAAATCTAAGTTTAATTATTTATTTGTAGAGAATTGAAACTTTGCATTATGTAATTGGATATAGGTGCATTTGCTATAAATAATTGGATATAGGTGCTATTGCTAACAGAAGAGCAGCAAATGGAATAGTTTCATGAATTATATTCTAGTAAAATGAAATTGCTGACTTTATAAGAGAGAGGCATAACTGGTTAGGGAAACAGTTTACCTATGTACTTCAGCTCCATTTTGGAAAACTACCAGTTTGAAGATGGGAAACTATCCTAGTATTTTAACACCTTTAAGCTCTCCAAAAAATAAAATATTTAAAATTTACTGTAAGTAATCTAGTATCCTACCAGTTTTTTCTCTTTCAGTACCTGATTTCTCTTAAATTTTTTTGTATGATTGTTTTCTTTATTGTATAGTCACTAATTTTTTATACCATGAATTTAATGATATATTTTTGTTTAGTATATCTCTCTGGTCTTACATAAATTGGGTATAATTAATTTTTATCAGCATTTTGACAACTAGCAGCTGTTGAAATACAGTATAATAACAATCTTATGCTCAGTGGTATGATAAAACATTGTTCTGATGAATATGCAACTTTAAAATAATTCAGTGCTTAAAGAATATTCTTCTTTGCCTTAAAAGACTTGTTTTTCAATAAAAATTATTTCGGAGAAATTCTGATCAATACACAGAAACTTTATAACTCCTTTTCCTTTCTGGCCTTTGACATTTGATTGACAGTAATTGATATTTCATTATTAAGAAATGGAGGTAATGAGAAAGATATTTCTTAAGTTGTGTAAGAGCATCAGAATCAACTCCTTGTCACCTACATTTTATAGAATCTAACTGTATCAAACATAAATGTATCATAAGGACCACAATAGTAAAGACATTTGTATTCTATCATCTCTCCATGTTGCTTTTTGCAAACTTTAAACAAAAGAACTAGTTACATATAATATCAATATATCCTCAGACAATTTGTAGCTAGATGAGGAGCAGTTTGTTATTATTCCCTAATACTTTTCCCCCTGGAGTTATTTACCTTTAAGATCCTGGCAATCTGAATTGCCTTGTGGTATTTGTTTATTATTTCACCTAGATCATTAGAGTAAACTAGACTGGTCAGAACACTTGAGAATATGCTGAAAGGAAAGGTATGTGTTGAATGTGTTAAATGTTTGTAGAATGGCTTAAAAGGAGAACAATTCACTCATTGTACCTCTGTGTGTGTGTGTGTGTGTGTGTGTGTGTGTGTAACTTAAATATAAGCACTGCCTGCTAAGAAGAACAGAGCTGGCCTTAGCGGGTGGGGGACGAGGGTGGTGAGTTTGGGAGAGGGACGAGGGTGGTGAGTTTGGGAGAGGTACTCCATTGCCACTTTCTTTAGCTTGAATTTCTTTATACAAGTTTCTTCTTGCTTTTTCTTTCATTTCCTGTATTTGTCCTGAATTCTTGGCTTTTATAAAACCTGAATTACAAAATGGAGTCAATTTGGAAATAATCAGTAAAATAAATTTGAAGGATTTCTCCTTTCTCATTAAATTTAAGAAAAAGTTTAGAAAAATGGTTCAGTGGCATGAAATAGGATAAAACTCTTAATTAGACCACTGGAAATCTGTAGGATTTATTTCCATTTTCTGAATATACATTAGACTTCTTTAGCTAAAGCAATCAACAATATATGCCTTCAGAGCTCTTTTACTATAAATATTTTCCCAAAAGTATTTTTCTGCTGGCTTTTTTTCCTCTTTTCAAACAGTATATAGCACAGTGACTGTACTTAACATTACTGTGTTGCATATTTGACAGGTGCTGAGAGAGAAGATCTTAAAAGTTCTCATCGCAAGAAAAATAATTGTAACCATGTGTGGTGATAAATATTTAAATTTATTGTGGTAATCATTTGTAGCATATACATATAACAAATTATTATACTGTATACCTAATACTATTACAATGTTACATGTCAGTTATATCTCAATTTAAAAAAACAGTAGGATTAAACTCTTGCAAAAGAGACTATTATCCTACTTAATTGAGTCACAGAATGAATGCTTTGGGGGTTTCATTGTACTGGG
Organism: Nanger dama; assembly: GCA_917880005.1. Lineage (NCBI taxonomy): Eukaryota > Metazoa > Chordata > Mammalia > Artiodactyla > Bovidae > Nanger > Nanger dama. The sequence goes on from CAKJTW010000006.1 coordinate 62,063,395, forward strand.
TACTATAAAGCTGATTGTGCATTTACTTCCTAGACTTTGGATATATAGACAAGACAAGGTTTTGGTTTTCAACTTTGATCCATTAGTATGGTATCATCTGCATATCTGAGGTTGCTGGTATTTCTCCCGACAATCTTGATTTCAGCTTTTTATTTCTTTCCAACCCACATAATCCTTTCTTCATCTGTCAGAAGTGGAGGTCTCATTTTTTTCTGACCCTTCTGCTTATTATTACCATTCTGTATCCCAAGCTTTTCGGGCAGTATTTGTACATATTGCACTCTCATATATAACCAATTAAGTATTGTGGTAAGCAATACAGGTTGAAGCCTGCTGAATGTTCCCTGGAACCTAATGATCATTTTCTGCCACATGTGTAGATTGTAGTCCTTGACTGAGTTATTTGCAGTTTTTGTGGATCAAGAATTCAGGAAGGGATTAGCTGGAGTTTTTGCAGATACAGTAGTCTGAGGTCTTGGTGGCTAGAACATGAGGCTAGAGTGCAGGGAAGGGGGGCTTTTTCACATCATGTAATCTCAAGGCTGTCCTTTTTCATCTCTCAGTAGGTTACATTGAATTTCTTTCAGGGTAGTTGGACTACTTTTGTGGCAGCGAGAAACTTCAGGAGCTCTCCAAGTGGAAATTGCATCACCTTTTTCTGACTTAGTCTTGCTAGTTGCTTAGTGTTACTTCCCCAGGCTCTTAGCCACAAGCCAGTCACAAATCTACCTGCATTCATGGGTGGGGAATTAGACTCCACTGCTTGATGGGAGAGTGGCAATGCTCTGGAAGAAAGTGTGTGATGAGAAATACTTTTGTAGACATTTTACAACAGCTTTGTAGAAAATATCAAATGCCGTCAGAGAGATCTTCAGTTGTGCCTGGAGTCTGGTACCTTATTAGTGCGTGCGAGTGCATACTAAGTCGCTTCAGTCATGTCCGACCGTTTGCTACCCTATGGACTGTAGCCTGCCACGCTCCTCTGTCCATATGATTCTCCAGGCAAGAAACTGAAGTGGTACTGCTCATTAATCTTCTAAACATCAAGTTGGCTTTTATGATTTAATTTTCTACATCTTGTATAGTCTCTGAACTCAAATGATTTACTTTCTCTGCAGCAGAATCAAGTATACACTTATGAAGATGCTTTTAGCCTGTGTGTAAGATTTTCCTGATGCAAAATGGTTCAGTGCAGGAGCAGTTTATCCAGCTCTGCAGAATGGGTCCATTTTTCTAAGAGCAGTTCTAGATTCCTATCTTCAAAACTCTAAATGACCCTTGCAGCCTGTTGTATAGGCTGTTGAAAGTTTTCTAAATGTCTGAAAATACGTTGTTAGAAATGTATTTTCAGATACATTTGAAAATGTAACAGTGAACCCAGCAGTTCCTTGTTAGACCTTACAAGTGGCTTCATGAAATAGATCAAATAATACTGACTCTCTTTCATAGCCTGCAGTTTTTCATTAGTAATAAGAAAGATCTGACAAGACACTGTTTTTCTATAACTATGTGTATTATTATTGCTTATTTTCAGAAATAAACTCCTGTTAATCTAGTCATGAATTTTGATAGATAAGTTTGTTTAATTCCCAACAGCATTGCCATGCCTGTATTTTGCCCAATAAAGGTCATTTATTCATTTGCAGGCAAAAATATTAAACCTAACTTTGACACTAAAACTGTACTTGATAAATACAACTTGCAGAAAAGCAGTTCCTGAAGGAGAGAAAATAAAGAACACAGATTAAAATGGGTAGTTCCCCATTCCTTACCCCCAGTAATATGTGCTTTCATAGAGGAGTGGCAGTTTATCTATATTGAAGAAGGTATATCTGGAAGAGTCATTTAGTGCAATGCTGTTTAGAGTATTACAACCACTTGATGGCACCCTTTGATTTGGTACAAACCTCATTAGCCATACTATAGTGCAGTATAGTATTTGTAATGGAATAACACATAAGAACTAAAGACTGCAAGGTATCTGGTTAATGTAGAGATGAAATGAATGCAACTGCAAGGCTAAGCTTTCCTGACCCTTCATGAAAGAATAGATGAAAAAGGAAGAATAAGCTATTGTGCCAAGGGAGATGATGAAATTCAAGATCCACACACATAATCTCTGGCTCAGCCTCTGAAATGTTAATCCCTGGGTAGAATTATTTGAGCTATAGATTGCAATTTATCATCAAAATGGCACTGTGTCAAACAATACTTTTTATATGTGTGATGTTTGGAACTATCCAATTTTAATATAAAATGGTTCACAGAGCACTGGCTAATATTTTAGTCACAACTCTTTAAGGTTATGATTTTGGGGAGGGCATGGGGTGGTTTCTTTACTTCAAAATACTAATTGTATTTTAGATTGAAGACTTTCAGGGGATCTTTCTGCTTTTCTTTTAGTGACAGTTTAGTTTTAGTGCCAGGAAAAGGATTTTTAAAGAATGCCTCTTGTTAAATTAAGCTGTTTAGAATTGTTTTCTTTCACATGCTAGGAATACTTTTATAATTATAGAACAATTCTGTAGTATTCGTTGACATCGCTTAAAAATACACTAGCTGATGAAATAGTTTCTTTTTTTTTTTAGAGTTTATATGGACTTTTCCTTTATTATATCAGATATTTGTAGATTTCCTCTTATTTAAATTAACTCAGTTTCAGCCCATTAGGATATGTTGTCATGATTAGTATCTGTCTGTGATACAGTACTTACTCCTTAAAAGTCAAATCATCCTAACTTTAAACTTTAAAAATAAATTTTAATCAAGTAGGTGAGGGAGGGGTATTGCATGTCTATCAGTCTTTTAGAGTAATAATCATAGATATTTCCAATGTAAAAAAATTTACTTTAGTATTTTAAAGGATCAGAATGCTTAAAAGAAGTCTGTTTCTAGAATCTAGAAGCTTGAAATTCCAGTTTAATTTTATACTTTTTCTTTCAGTTTTATCATGCCTGCATTTAAAAGGCTCTTTTTTTCCCCCTATCTTTAATTAAAAACCATTCTTCTCCTGCATTGGCAGGCAGATTCTTACCACTGCCCCACTTGGGAAGCCCCCAGAAGCAACTCTTCTCTATTTTATTACTGAGAAATTATTTTACTTAACTTTGTATTTAGTTCTTAGTACCTATTCCCAAAGGTTCGCCGACAGGGACCTCTAACAAAAACCTATGCAGTCTTTAATCTATACCCAATGGAATCATGATTTCAGTACCTAATTGCAAATGTTGAAGGCATTCCATGATCCTGTATTAGCTGCTGTAGCACAGATCTATGAAACACCACTCAGCTGTGCATGAATAATCTTTTCTTGCTATTTTTTAGCTCTGATGAGAAAAAATACTTGATTGAGTAGTGATGGAAAAAGTGGGAGGAGTCACTGCAAAAAGAATATGTCTTATGGAAGTGGCTTGACTTTCACAGCTGCCTTCTTTAAGTGATCATGAAGAGTTAAGAGTGAGATCCACAGTTACACGTGAAGGTCAGAAATTGTCCATGTATAAGGCATTGCCCTTCCTTTATAAATCCAGTCAAGAGTAATAACATAGAGTAGTCCTTAGTGATATTAAGAGTATTCCTTGTCTAAAAGTATTCTGTGAGACTGTATAGTCTTCACAAATTGTTTTTGGATGCAGAGCTCAGAATGTACATTAGAAAGACACAGACATATAGTAGACAGAGTGTGGGGCTCTTAACCTGATGATATTCATACTTACTACAGAGTTGCTTCTTTCATTTACATAATTACATCTGCTAATGGTTTAACTTAAATACCACCCTGAAAGTTGAGAGTTAAATTACCTGAGTGTTTTAAAATGTGACACTTTCTCAATTATGTAACCTTCCCACCCCTTCCGCCCTCAAGGGACTACTCCATGCTTCTGTTTCAGAGAACGCAATGTTATAAAGACAGGCAGTACTTCAAACATGCACAGCTTCTGATCTTCATAGATTTAACTCTGGATCTCACTCTTGGTTCTTCATGATCACTTGAAGAAGATAGCTGCCAAAGTCAAGACTGCAGTAACCTTTTCAGCAAGCATACTGGTTTCACACGGAGTGCCAACACATACATCTTCCAACCCACTGCACTGGCAGTCTCATAACCAATTGCCGAATACAGTGTTCCGTCCTCGTGCCTTTCAGCATACACAAAACTGGTCAATGTCCAACTTTATCCAGCCACCTACGCTAGATATGAAACCTTGTGACACTGTCATAGATGCCTGCAGGGTAGCCTTCCTGCAAATTTGTTTTTAAAACATGAGGTGGTTAAAGCTACTAGAAAAAAGAAAAAAAAAGAAACAAAAACACCTTTCTGATGGCCAACCACATAAAGTTCTCTAAGTACCTTCTTTAATTTACTACAGGATGTTGGTAAACAAAATTTGCTGGGAAAGGGATGTTTTATACTTCTTGGACTTCCCATATTCTTCTAGTTTTATAGATCTTATTAAGTAGGTTACAGTGGGCCAGCCTTTGAAATAGGTCCCAGATGAACACTTATATTTCAACTTATCAACAGCACACATTATTGATGATTGACCTTTACCCTGACATAGTATATTCTTGTGACACTGATTGAAATAAATGAAGAAACTACCCCTTGGCTTGATTTGTATTGGCAGAAGAAAGCAAGCAGAGTGGTTTGTCAGGTTGCTAAAAACGTCAAAATATAGTCCTGGGACAATTTCTAACACAAAAGTTTTTAAATGTTTCTTTTGTTTTTAAAATAATGTTTGGATGGCTGGATATTCTTTGAAAAGACACACCTTTGAAAGAAAATTGGATTCCAGTAATAGGAAGTAAATTGTTTGCCTTTATTTAAAAATGTATTTTATTAGGTGCTTGGTGGTGGCATGTTTGAACCTTCAGAGAATTTTTCAGTTTTATAGAAAACAGTGTTCATGTACGTATTATATGACTGGTAGTGTGTTATTCAAAGAAAAGGCTTTCTCCCTAGACACATTTTATCCCTAGTTTTAGTGATAATTCATTTTAAATATTTTTAGTTTCTATGTGAGTTTTACAGAGTGTAACAGGATTCCATTTCAAAAGTAAGATGTAAAATATTTCAGTGTAATTCTCTGTTACTTGTCAATAGTTTCTGTCTTTGCAGTAAATTAAATATTTCTGCTAGTTGTATCCTTAAATGAGCTGTGCTGTTTCGCAAACTTCATTGTTCATGCCATCATTAGATAATCACAGGCATATGCAATAACTATCCCTCGGTTTTGCCTATGTTGAAAGCATTGCTTTCTGATAGTTTATATATTTCAAATTAGTGTTTGTAATATTTTTGTTTTCTTTAAGTTATAATCCACTATCACATTATTCTATTACTTTAGAACCTAGTTTCCTAATGCAGATGTGGATTTCTTAATTTAGATAATCAAATCATAGAAACTTAGAGCTTGAAGAAGCCTTGGAAATCATAAAATTCTCCCTCATTTTACAGATAAACCAAGGTATCATGATCTAATAACTAGCCCAGAGTCATATTGCTAATTATTAGCAAACTGTTCACTTTCATTCATTTTCTTGATTCCCCACTCTGAAGTTCTACCTGCCAACTTAAAGTATTTGTATGTGTGTGATAACATGATTTTTCCTTTTTTTTTAAATTGAGGTAACATTGGTTTATAACATTATGTAAGTTTCATGTGTAAACTGAGATAACATGATTTTTAGTGTTTGCCTTTTGTGTCTCTTCAAATAGAACATAATTCAGTTGTGTTAGAAAAATGTAATTTATTTTAAAAAATTATAATCAAAGGTTTAATAGATAAGGATCTGTTTTACTGAAGTTGATAGTAATAAAATATTAAATTAAAAGTAATTATATAAAACAAAACAAGATCTGAATATCCAGCAGCAATGCCTGGATTATTCATTTAAATTCAGTGCACAGGATCACCTGCTTCAGATGTCTATATACTAGCTACATACTAAAGTTTAAAATGTCAGTTAATTTTAAACTTTGTGAATATTTTAAACAAGTAGATTTATTGAATAATATAAACTGTGTAATGCTTTAGTTTCATTTTGAAAGATGATCAATATAAATTATAATTATTTGAAAATAAGTGTACAAATTTTTAAATAAATTATGACATCATGTTTGGTAGGTAACAAGTTTGTAGTTAGTTTAATTAAGCTTTGTAAGAGATCAATTTTTAATGACTTTTTAATATATGTACAAATGGCAATTAGAAATTTTCTTAAAGAATGATTAGAGTATAAATTTTTAAAATTATTAAAATAAAAGCTGATAGAAATATTATTTGATCAAGAATAGTGACCAGGTGTTCTTTAATAATATTTAAAATAGTTTAGATGTCTAAACTAAAGATTGCTTTCAAAGGAGGATTTTTTTAATGTTGATGTAAATTTCTGTCCTGGCATTCAAAAACTAATACTCAGCAGCAATGCTTGTTCTTTGGATATTGCTAATTAATTAAAACTTTGCTCATAAAGCATTTTCATTTCAGCATTTCTGAATTTAATTGTGTTATACCCAACCTTCTTACAATCTAGATACAACATTGGATACATGTTGTTATATATAGGTTAAATGTGGATTAATGTTGACTTAACAAGTACTACTTACAGTGTATTATTTCAGATCTCTGCTTTTAAGGTATGTCCATTGCTACAGTAAATTAAAGTGCTGCATATGCTGCTGTCTAAGCCAATTTAAAGAATAGGGCATGTATTTCCAGTTATGTAAGCTACAGAATGATTGTCCCTTAACATGAGATCTGTCCCTGTAAGCCAGTAATGTCCTACAGTTCAGCCAGATTGGTGATTGCTATTCCTTTCTCCTCCTTGAAACATCTCATTTTTTGGCTTATTTTTGGAGTGACAGAAATTTAAGTGTACCTGACTGATTTCTACACTTAGAATAATGTTTTACAAGTAGACCTTCAGTGAATAAAATATGAAATTTGTTGCTTATTTGTATACTAAACTTGTGAATTAAACAAAAAACACAACATTTTACCTTGTTATTTAACTTTCTGTGTGACCGTCTTGTCTTTCCCTGATCATTTTAGGCAGTTGCCTAAGGGTAAAGAGCATGTTATTTTGTAAACAGAATACTCAGCAGGATGCTATGTACTTATACATATCCAGTAAATGGCTAAATGGATATCCAGTTGATTTTGTTCTCAGTAAACTTGGAGTGAAACATTTAAGTCCTGATACGTACGTCATTAATTTCATGCCTGAAGAAGGAGTCTGAAGAAGGTGAATATAAATTCTGTTGAGTCAGAGGTACTGGGAATAGTGTGCAAGTAAAATTAATATATACATATATCTTTATAGTCTTTTAGACTTATTTTTTACATTAGAGCTTAGTGGGTCTTTTAAACATTTTCACAACTGATGTAATGATAGTACTGGAGATATTAAAAGGAAAAATTCATAATCCCATCATTTTAATAAATTGGTTTTGGTTTATCATTGTTCTTTTTTGCTTTGAACATATGCATGTTGTATAACTTTTTAGGTTGCTACTCCTTATTTGCATTTATAGTAGATTAAATTCATAATTAGTTTTATTACGTTTCTTATTTTTAAATGATGTACATTATTTTCAGACTTCCGTAGAAGTGCTTTGAGAGCTGATACTTTTGCATTAGTACAAAAAAGCAGTTCCACTCAGAGAACTGCTCCCCAGTTGTGAGCTATGAGTGGATCTCCACTCATATGAGTAAGCTATGGGTCTGCAATGATTCTGTCTCTAGAATTCACTCCAATGATAGCTTGACCTTGTGAAAATATGTAGAGCTTCCGATTATTATGCAAAACTTATCATTCTCCCAGGCTTTTGGAATGGTCTTGTTGATTTAAGGGCAGTTTTGGTGACTAGATTCAGAGTTCAATTTAGAAACAGATTTCAATGGATACATGTCAGCAAGTAGATCATATAAAATGAAGGTGATGAGTAGGGGTCGTGTATGGTAAAAATGAAATAAAATTGAAGGTAGCTACCTGAGATTGCTCTATCTAATTTGGTAGAAGGGTCATATTACCTTTCAGGAGATTGAAAAGAATTATCCTAAACTGATAATGATTTTATTTTATAACTGATGACTCATATGCTTCATATGATCTACTAAGAAAGAAGGGAGAAATAGAAAAGGCTAAAAAATTGTTATCCTCCAATGTAAAGAAAAAATATAAGAGGAGTATAATTTAGCTGGGATTGAAAGAAAAAGTAGTTGCCAATCATATATGTTAGGAAGGAAGGAAAATGAGAGGAAAAGATACTTATATCAGAGTAGCTGTCTGTGAAGTTAAGCCCTGGATCTGAAGTCTTGCTTACTATAAATTTGTATGGTACCATCAGTGGCCCAAGATATCCAAATCAAATGCCAGCAGTGTATTTTTATCATTGTCCTCATTTCTGATTTTCATCCTTTGTCTAATTCTTATTTTTAAAAATAGTTCAGTTCAGTTGCTCAGTCGTGTCTGACTCTTTGTGATGCCATGGACTATAGCACATCAGGCTTCCCTGTCCATCACCAACTCCCAGAGCTTGCTCAAACTCATGTCCATAGAGTTGGTGATGCTATCCAACTATCTCAGCCTCTGTGGTCCCCTTTTCCTCCTTCAGTCTTTCCCAGCATCAGGGTCATATATTAGCAATTGAGTAATAAATTGAAGATCTGAGAACTGACTTCAAATCCATCCTGTTCTCTTTAGTGGCCAGTTTCTAAATAATCCACAGCATTGCTTCCTTATGTAGTTTTATTTTTCTTTACCATACCCTATATTGGTGAACCCAGTAAAAGTATATTCAGAAGTCAGTTACAGTATGGATTAACTCATATTACTGTTTTTAACTTGTCAATCAAACAAGTATTGACAGTAATTAAATGTTTTGTTTACTGGATAAAGTAGTTTTACTTAAAAACATGATATTTATAAAAATTATTAAAAGACAGGATAGGTTTGCATCTCTGACTAATTCTTTGTATGTGAAAACTTTTCTTCCAAGTGAATATTATTTTTTAAACATTGTACACCTTAAAAGTAAAGACACTTGGAGTGGCTCTCAGGCTAAATTTGGATATTTGTTTTCCCCTAAACTTGAGGAATTCAGATTTTGCAATATAGATACATTTTATTCATTTATTTTAAAAAAATCTGCATATTTAAAAATTACAGAAAAGAATCATGATTTATTCTGACATATTTGATAGCCAATCTTCTTTAAACATCTTACCATTCCATCAAAATTAAAATACTAAATAGATAAGTTCAGAAAACCTGTTATACGTAAAGAAAGAAAAGGTACATAGTATTTTTCCTAGTTTCTGAGTAGGATAAACTCTACACTTTGACCTACTTAAGTATTTTTATTGTTTGTGAGCCTGAAACATGTATAAACCTTTTCTTTTGCCTTATGTATATTTAAATAAGGGACACTTCGTATCGTCTCCATATAAAGTGAAATATTTCCTTAACTCTAACACAAGTCAGTTCTCAGCCAAGGCAAATAGAAGAATGAATGCTTTGTTAATCATCCGTAACTAACGTGTGTACACATAGAAAAAAAAATCAAGTTGGGTTTTGACAAGAACCTTTTGATGGAATTAGCTAAAAACAAAACAAAAACAACTTTTAACATAGGTCAGGCCTTTCTTATTTTTGAGTTTAAAAATCATGGTTTTAGTTTTTTCAATGCAGACACGTTAACAAATCAAACAGTATGGAAGAACTTTTACAAAAAGTCAGCAGTTCTCCTTTACCTCTCTTCCTACCTTCAACCCAGTCCCTTGAGGCAATCTCTTGTAATTGCTTCAGGTTCTGGTTCTCCCAGGAGTTCCTCCATGCTTCTAGTTCTCTAGGATCTGCTTGTACTCTTATTTCATGATTTATCAATTTAGACAAGAGTTACTGAGCCTCCAGTTCAAACGGTCTGTGCCTAGCTAGCAGCATTTAAGAAATACAGATATTATCTCTTCCCTGCTGATTCCTTCAGTTTACCTCCTTTCTCAGTAAAGTTTCCCAGCGGGTTAATATGATTCCATTGTTGTCATTGTTCTCACCACCTCCAAAACCAGTCTCGCCCTCAGTCCCCTCTTCACCATCTACACCTGCCCTGTGATTCTTTTCCACTTTTCTTCGTTGTTAAAACCTGTTCTTTGCCCATTTTCAGTATTAAAGTTTGAATAAAGTATAGATTTAGATTAGAGAAATTTTAGATGTTTCCTTTCTAAAATATGCAAAATTCATTTAAAAAGTATCTGTATAACTCTAAGTTATTTTGTGTTAAGTTTTTCCCTGTGGGTCAATGGTAGTAGAGCCTAAGTATTCTGATCTTAAAAAACAGAAAGAGCAGGTATGGTATAAATTTGTCTAGATGGATTTTATGCTTAAGATTTTAGCATTCTTTTCAAAGGACTCTTAAAATAATATGAAGAGAAATAATAAATTCCTTCTCCTTTTTTGCTCAACTGGTCTTTTCTGCTCTTTTCCCAGCAAACCTCTTAAACGTAATTCATCTCCATTTTCCATCTTTTCTTAGTAGATAATTCCAATTTAATGCTTATCAGGATAAAAATGGAGCTTGATACTTAATTTTAGGACTTTACTTTTACTGGAATACTTAGGTTACTCCTTGAGATTCTAGAACCAACGCTTTAGTATTTTTTAAACAGTTTGTTTGGATACTGCTTGGAAATATTTGTGAAACTATGTGACCATTTCTGAACTTTCCTTCTCAACTTTATATGAATTCATTTGTTAATTTTTGTTGCTCTAAAAAGGCCAAGTGTATCTCTAAAGTTAAGTCAGATTTCCTGCCTTCAGAGTAGGAATATTTGGTTGTGGATCAAGACCACTAGGTTATCTTTGACTTGGTTTTTTTGATTGTCAGAGGTAAAAAGCCTCTTGATGAAAGTGAAAGAGGAGAGCAAAAAGTTGGCTTAAAGCTCAACATTCAGAAAACGAAGATCATGGCATCCGGTCCCATCACTTCATGGGAAATAGATGGGGAAACAGTGGAAACAGTGTCAGACTTTATTTTTGGGCTCCAAAATCACTGCAGATGGTGACTGCAGCCATGAAATTAGAAGACGCTTACTCCTTGGAAGAAAAGTTATGACCAACCTAGATAGCATATTCAAAAGCAGAGACATTACTTAGCCAACTAAGGTCCGTCTAGTCAAGGCTATGGTTTTTCGTGTGGTCATGTATGGATGTGAGAGTTGGACTGTGAAGAAGACTGAGTGCCTAAGAATTGATGCTTTTGAACTGTGGTGTTGGAGAAGACTCTTGAGAGTCCCTTGGACTGCAAGGAGATCTAACCAGTCCATTCTAAAGGAGATTGATCAGTCCTGGGTGTTCTTTGGAAGGAATGATGCTAAAGCTGAAACTCCAGTACTTTGGCCACCTCATGTGAAGAGCTGACTCATTGGAAAAGACTCTGATGCTGGGAGGGATTGGGGGCAGGAGGAGAAGGGGACGACCGAGGATGAGATGGCTGGATGGCATCACGGACTCGATGGACGTGAGTCTGAGTGAACTCCGAGAGATGGTGATGGACAGGGAGGCCTGGCCTGCTGTGATTCATGGGGTCACAAAGAGTCGGACATGACTGAGTGACTGAACTGAACTGAATAAGAACTATAGGTTTCACATTCTAGGGTGTGAAATGCTTTGCCTTTATTTTTTTCCTTTTATAAAATATGTAATACAGTACGTTGATAACTTTTTAAACTTTATCAAGTAATATGTATAAAACATTTTTCATGGTACTTTACTATTTTATAAGGAATCAGTATAACTCCTGATTTTAACTGAAGAAATGTTTTTAGGCTATCATTATATTATTGACATTTTAAACAAGAAAGGATTGATCAAACCTATTAGAGATATTGAGGTTATGTTATTGAAATATCATGACAACAGAGCATTTTCTTTCCTGACATTCTTGTGTATAGGTAATTTTCTTCCTTTTAAAATAAAACTACTGAACTACTTCAAAACCAGTTAAAGAAGAAACTTCAGCCTACACCTACTTTATGCCTCACAAATTTAAAATTAATTTTTAAAAATTCAGAAGGTAATAATAGTTAGGCAAATGAACATGAATTCTTACACTGAAGCTATCCATGCCATTGCTATGATATGAAAAGCTACATCCAGTTCTTTAGTGGAGAACAGTGAAGTTTTAGGAAACAGTAAAACAGATGTTGAGTCTTTATTTTTTAAAATGTCATATCTTAAATAGCATCATCGTTTCAAAACTTTTGCAAAAGCTTGAATTTATTCCTTGAGATTATTTATTTTTACCAAGCTTTCAACAATAAAACAGTAGTCAAAATTTTCCACTTTTTTCATTTAAAATTAATTTTTCTTTGAAAAATAATAGGTGGCCAAAGTTTATTTAGAAGAAACCAATATAAAAAAGTCTACTTTGTTCCTCTTTTTTTTCCTCAGGGAACTTAATATTAGATTTTCTATGTATAGCTCCAGAAATGCCCCTGTCACCTCTTAAATACACAATAAAAGCGTAATAATAATATTTTGTACTTTGATTTTTTTCAGTTAACGTTATACATTGATAGTTTTTAAGTATATAAGAAACAAACTGTTAAATTTTTACTGTCATTATTTTTCACCACATAGAACTTAATAATTTTCATTGTTAAAGGTTTTAAATGTAAAGTTTTAATCACAAATGAATCGTGACTTAAAGTTTTGATGCAGTTGAGCACTTTAAATCTATAGTATGTACCATTTACAAAGCACTTTCATATATTTTATGTTACTTGATTCTCTCAGAATACACCTTGTGAATAAAACCTCCTAAGGATTGTGCTTTTTGTTATGGATTTAATGACGTTCAAGTTTTTCTTGAACACCTTTTTTCGTGACCTCTGATTTTTTCTAATTTCTGAGAACAGGCAGAAGCAGATCTTTTCTTTTGTCTTTTGAGTTCTGCCCCCTCCTTCGTCCCCCTCTCCGGAATCACTCAGTCTCTCTCTCTTTTTCTCATACACACACACACATTTTAAACCTAATGAATAGAGGTACATTTTCCTAGTTTTATCTTGCCTAGCTCCTTTTGAGCTCCATGAAAGGGTCCTATTTCTTAAGAAAAGACAAGCATTTAAGAAAACCTAACTAAATAATCATTCCTTTTCTGTCCCATGCAAGCACATATTGACTGTTAAAATATGAACATGTAAACATCATATGCAAATTGCTTTCAGATTTTATTTTTATTTATTTATTTCTTTTCACCTGACTTGAATTTATTCACTCACAATGCCAGTAAACTAGATATGGGTTAATTACCATGATGTATTTCAAGAATATTATTAGATCACATAGGAAAATGAGGAGCACCTTTGTAAGCTGCCATGCACTGTACAAATTATTGCTAAGAGGAATTTTTCTTAAAATGAGTAACTTGAAGCATAAAGTTAATTAAGAGAGGCCATAACCTGTGATTAACTTAACATAGCCTCGATTTTAGTCTGTAGCCAGATGTGGTAACTTAGAGCCTAGAGATCTTACTTTGCTTGCCTGTGACCTTCAGGCATTCAACAGTAGGCAGAAGACAGAGTCTGGTCTTGGTGCCTGGAAAATCCAGGACTCTGGACCTATTTGTGCAATGCATTAGGTTAGATACCTTAATCTCTCTACAACTGAGAATGTTAATACACACATTGCCTCGTGGTGGTTGTGAAAACTAAAAAGTGCATGGATTGTTTTGACTGTAGTTCGAAGCAGTGGAATGTTACAGACCTGTAAGTTATTATGATGATCATAGAAGCTTTGAAAGAACTTAAATTAACTTAGGATTCATATTTTGGTCATGGATAATTTCATCCTTGGAAGACCAGGCTGTGGAAAGATAGATGAATGAATAATGTGATATGTGTATGTGAGTGCATGCATACATGTGCTCACGTGGGTGCCTGTATCTCTGATGGAGAACATAGTGTGACAAGTGTGAGGTTAGATGTGTTCTGGCCAGCTCCACTTTTACACTAAGATCCATTCCCTGCTTGCCCCCTCCTTTGCCCTGCATCTCAGGGAGCAGTGTTTCCCTAAGGTGTCTGTCTGCTGCCAGCTTGCTTTCAGATTTTAAAAGAAGTGATCTGGGAATTCCCTGTTGGTCCACTGGTTAGGACACTACTTTCACTGCCAAAGGCCTAGGTTCCATCCCTGATCAGGGAACTAGACCCCACAAGCCGTGTGGCATGGCCGAAAAAAAAAAATTCTCTCAAATCCTGCTTATAGTTCTTCTGACTCTTAGTCATGCATGGCTTTTGTGTCAGGTCTCTTTGAGTGCAGTAGCCACCTGGTGGTGGTGGCTGCTGCTTGTGTTATAATTTGAGCACCAGTAGTATACCCAGGGACTGGAGGAGCCTGGTGGGCTGCCGTCTGGGGGGGTCGCACAGAGTCAGACACGACTGAAGCAACTTAGCAACAGCAGCAGCAGCAGTATACTAGGTATACCACACCAGACATATGCCAGCCCTACAGACAGTCTGATTGGCAGAAAGTTCTTCCCATAGAATGGTAATAATTGCATAAAAACCAGAAGAACTGAATTGAAATTTTTATCAGTAGTTAACCAGAAATAAATCTTGCTAGATAATTATCTCCAAGTAAAAGTCTAAGACTTTGGTTTTAGAGATTGTACCTTTTAGGATACTTGCCTTTGCTAATATGTTTATTCACATGAAAAATATGCTAGCCAAGTCTGCTGCTGTAATATGTGAAGGGCCAACCAAGTTCTTTTACTTAACTTCAGCACAACTCCTTTTTGCTTAACAGGGCAAGCCTCTTGTCTTTTATAGTGGATGAAGAGTTCATATACACGTGAACTCTTTTCATCCTATATCTACCTCAAAAAACACAAAAAACAAAACCCAAAACCCTGCAAATGAATACAGTAATAGAACTGATGATAGGATTTAAATGAATGCAGTAGTAGAACTAATGATAGGATTTTAAACTCTTTTAGATATGTCTTGATATCTTGTAGCAAGTTTAAACTTTCTGGGCCCAAGTTTCCTCCCTCATCTGAAAACAGTGGTAATTGCACCAGTCTCACCTACTTAACAAGATGTCAATGAAGATCAAATAATTACTTCAAAATAGATCATTAAACAAATGAGAAGCATGATTATTAACTTTATAAGTGCTTTTAGAGCAACTAGTGTGAAAACATAGATCACTGTGTTTTATAAAGGGTGTTGGAATATATGGAGATATGGAAGGAGATGTAAATGGAATGAAGTGTAATTTTTGTTTCATAGAAGAATATTTATCTGTGAAATTTTCTTCTGTCTGTATAAGCTACCAGGTCCAGCCAATGGTCTGCTTCCTCAGAGGCTTTTTAGTATAATGGTTGGGATGGTTCAGAGTGCAGGCCTTAGACATTCCTAGTTGTATAGTGCTTGGAAAATTGATCAACCTCTCTGTACCTCATTTTACTTATCTGTAAAATGAAAATAATAACATTTCTGTTTCATAGGAATATTGTATATTAACACATCTGCTTAGACTAGTACTCAACACTTGGTAAGTTTTTATTGTAGTGAGTTTTGTTATTGATCTGACAAGCAGCAGCTAGAACTATAGAAATACATAATATAAGAAATGTGTAAACATTATCATTGCAGGAAAAATCTGAGTGATATGTTGTCATTTGGTCTCTCTCGTTTATAGTCTTCCAAGCTTTCATATTACATACTTAAGAACTCTACGTGTGATTAAGATTGGGGAGGTTATACAGTTCTTATAGAGAGCTGTGTAGTAGATCCGTGTATACAAATAGTGTTATCCATTATTGTTTACTGAAGAACTTCTCTATAACCAGATAAATTATTTATTTAAAATGGTGATAATTTAAGGTGTTGAATTTTGCATTTTAACAATATTTCTGATTTGTAGCTGAAAATATTGATTGCTCTTTATATTACCTCTTTTTTAGGGGTGCTTTATTCCAGAGAATTGTAGCTTAACTGTATGTGATTG
Organism: Nanger dama; assembly: GCA_917880005.1. Taxonomy (NCBI): domain Eukaryota; kingdom Metazoa; phylum Chordata; class Mammalia; order Artiodactyla; family Bovidae; genus Nanger; species Nanger dama. The sequence goes on from CAKJTW010000006.1 coordinate 62,079,406, forward strand.
TTCACTTTTAAATTTTAATGATTAATCATGGCTTTTTAACTTCAGAAAGTTTAAGATATTTTTATCACCCTGGAGCTGAAAAGTACTTTCAGAAATCACCTACCTACCTTCCTGCTCTTAGGCAAAGTTGTATCTAAAAACATCACAGAAAGCTATGGTAATTATCTACATGACTTTTTTTTTTTTAATCTAAAGAAAGAATATCCTACAACTTGCCCTGAAGCATGCTCAACACTCAAAAATATTTAGCTAAGTATTTAATTATACTGGAAGCTATGAAGTTGGGGCATCAATATGAGGACTAGATATAGAGTGAAGAGTTAGTCTCATTTTTCATATCTTTTTTGTTACCTGTAGGCAGAAAATAACTTTTTAAAGACACTTAATCCACTTGGTTCAAAAGCAAGTAATTGTAAAAACCATATTCCATTGATGCTAGAACCTGGAAGTACAAGGAAAGAAGCATGTATTCTAACGATGGCATTTTATCCATAGTCTTCTGCTAGGCTTGGAGTTGGCCATATGAGCTGCTAAAATAACTATCCAAAGGAGGAGATGAAAGAATTCTATATAACCACCAAAGGAAATTTCTGTAATTCCTTTAGAAATTCAGGCATAGATTCACCACTTTTAAAGTCCTCATGTGGTAGAATGCAAAGGTACTAGTTTATCACATAAGGGAGAGAAAACATGCTATCTCTAACTTAGAAAAACTGTTCAATAGTTTTTAATGCTAGTCATGTGCATCCCATATTTGGTTCTTTCATCTTTTCTCCACTTTGCACAAACTGAATGTTACTTGTCCTTTTTGTAGTGATGGCAGTGATGATGCTTGAATTTTAAAGCTACATGAATGATGCTTTAACCCTAGATTGTCCTCATGTGTTTTGGTCTCCCTTAAATATCTCATTTATCTCATGTTTTTTTAAATGGTGTAGTATGTCTCTGGTGGTAAATAACCCAACTTTCCTGTCTTTCTTTCTTTAATGTTATTTGTAACACTATATCAATATTTACTCTTTGAAGAATGTCAGTATCAGAAAGTTTTTTTATGGTGTGAGGATGGTGATTTTTAGCTTCATGCTATACAAACATCAAGGACAGTTTCCTAAGATTTTTCTGGTTAAGAAATTTTAAAGATCATTGGATTGTGTTTTATATTTAACAGTTGTCCAGAGCTGCTATGAATCATTATCACTAGGAAAAGAATCTAGATGTAGTTGTTGTGAAATGACCTAACTCAAGTTGATCGTGTGTAAATCTTAGGGGTTTCCTCTTTTGTTTGTTATTGCAGATAGCGGTGGCCGCTGAAAAGCTTGAAGGTGTTTTTTTTTACAATCTTACTATCAGATTATAAAGAAACATTCTCCCACAAACATATTTTTTAAAACATTCATTCATGAGCACAAAACAATTCATAGCAACCTGTTCTGTAAGGCCCAGGAAAGAAGCTTTGAGCTCTCTTCGTTTCAGGTTTCCAACCATCACTTTGGATGAAGGATTCAGTAAAACTAAATGCCCAGCATTCACAAAGGAAAAGTCATTTACCCTTCAGGTCAGCATCAGGCACCCAGAAATGCTCCCAAACCATTGGCTAGATACAAGACTGGAGTCAACTCGAGGCACCATCTCTAAAAGTAAAAGCTATACGTCTTGCTGGATTTTTATATTCTATTTAATAGTGGTGAATATATTTCATCTAATTCACAGTTCTAAGGTATTTAATTTTAGTAATGAAACTCACTTTTTCAAAAAATTTAATTTGTTTATTGGCTGTGCTAGGTCTTCGTTACTGCCTGGTTTTTCTCTCGTTGCAGTGCACGGGCTTCTCATTGTGTGGCTGGCTTCTCTTGTTGCTGAGCACGGGCTCCAGGGCATGCCGGTTTCAGTAGTTGTGATGGGAGGGCTCAGTAGTTGCGGTTCCTGGGCTCTAGAGTGCAGGATCAGTAGTTGTGGCACACGGGCTTAGCTTTGGGGGCACATGGGATCAGTAGTTGTGGCTCATAGGCTTACTTTTCCCCAGCATGTGGGATCTTACCGGAGGGCTTGAACCATGTGCCCTGCAACCGCCGATGGATTCTTTATCGGTGGATGGATTCTTTACCGCCGAATCACCCAGGAAGCCCTGAAACCCATTTTTAGCATTCATCTTGTTAGCCAACAAGCTATTCATTTTACTTATAAACCCCGTTTTGATATTCACTATGCTGTTAGCCATGTCTCAAGTGTAGGTCACATTATGAATAAAGTGCTTACAATTACTGTATGTGATAATTGCTCCCTCCACCAGATTGTCAGCTAGGACAGTTGATTGTCCATGAGGTTGAAGTTTAAATAGATGACACGTTCATATCTATTACACCATTTAAAAGTATTTTTAAAACATACAATTGACCCTTGAACAACTTGGGGGTTAGTTTGCTTATAACTTATGGTTGGCACTTGTTTATCTCCAGTTCCTCTGAATCTAAGGATTCAACCAGTAGTAGTACTGTCCCTGTAATACTGTTAGTTAGTTAGTTAGTTCAGTCGCTCAGTTGTGTCCGACTCTGTGACTGCATGAATTGCAGCACACCAGGCCTCCCTGTCCATCACCAACTCCCGGAGTTCACTCAGACTCACGTTCATCGAGTCAATGATGCCATCCAGCCATCTCATCCTCTGTCATCCCCTTCTCCTCCTGTCCCCAATCCCTCCCAGCATCAGAGTCTTTTCCAGTGCATCAACTCTTCGCATGAGGTGGCCAAAGTACTGGAGTTTCAGCTTTAGCATCATTCCTTCCAAAGAACACCCAGGACTGATCAATCTCCTTTAGAATGGACTGGTTGGATCTCCTTGCAGTTCAAGGGAATTTCAAGAATCTTTTCCAACACCACAGTTCAAAAGCATCAATTCTTTGGCACTCAGCTTTCTTCACAGTCTAACTGTCACATCCATACATGACTACTGGGAAAATCATAGCCTTGACTAGACGGACCTTTGTTGGCAAAGTAATGTCTCTGCTTTTGAATATGCTATTGTTGGCAAAGTAATGTCTCTGCTTTTGAATATGCTATCTAGGTTGGTTATAACTTTCCTTCCAAGGAGTAAGCATCTTTTAATTTCATGGCTGCAGTCACCATCTGCAGTGATTTTGGAGCCCCCAAAAATAAAGTCTGACACTGTTTCCCCATCTATTTCCCATGAAGTGATGAGACCAGATGCCATGATCTTCGTTTTCTGAATGTTGAGCTTTAAGCCAACTTTTTCACTCTCCTCTTTCACTTTCATCAAGAGGCTTTTTAGTTCCTTTCCATTTTCTACCATAAGGGTGGTGTCATCTCCATATCTGAGGTTATTGATATTTCTCCCAGCAAGACAGGACTGAGTGACTAACGCACAAACATAATAAATGTGTTACCAGTTGTATGAAAAAATTAAAATCCAGATCTCAAATCTCTAAGGAAGAAAATAGCATCAGTGACTAAGTAAACTGATGGCAAGTATTTTCAATTAAAGTGATCAAATGTACAGTTAGCTCTGAACAACATGGGTTTGAACTTCAGCAGTTCAAACCCAATATTTTTCAATTGTTAAGGACTATACAGTGTCCTATACTTTCAACGTTAAGGACTATAAGTACTAGTCCTTAACAATAGAAAAATACCCTTGTATAGTCCTTAACAATTGAAAAATATCCTTGTATAAAAGGACTGCTGAAGTTCAAACCCCTGTTGTTCAGAGCTAACTGTACATTTGATCACTTTAATTGAAAATACTTGCCATCAGTTTACTTAGTCACTGATGCTATTTTCTTCATTAGAGATTTGAGATCTGGCTTTTAATTTTTTTCATACAACTGGTAACACATTTATTATGTTTGTGTGTCAGTCACTCAATCCTGTCCAACTCTTAAGATCCCATGGACTGTAGCCCACTAGGCTCCTCTGTCCATGGAATTCTCCAGGCAAAAACACTGGAGTGGGTTGCCATTCTCTTCTCCAGAGGATCTTCCCGACCCAGGGATTGAACCTGAGTCTCCTGCATTGCAGGCAGATTCTTTACCATCTGAGCCACCAGGGAAGCCCAGTTATGTTTCCATGTTTCTTACTAAGTAATATGATTTACTTAAACTAAATTTTTTCTATCATTTATAGCCCTTCATATTTAATAGAGTTTATATATTTGAAGTTGACAAGTAGATTAGTTTTATATTTAACAATTAATAAGCACCTGCTATGTGCTGGGAGTAGTATTAACCTCCAATATAATTCTTATGCTGTAGTGTATATTAGAATATTTGGGGAGCTTGTTAAATCTTCTCAAGTAAGATCCAGGACTCTGCATTTTAACAAATCTCCCAGGTGCAGCTGCTAAAGGTGGTCTGAGGCCACACTGAGGAACACAGCCCAAGAGATAACTCATTAACCAGACTAAACACCTTCCTTGAAGAAGCTCACAATCTGGTGGAGATAAACAAGAAAACATTCCCAATGATTGGCACCATATGGGGCCAGGTGCCAGTAATTCTGACTGGCTGAGGAACTAGGGAGGCTTCTCAGATTATTTAATTCCTTAATTCAGTAGGTCTCAATGTAGTAATTGGTGGAGTGTGGGGCATTTTTGCCCCTTAGGGAGCATTTGGGAATATCTAGAGACACTCTTGATTTTCATGCTTTGCCTTTGGAGAGGCAGAATGTGCTTCTAGCATCCAGTGCGTAGAGGCTAGGGATGCTGCTAAACACCCTACAGTGCATAGGAACCCTTCCCTGTCCCCCTCAAAAGAGCCCAAAGAATTATTTGGCCCAGAATGCCAGTAATTTTACAGTTGAGAAACCCTGCCTTAGCTTAATCATTTTTTTCTTTGTCTCCTCTGTTGCTCCACTTTCCCCATACACACAAATCTTTTAGAAATTATAAAAGTATTAAATAGAATAAATAATATTAAGTATGAATAGACCATTATTATAAAAGAGTAAAACAGGAAATGTATAAGGTAAAAATGTTCTCTCATAATAATTGTTCTGGACACTTTTTCATGAAATTATATAAGCATACATATATTTTGAGGTTGTTAGGCTTCTGTTTTATTCTTAAATGGGATCATACTTTACATATTGTTTTATGACTTTTATCACTTACACTGTGCAGTTTCTGCACAGTTTTCCATAGTCCAGATGGATAGTTTAACCATTCTTCTGCTAATGGATGTTAAGGTAGTTTCTAGTATACTTGATGGTGTTATAAATAGCATTGCACTAAGAATTTATGCACATATACATGATGGATTCCCAGAAACAGAATTGTGCAAATAGGACATTTAATTTCATAGTTTTATTCTTAAAGGAATATCCTCATAATAAGCTGTAGCTGTTTATTTATATTTCTACTAACTATTTGAAATGTTTTCCGTTTGTCCCTCAACAACAATGGATATTACTAGACATTAATTTTGTCACTCTAATGGGCGAAAATATCATCTCGTTATCACTCTAATTTGTGTTTCCCTGATAACTAGTGAAGTTTAGTATCTTGTTATATGTTTATTGGCCACTTATGTTTTTCCATGAATTGCCCTATGGTCATTTCGATTGAAATGATTGTATTTTCTTACTCATTTGTAGATCTTTATGTATACTATGCACTGCTTTTTATATATCTTGCAGGTATTTTCTCCCTACTTGTCATGTTTTTGTCGCTGCAAAAGGTGTCTTTTGCCACATAGTAAGATTTTAGTATTTATATATTCAGATGTCTTTTGTGTAGTGCAGTGTAGTGATTAAGTGTACAAACTGCAGAGCCAGGTCACCTGTTTTCTTATTTCAGCTCTTTTACTTACTAGCTCTGTAACCTTGGGCAAGTTATTTAATCTCTTTGTGCCTTAGTTTCTATCTTTAAAATGAAGTAGTTATATTATTTACCTCTGGATTGTTGTGAGGGACAAATGAGATCTTACAGTAAAGCACTTAGAAAATGCCTAATACAACATAAATATCTGTAAGAAGTAATTTCTGTTGTTATTTCTGCTAGTGTTGTGTTTTATTTTCGGAATGTCTTCTGTGCCTCAATATTATAAAGCTATGTCACCTCACAAGAAATGATCAGCATATACCATTGGCAGAACATTATCAGAGTATGAGGGGCACTTAGGGGAGAGATGGTTGATTTTTCTTCATATAGAATCAGAGACAATATCCCAAAGAACTTTGCCATGTAAAAGAGTTTTACCTTTATCCTGAAAGCAGAGAAAAACTTTGACAAAGTATAGGCATGAAATAGTCATATAAAGATTCTCATACTTCTCAAACCATTGTGGAAGTAGAAAATTATACAGTGAATGGTACTGGTACTATTTGGGAGGAGGAAAAATTAGTTTCTTAACTCAGTGCAAAAGGAATTCCAAGTGGATTAGAAAGTTAAATGAAGACTATAAATCAAAACTAAAGGGGAATAAAAATGAATATTTGTTAAATCAATGGATAAAGAAGAACTTTCTAAGATTCTGAGCAGTGGGGGAAAATCATAGAAGAAAATGTACATAGATTTGTCTACATAAAAATAAAAACTAATATATATTTTAAAACCCTGTTAAGACTCATTGTTGGCTAAGATCTACCAGCTGATGGAAATATAATTTCTAGAGGATAAATGGCAGCCATATAAAAAGTTTTTAAAAATGCATGCCTTTGATTCAGTTATTCAATCAGTAGAAATTTATCTTAGTGAAATAAGTATGAATGTAAAGAATTAACTTTGAATTTTCACCTTGTTATTGCTTATAATATGAAAAATTGGAAACAATCACAGTGTCCAAAAATAAGAGATTAAATTGTAGTGTCCATACAATGGACATTTCTGGCCATTGTAAATAGCATCATGGCAAAAGATTTATTAATATGGAAGTATATTCATCATGTTTTAATGAAAAGAGTAATTTATAAAAGAATATGTAATATGATCCAATTTTTCTATAAATACAACTAAACTAGGAAAACAAATAACAGTATAAAAATGCTTAGCTCTATTCCTGGGATTATATATAGTTTTCACATGCTGTTTTTTTTTTATTTTTCTGTGTTTTATTTTTTACAGTGAACCTGCATTATTTGTATACTAGGGAAAATATAAGGTTTCTAAATTGTGAGATTAAAAGACAAAACAGGAAAATATTAAATGTGTTAGCAACTAAAGTGGCAACAAATGGCTAACATGTTCAATATTTAAAGAGCTCCAGAAATACTTTCTAAGGGTGTGATTAGTTTTACAAAAGAGAAAGTATAGATTGCTAATAAGCAAATATATTCAAGGTCATGAATCATCAAATAAATGCAAATTAAATCAGTGAGATACAAATTTTCTCTTTAACAGTTTAGCAAAAATTTAGAAATATGTAACAGTGCGGTTGTGGTTGTGGTGAATGAGACTAGCAGTGTTACACATGGTACTTGGCTTGGTTTCTTTGCAAAGCATTCGAATTATTATTATTTAGTCACTAAGTTGTGTCCAGCCAATTCTTTTGCTACCCGGTGGGACTGTAGCCCACCAGCATCCTCTGTCCATGGAATTCTCCAGGCAAGAATACTAAAGTCAGTTGCCATTTCCTTCACCATGGGATCATTCTGACCCAAGGATTGAACCCATGACTCCTGCATTGGCAGGTGGATTCTTTACCACTGAACCACCTGGGAAGCCCAAAGCATTCAAATACTTTACTCAAATTCCATTTCTACACATCAGTCCTATGAAATAGTCAGAAATGCCAGAAGTACTTGGGGCATAAAAATGTTTATTGCTGTGTCATTTCTAAGTGACAAATATGAAGTGACATATGGTAGTAGGGTACAGTTACGTAAATTTGTGTGTAGCCATAGTTCAGAATATATATACAACTTTTAAAATTTTGGTTTACAAATTTCTAATGTTAACTTTAAGAAACAAAAGCTTTTACAGACAGTATTATCTCAACAATTTAAAAAAGACTAGAGAAAATATTTCAAAATATGAGCAGTGGTTTCAGATAGTTGGTAAAGTTTTGAGTGTTTCTTTTTTGTACTTCTGTGTTTATAATTTTCTATGACAAATTTTCTCATAACCAGGTATTAAAAAAATGATATAGCATTAAAAAAAGTGGTCCAGGAACTTCCCTGGTAGTCTAGTAGCTACAACTCCACACTCCCAATGCAGAAGTCATAGGTTTGATCCCTGGTCAGGGAACTAGATCCTGCATGCCAAAATAAAGATAGACGATCCCCTTGCAGCATTTGAAACCTGGCACGGTCAAGTAAATAAATAAATATAATTTTTAAAGTGGTTACTCTCAAAGATATTTGACTTAAATACTTTAACTTGTATTTTTATGTATATCTAGAGTTTCCCTCTATTTGAGGTGGTTGAAGTTTTTTATTTGGATATTTTTAGAAGGGTTTTAGATTTTATTCAAAAATCAATAATTTTTATAAATGTTTTTAAGTACATATCTAAACTGATTTTTAATGTTGATTCTGTCAATTTACATTTGTGCTACCAAACTCTCTTCCATCCAGCCATCTAAGTTGGTTATTTTAGCTGACATGGTTTCTAATTAAGTCTTTGTGGTTGAGCGAGCTCCTTATGGCATGTCTGCTTTAGCATTTAATTGCTCCATGGACTCCAAATTAAATTCTGTAGTATCCCATTTTGGTCTGCTGAGGAAGCAAAGATCTTTCCAGCATAGCCCAAGAAAATACAGTGCTGTGACAGCTCAAAGGACGTAGCATCACAATTTTGAAAAAGTTAGAACAGTTTGACTTTTAGATTGACTTTTTATCACTTTAAAATGAAGTTTAAAGTGTTATCACAGAGTTAAATGGAGAATGCGAGACACTAATAGGCTCTCAACAAGTATTTGTAGAGTAAAGTCTAATAGTTGATCTTGATATTGTACCAAATAATTTTGATTTAGAAAGAGTGAAGTCTTAGGAGTTTTTAGGTTGAATCTTAATTAAAAGTATCAAGAAACAAGTGTGATAACTCTGTTAGAGATGATATAAAGTGTTTTTGCACTGGAGTGACAGATTAAGAAACTTTGAAAGTCTCATCTGGTTCCACATTATCTCATTTGACAGTTTTGGTTCTTGAATTAGTAGAGAAACTGGCTGTTTACACCAATACTTGGGTGTGTTAGTTCTTTAATCAAAGTAATTCAGATAGTCATAAGACAGAGGGCAAGATCTAAGACTTTTAAGCATTAGTCTGATCACGCATCTTTAGAATGCTGTTTTGAATTCTAGCTACCTGTCACTTCATTGCTTGGTATGCTGATTCAGTAGTACAGAATCAGAATAGAATTTAGAGTTCTGATGGACAAGAATGAACAGATTCGGGCATTACACTGTGAGATTCAAGAAAGGTATGTGCTACAAGCATTAATTTGCCATTTGGTACTTACTGCTTGCTTAAGATGATGCTGAGACATAGCATCTAAGCAGGCCAAATGAGAGTGACGTGATATCATTGATGATCACAGGTTCACATATAGAGAATTCCAATAAAATAAATTCTTCAGTTCAGTTCATTCAGTCGCTCAGTCGTGTCCGACTCTTTGCCACCCCATGAATGGCAGCACGCCAGGCCTCCCTGTCCATCACCAACTCCTGGAGTTCACTCAGACTCGTATCCATCGAGTCAAAGAATCCTAATAAGTCATTACAAATTACTCAACTGAATAGTTTAGATCAGTGTGAGACAAGTGAATCTAGTTTTGATGGTTATTTTTCTTAATCAAAACATTCAGTTCTATTCTTATAAAATTCAAATGAATTCTGCTTCTGGCAATGTAATAGACTAGATTGCATGAATAACACCCCTTTGGGAAAGCAGCTATAAAGTCAGGTAAAATATGACCAAATGATCTTTATAAATGCATTCTTGAAGTGACACAGATAGAACCCAGAAGTCTTTTTTTTTTTTTTTTAAAGTTGAAAGCAGGGCATCTACAAGATAAAGCATTCATTGTAGTTTTCCCACTGAAGATTTCTACTAAACCCATAATTTACCACTTTTACCACTGCATGAAGGTGCAGAAAAAGTCTGGCTTCTCCCTTCCCCCAAGATGGAACATCTTCCTCTTGTTGCATGAAATTGACATCCCAGAACTGTGCCCTCAGTGTATCCACGAAGAAGAGATTAACTCACTGCACAGAAGATGAAAAGGAAAGTTGCCTTTTGTATCCTTATCATTAGCGAGTAGAAGGAATATCATCCTTGAAAATTTTTAGCAAGGATTTAGCCCTCAAATGAGTTTCACTTAAATACATTCTTGATGTTATAGTGAAATTATTAATTTGATTAAAATTTTATCCCTTAAGTATTAGTTTTTAAAATATTCTTTGTGACAAAAATAAGTATGCATAAAGCAGTTGTTCTGCACTGCAAAGGACAGAGTTAATTCAAGAAAAAGCACTTGTGTGAGTGAGTTGTAAGCTAAACTAAACACATTTTTATCCTGGAACATCACTTAAAAAAACAACTAAGAGATAAACTTGTTATTCACACTTGGATATTTATTTGGTGAACATTTTCTTGAAATTGAACACAGTGAGCCTGCTACTTAAATGTTAAGTGACTGAAATTATTTGTTGCCAATGATAAAATTCAAGCTTTCAAGTGAAAATTCTAATTGCGAAAAACTTAAACTCACCATGTTAAATCTGATAGTTTCCAATGCTTAAAGATACATGATGTAAAAGGTAGCAATAAAAGCAAATGTAGTTATTTTGGTATTGTATGATGAAATGCTTCAACATGTATAGTATCTCCATAATTCAGAGAATTAGCATTTTCCAAATGATGTTACAGAATCTTGCATGAGTAAAAAAATTATCCAACATACATGTTAGAGCCTTGGATTTTAATTTAACAGAGTTTGAAAAGTTTATTGCTGTGATTTCAGATTCCATATTACTGTTAACCTTTCAGAAACTACCACTGTGGAGTTTTGTGGAGTTTTGATATAGTATCAAAGAAGACCTCAGGTTATTTGCAAATGTCATTAGAATACCCCTCCTTTCCAACTACATATCTGTGTAAGGCTGGATTTTTTAAAATATACTTTAACCGGAACAACCTGTCACACAGATTGAATATGAGAATAGATATGAGAATTAGATGTCTGCTAACTGTACACTAGAGAGATTTTGGGAAGATCCCCCAGAGGAGGACATGGCAATCCACTCTGGTATTCTTGCCTGGAGAATCCTATGGACAGAGGAGCCTGGCAAGCTATAGTCCATAGGGTCACAAAGAATCAGACATAACTGAAGTGACTTAGCACAGAGAGATTTTAGAGACATTTACACATTAAGACATTTGTTAACATGTAAAACAGTGACAGTCTTGTATAGAGAGTATACAGAAAGCAACAGGCCCATATGAAATCACTAAGGAATTCTACCAACAGTTAAGGGAGAAATTATACCAATTCTCTACAGTGTCTTTGAGAGGGTAGACACAAGAGACAATACTTCTTAACTCATTCTATGAGGCTTAACCTCATAGAATTACTCTATGACCAGACCAAACAAGGACATGACTAAGAATCTACATACCAATTGTTCTTTTAAACATAGACACAAAAATATTAAGCACAATATTAACAAATTGAAACCAGGTATAGAAAGAATTATATACCACCATCAAATAGATTTTATCTCAGGTATACAGATCTGATTCAGCATCTGAAATCAGTTGATGTAATTCACCACACCAACAGATTAAAAAGAAAAATCATATGAGTATATCAATAGGTGCAGAAAAAGCATTTGATAGAATCCATCAGTCATTAAGGTCTTCCCTTGTAGCTCAGTCGGTAAAGAATCTGCCTGCAGTGCAAGAGACCTGGGTTTGATCCCTGGGTTGGGAAGATCCCCTGGAGAAGGAAATGGCAACCCACTCTACTATCCTTGCCTGGAAAATCTTATGGACAGAGGATCCTGGTGGGCTGCAGTCCATAGGGTCGCAAAGAGTTTGCAACTACTGAGCAACTAACACTTATCAGCCATTAATGATAAAAACTCTCAGCCAGCTAGGAATAGAGGGGAACTTCCTAAACTAAATAAAGAATATCTACAAAAACCCTATAGCTAACATCATACTTGACTGTGAGAAACTCAAAGCTTTCCCACTAAGATCTAGTACAAAGCAAAGGTGTCTCTTTTCACTGTTTCTTTCCAACATCATAATGGAATTCCTTGTTGATACAATAATAGAGGACAAGGAAATTAAAAGTATACAGATTGGGAAGGAAGGTATAAGACTTTGTTCACAGAATACGTGATGATCTATGTAGAAAATCTGAAAGAATCAACCAAAAATCTCCTAGAACTAATAAGTCGTTATAGCAGGGTTGCAGGATACAAGGTTTATGTACAAAAGTAATTTATTTCCTATATACTAACAGTGAAGAAGGGGAATTTGAAACTAAAAGCATAATTCCATTTATATTAGCATCCCCCAAATGAAACACTTAGCAACAAATCTAACAAAGACCTGTATGAGGAACAGTACAAAAGAACAAAATCAAATAACTAAAGTTGAGACATACTTCATGTTCATAAATAGAAAGACTCAATATTGTCAAGATGTTGCTTCTTTTCAACTTGATCTATAGATTTATGGCAATCCCAGTGAAAATATCAGGAAGTTATATTATGGATATCAACAAACTGATTATAAATTATATGGAGAGGCAAAGAGCAACATAGTAGTAAAAAACAACAAAGTTGGAGTACCAACATTACCTGAATTCAAGGCTTACTACAAAGCTTTAGTAGTCAAGACAGTGTGATATTGATAATGAATCAGACAAATAATCATTGGAACAGAATAGAGAGCCCAGAAAGAGGCCCTCATACATTTAGTCAACTGGTCTGTGACAAAGTAGCAAGACATAGAACAAAGATAATCCTTTTAGCAGATGGTGCTGGAGCAACTGGATATCCTCTTCCAAATATATGGATCTAGACAGAAACTTTACGTCCTCCATAAAAATTAACTTAAACTGGATCATAGACTGAAATGTAAAATGCAAAACAATAAAACTCCGAGATGATTACACAGGAGAAAACCTAGATGACCTTGGGTAGGATGATATCTTTTTAGATATGACACGAAAGGTATTAATTCATGAAAGAAATAATGGATAAAACTGGACTTCATCAAAATTGAAAGCTCTTGTTTTGCTAAAGACAGTGTCAAGAGAAAGAGAAGACAAATCACAAACAAAATATTTGCCAAAGACACATGATAAAGTGCTGTTATCCAAATATATAAAGAACAGTAAGAAAATAAGCAAACTCAGTTCAGAGAATGGGGCAAAAGAGACACCTCCTCGAAGATATTTTTGTTGTTGTTGTTCTTCACTTACTAAGTCATGTCCAACTCTTTGTGACCCCATGGACTGCAGCATACCAGTTTCCTCTATCCTCCACTGTCTCGGAGTTTGCTTAATTGCATGTCCATTTAGTCCATGATGCCATCTAACCATCCCATGCTCTGCCATCCCCTTCTCCTTTTGCCTTCAATCTTTTCCAGTATCAAGGTCTTTTTTCAGTGAATCAACTCTTCGTAGCAGGTGGCCAAAGTATTGGAGCTTCAGCTTCAGCATCAGTCTTTCCAGAGAATATTCAGGATTGATTTCTTTTAAGATTGACTAGTTTGATATCCTGACAATACAAGGAACTCTCAAGAGTCTTCTGCAGCACCACAGTTTGAAAGCATCAATTCTTTGGCACTCAGCCTTTTTATGGTCTAACTCTTACATCCATACATAACACATACAGATAGCAAATAGGCATATGAAAAAATGCTCCACATCATGTTATTAGGGAAATGCAAATTAAAGCAATGAGATACTACCACACACCTATTAGAATGGCCAAAATCTGTCACACTAACAGTGTGGAGAGCATGTGGAGCAACGGGGACTCATGCATTGCTGGTGGGAATGCAAACTGATACAGCCACCTTGGTGCAGTTTGGCACTTTCTTACAAAATGAAGCATACTCTTACCATATGATCCAGCAATCACACTCCTTGGTATTTACCCAAACGAAATGAAAACCGTTGTCCACACAAAAACCTGCACATGGATGTTTATAGCAACTTTATTCATAATTGCCAAAACTTGAAGCAACCAAGATGTTCTTCAGTAGATGAATGGATAAACTGTGGTACATATCGACAATAGAATATTATTCAGCGTTAAAAAGAAAAGCCATGGAGGAGCCTTAAATGCATATTACTAAATGAAAGAAGCCAATTTGAAAAGGCTACATACGGTATGATAGCAACTAATTGATGTTCTGGAAAAGGCAAAACTATGGAGACAGTGAAAAGATTGTTGGTTGCCAGGGGTGGGGAGTGGAGGAGATGAATAAGCAGAACACAGATGATGATTAGGGCCGTGAAATACCCTGTATATCATAGTGTAGCTATAGGATTCATTATAAACTTGTCCAAATTGATAGAATGTACAGCCCACAAGTGAACCATAAAGTAAAATATGGATTTGGGGTGATTATTATATGTCAATGGAGGTTCATCTGTGGTAAACAATGTACCATTCTGGTGGGTGATGTTGATAATGGGGTAGGCTATGCATGTTTAGGAGCAGGGAATATATGGAAAATCTCTTTACCTCCCTCTCAGTTTTGTTGTACACCTAAAATTGCTCACAAAAAAATTAAGCCTTAAAAAGAAACTATATTTATTCTTCATAAAAATCTGTTAACATGTTTATTAATGTTTGAATGAATGAAATATTTTTAAATTTTCTGATATTTAATTTTTAATAGGGAAAGTATTGACAGGTATAACCCACACAAACAAAAGCTCTTTGTAGTTCTCAATTAAAGCATGTAAAAGGGTCTTGAGATAAAAACACTTGAGAACCATTCATCTAAACTCTCCAGTAAAAGACAGAGATTATCAGACTAGATTCACAAATTTTCTGGATATATGCTATTTTTAAGAGACAATTCTAAAATAAAAGAAAGTTGTGTTTGAAGTAGGAAAGGGAGCCTGTCATGAAGTCTGTGAACAGCTTCTCGATTTTTTCACTTCTTTATTTCATTATTTGTGTCCTTTAGGAAATGTTCCATGACCTCATATTTGAAATTTCTACTCCTCTGCTTGGTCCTTATCACATAAGGAAATATAGTGACCTGGTGAAATAGGTGACTTGCTTAAAAATGATCCTGTTGTGAAAGTGGACAGCAGTGTATGCATACCAGTTAAATAGTTTTAAAGGCCCATGAACAATTACAAAAATTGATCATGAGTCAGGCCATAATGCATGTCTTAGTAAATTTTGGAAATTAACATTATAAAGACTGTATTCTGTGACCCCTACATCAGTTAGACAATAGTCATTACATGAAGATAAGTGGAAAGACTCCATATAGAAGAAAAAAGTTGATAAACATCTTGAAAATAAAAAAATTTGTAATGAAAGATTAGACAATATTTACAGAATAACAAAAATAGCTCATACTAAAATGTGAGACATATTTAAAGCAATGCTTAGAGAAATACATAGTCTTAAAAGCTTACATTAGAAAAGAGATGCTCAGCATCCAGAAGTTAGAACAATATACCCATAGAAAACAGGAGGAAAGAAATAATAAAGATTAGCAGAAACTGCTGAAATAGAAATATACACTCCAAAGGATCAAGAAAGCTAAATGATTTGGAAAGCCTGTTGAAAGAGACAACTTACGGCAAGCTTTATCTAGGAACAAAAGAGTGTGAGAAGGCACGATTAGTACTGTGAATAAAGAAATGTACAAAACTATAAATTCTGCTGAGATTAAAATAGTGAAAAGATATTTTAAATAGTTTTATGACACTAAATATGAAATATTGGGTGAAGGTGTAAATTTTAAGCAGAGGTGGAATACTTATCTAAACTGACTTAGGAAGACATTGTATACCTGAATGGCTTGAATACTTCTGTAATCATTAAAGAAATTTTTATCAGTAATTAGAAACACTCCCTGAAAAGAAACAGGCTCAAATAATTTTAGATTTTTAAAAATGTTTTCCAGGAATGTGGAGTTCCTTTAATTTTAGAAAATCTATTAATTTGCTACATTATTCTGCCATAAATTCAAGGTTTGAGAAATCTTAAGTTATTCCAAAAGATAAAGCTTTGGTGATTAAGGCAATATTGTCTTGTTGTGAGGTTAGAACAGTTGGCTAGTGGTACAGAATTATTGATTATTGACCTGTATATGCAAACCAGAGTTTTGGTAGAATAGGCATTGTAGGTAGGGGAAAGGAGATATATATATATATATACATGGACTATTTAATAAACAGTGCCATGATACTTATTTATCAATGATTTTTAAAAAATGAAGTTGGATTCCTATTTGAAAACTTACACAAAAATTAATTCCATATGGCAATGGCTCTTAAATATGAAAGTAGAAGTATAAAAGTTTTAAATGAGTGGTCAGAAAGCTTTATAACCTCAGGGTTGGGAAGATTTTCTCAAACAAAATGCAAACCCACAAACCATAAAGGAAAAGGCTGACTTTGAAATTGGATTCATTTGAAACATTCCACAGAGAGTGAAAATACAAGCTAAAAAGTGAAAGAAGATGTCTGTAGCACGTATAACTGATTGTGCTCAGCATGGATTCAGTACCAGAATGCATATGTAATTAGTCAGTAACCAAAAGATAAACAGCATGGTAAGAAAAAGTATAAAAGATTTCACGGAAGAGGAAATCTTTTACATGGCTAGTAAACTATGAAAGGATAATCAATGCATTAGTAATTGGGGGAATGCAATTAAGACTATAATGAGGTAATATTTAATCATCTCAGATTGGTGAAAATGAAATGTAATATTTAATTATCTCAGATTGGTGAAAATGAAAAAGAAAATTCCAAGTGTTGGTAAATGTGGAGCAATGGAAACACTTAGGAACTGTAAATTAATAAAGCCACTTTGGATTACAATTTGATATTTTTTGGTAAAGTTGAACATGAACATATCCCGTGACCCATTCTAGAAACATGTCCTAGGTAAATTCTTGTATGTGTGCATGAGGATATAGACATAAGAATATTTTTTATTGAAGTATAGTTGCTTTATAATATTATGTTAGTTTCTGCTGTATAGCAGTGTGAATCAGCCATATGTATGCATATATCCCCTCCCTCTAAAGCCTCCCTCCCATCTGCCCCCATCTTGTCCCTCTAGGTCATCACAATACACCAATTTGAGCACCTTATGATATACAGCTTCCTGCCAGCTATCTGTTTTACACATAGTCGTGTATATATGGTGGTTTAGTTACTAAGTTGTGTCTGACTTTTGTGATGCCATGGATGGTAGCCTGCCAGGCTTGTTTTGTCAATGGGATTCTCCGGGCAGGAATACTGGAGTGGGTTGCCATTTCCTTCTTGAGTGTATATATGGACATAATAATATTGATAGCTTTGTTTTTAATTCCAGATAAATGAATAAACCTCAAGCAACCATGTTCATCAGCAGTAAAACAGATGGGTAAACTGTAGGATATTCATGTAATAAAATATTAGGAACAATGAAATTTAATGAATTACAGTTTTACACATCAACATGTTCATAGGGTTCTGTGTGGATCACAATAAACTGTGGAAAATTCTGAACGAGATGGGAATACCAGTCCACCTCACCTGCCTCTGGAGAAATCTCTTTGCAGGTCAGGAAGGAACAGTTAGAACTGGACATGGAACAGACTGGTTCCAAATAAGGAAAGGAGTACATCAAGGCTGTATATTGTCAGCCTGTTTATTTAACTTATATGGAGAGTACATCATGAGAAATGCTGGGCTGGATGAAGCACAAGCTGGAATCAAGATTGCTGGGAGAAATATCAATAACCTCAGATATGCAGGTGATACCACCCTTATGGCAGAAAATGAAGAAGAACTAAAGAGCCTCTTGATGAAAGTGAAAGAGGAGAGTGCACAAGTTGGCTTAAAGCTCAACATTCAGAAAACTAAGACCATGGCATCCGGTCTGATCACTTCGTGGGAAATAGATGAGGAAACAGTGGAAACAGTGGCTGATTTGTTTTGGGGGGATCCAAAATCACTGCAGATGGTGACTGCAGCCATGAAATTAAAAGACGCTTACTCCTTGGAAGCAAAGTTATGACCAACCTAAAAGAGACATTACTTTATCCACAAAGTCTGTCTAGTGAAGACTATGGTTTTTCCAGTAGTCACGCATGGACATGAGAGTTGGACTATAAAGAAAGCTGAGCACCGAACCAAAGAATTGATACTTTTGAACTGTGGTGTTGGAGAGTTCCTTGGACTGCAAGGATAGCCAACTAGTCCATCCTAAAGGAGATCAGTCCTGGGTGTTCATTGGAAGGGACTGATGTTGGAGCTGAAACTCCAATACTTTGGCCACCTGTTGTGAAGAGTTGACTCATTGGAAAAGATCCTGATGCTGGGGAAGACGGAGGGCAGGAGGAGAAGGGGACACAGAGGATGAGATGGTTGGATGGCATCACCAACTCAATGGACATGAGTTTGAGTAAACTCTGGGAGTTGTTGATGGACAGGGAAGCCTTGTATGCTGTGGTTCATGGGGTCGCAAAGAGTTGGACATGACTGAGCACCTGAACTGAACTGACATCAATATGGATAAATACCAAGAACTTAATGAGACTTGCCTGGTGGTACAATGGATAAGAATCCACCTGCCATGAAGTGATGGGACCAGATGCCATGATATTAGTTTTTAAAAGATGAGACTTGAGCCAGCTTTTTCACTCTCCTGTTTCACTCTCATCAAGAGGCTCTTTAGATCCTTTTCACTTTCTGCCATTAGAGTGGTATCATCTGCATATCTGAGGTTTTTGATATTTCTCCTGGCAATCATGATTCCAGGATACATATGTAGATAGTATTCTTTTTTGGAGAGGGAGGGAGGGAATAACCGAAAATTCAGGGTCTAATCACCTTTGGATGAGGGAATGGGAGGGAGACAGTTTTGCATGGGAAATGAAGATTTTAAGGTGCTGATATTGTTTGTTAAACAGGATGGTGGGTACAGGATGTTCATTTTATTATTTGTTAAGTAGTACTTGTATGTTTTGTACTTCAGTGTGTGTGATGTGTTTCAAAAGTTTTTAAAAAACCCTCAAATGATAATGTCATTAGTTTAATTTTGTTGTTAAAACAACAAAATTCAATGTTAAACAAAATTCATTGTTAAAACAAAAAAATTCAATGTGTTGTTAAAAAAACTGACAATAAGATATAATACTTGATAGAATTTTTAGAACTTTTTTGTAATAAATCTCTGAAAAAAATCATAAAATCTAAGTAAGATCCTTTTCTCCTTACATGGGATGAAGTTAAATTTCTAGACAGAGAAAAGCAATCAAATACAATAGAAGAGGCATTATATTAATTACATTTATTTTGAGATTCATAATGAGCTCTTTTGTAAGAAGACCTTAACTTGGATAATTTAAAAGATTTGTCCAGCTTCTTACATCTAACTATGTGTCCTGCTATCAGTATGTTATATGTATTAGTTTTAGAAGGGCGGAGTGGTAAGATTTGCTATCTGTTTCTTTTTTATTTTGGTAAAATCTACCTTGTTTAAAAAATATGTGTAAAGAAGTCTTAAGTCTTGTGAGACCATATTTATTCACTTTATAATCAGTTCATTCCTAATTAGAAAAGTTACTATAAATCTTTTCCCTCTTATGCTGTACAGGGAAAACATTTATTCATTTGTTGCTTATTTTATTAGGATTTGAATAGCAGTGCAAGTACACCGAGGTATTCATTTCAGGTCTGGTAAGAATGTCGGGGAGGGGGCTCTTTGCATGGATTTTAGTAAAGTAACTACATTATACTTTTGAGCAAACACTGAGTTATGCTTTATTTATTTTCCTCATTTTGTTATAGAGCATGGTTGTGCACAGCCCTTAGCACACGGCCAGTACCCCACACCTGTTACCAGGCAGTGATTACTGCAGGACCATTAGTAGTCCTGCTCAGCCATTGATTGGTGCTGCAATGGGCCCCTCTCCCAAGTGACCAGCTGTCAATGAGCAACTGTTAATTGTTCTGCTCAGCCATTGGTCAACACTGCAATGGGCCCTTCTCCCAAGTGATCCACTGTCAGTGAGCGACTGTGTTAGTGTTTCTGCTCAATCATTGGTTGGTGCTTCAATGGGCCCTTCCCCCAAGTGGCCAGCTGTCAATGAGTGACTGTTAGTGGTCCTTTTCAGCCATTGGCCAGTGCTTCAGTGGGCCCCTCCCCCAAGCAAGCAGCTGTCAATGAATGACCATTAGTGGGGCATTCAGCCAGTGGTCAGCAGAGTAGTGGCTGTCATGTGGAGAGTGAAGAAAGAGGCAGATCCTGGTTTTCTACCCCGGTCCTCTAGCTCACCTGGCCTTGGGTCAGTGGGTGAGCTGGAGGGCCCAGGAAACAGGCCAGGGGGCTGTTCTGCTGGGCTTCAGAGCCCTCGTCAAGACCACCCACTGGCCAGACCCAGGCCTTGAAGCAGTGTTGAACCTCTCTTCCATCCCTGCCTCTGTGACCAAATGACAGTGGCAGTCTGCATAGGACGCAGTCTATGGGACCTGGCTCCCTCCCTGCCGCCGTTTCGTTGGCCTAAGGAGCCTGAGAGCCAGTTGGGCCCTGGGCCTCTGGCTTCCTCAGCAATGACAGCTGGATAGGATCTAGGGACCTGACCTTGAGGGAGCCACCAACTGAAATCTGCCTCATCAGTCAGGATCCAGACCTCAGAGGGTGAAAGTTGTATCTTGGGAACTTGCCCTTTCTTGTCAGAACAGAGAGTAACCTTTGTTTGGTGGA
The DNA here is from genome assembly GCA_917880005.1 of Nanger dama. Classification (NCBI taxonomy): domain Eukaryota; kingdom Metazoa; phylum Chordata; class Mammalia; order Artiodactyla; family Bovidae; genus Nanger; species Nanger dama. Next base: position 62,100,267 of record CAKJTW010000006.1, read on the forward strand.
GGTTTATAGGAATATCGTTACCTGACCATGACCTGACCTCAAGAGCAAAGGATCTGACACCAAAAGTGTGCAACAACTTAACCATGTCCCTCCCTTACCTTTTCTATAAAAGAGTGCTGAAAGCTTTCGGGGAGTTTAAGGTTTTTAAGGCATGAGCCACACATATCCTTACATGGCCCTCAGTAAACCTTTCTCTGTTCCAGACGCTGGTGTTCTGGTATTGTTTGGCTTCACTGTGCATCAGGCATGTGAACTTGCATTCTGGTAACAGTTTCAAGATTGGTGAATCTAGATAGACTACTTACAATATTAATATTAATGTATAAGCCAGGTAAAATAGTCCATGAATATTAATAATAAAACTCTACATATTTTCATATATTATTGCAAGAATTTATTTAGGACATATTTCTAGAATGAGAATTATTGATAAGGTATTCATCTGTTCAACTTTACAAGGTAACGTCAAATTGCTTTCCAAAATGGCTGTATCAATTGAAGCTCTGTCCTGTAGTGTTAAGAGAATTTACATTGGTCCCTCATCCTTATTAACACTTGGTATTGTCCAAGCTTTTGAAAATATTCACCAGTCTTGAGAGTGTGGGAAACTGAAGCTCAGATACATGAAGAAATATACCAAAGATTAGCCAGAGAATAAATGCTGGTCATGTTCTAATCCAGGTTTGTCTGATTACAACTACAATACTGTGGGTTTCAAAGAAATGGAAATATATAGGCTAAGTCATTTTTATGACAGAATAGTTATAAAAATGAGATTAAAATTTCCTTTAGTAATTTCCTTAGGAAAGTATTTCTGAAAGTATGATTTTTAGATTAACTGGATCAGAATCACTTGATAGAAGAGATGACTTATGAGAGGGTCAAGATGGGAATTGGGAGGGGAGGTACTTATTATTTTTAGAAATGCCACAGATTCCTGAGGCATCTATAGTTTAGCATCTCTTGGGGTAGGATCCAGATATTTAAATTATCTAAAGCTGGCCTAGTTTTATTTTATTTTTTTGATGAACACTAAATAAGAACTTATGCTTTATGGATGTTGAAATAATTCCCAAAATGCTGCCAGATTCACATATAAACAGCTTAGGCTGGGAGTCAGAAATTTAGCTGAATGTTTATATATAAACAATCCCTTCTTACTGACTTCAGTCATCTAACCTCTTTCTCTAAGGGTTCCTTTTACTATTTTTTTCCTTTATTTTTCTCCTCTTGTCCAGCCTTCATCTGAAATGAAATAGCATTAGGACTTTGACAGTAATAATAGTAATTGTCTCTAAAGTCTCTCTGCCAGGCTGACCCCTAGTCCTTTAAGGAAGGACTATAGGATATAAAAGACATATAGCAATGCAGTCAGTTATTTTATTCTTCTCTATAAAACGGATGATAACAATGATACTATTCTTGGGTGGTGGATATAGATATAGACCTAATGGTTATAAAAAGTGAAGATTCATGGAGCTGGAGTTAGAGCTTATTTTTTTCTCATTATTGTTCTGGTAAAAAATGTCTTTTCTATGACAGTTAATTTTAAAGAGGAAAACAATGACTGAGCTGGGTAAAGAATTACTAAAAACATCTCTTAGGCCCCCTTTCCTATCAAGGATACAGGCTCTAAGTGAGATCCTATGTTAATATTAGAAATGGACACTGTAGACTCAAAAGAGTTCTTTTCTGCTTGCCTGCCCAGACCTTACCTTGCTTAGCAATAATGAAATCAATAGAAAGTTAATCATCAAAACTCTAGATTTTGCAGGAATCATCCTTAAACTAGGCTTTCAAAATTATGTACATTTCCAAGTTATCTTAGTTTTTATAGTTTATTTGGTTATAAAATTAAATACTTTTAAGGGATCAATGTCATATTTTGTGAAATAGATTTGTTTAGCAATATGAAAACAATACATAGCAATTTGTGTGTCATGCTTTCAAAACAGAGGCTTTAAATCCTATATTTTATGTAGTAGTTGTTAGCTATTCTAAAGGTACAATGAGAGATTATTGTTCATATCAGTGTAATAAATTGATACTCTCAGATCATAGTTTTTCATTTTGCACATTGTCACAACCTTGGACCTTAACCTTTCTTTGATTGACAGTAGCAACCAGGGAAAGAACATCTGTATTGTTTGGGACAGTCACATCTATTCAACTTGATTCAGTTGAAGTATCTGCATATTCTCAAGTGTTTCTTCTTAGAGGTCTGAAATCCTTCTCAAGTGCTTGATGCATTTTAAAAATTCATTCATAAGGTATCTACATGCACTAATAGTTCTGTGTAATATGCTATGCATAATCTGACAGATAAGACCACTTTTTAAAACAAGGTATTCTTTAAGGATGCTACACTACATTTTTACTTGTTCTGCTGGCAGAAATGTCAAATTTTTAAAAAGGCTATTTTAATATTTTGATTAAATTAGTATATCTTTATTTTAGGCAAGTTTGTCAATCATAAAGCAAATAAAGATTTATTGAATAATAATTCAGAAGTTAATAATAGTGTCTCCTGCCTTGGTTGGAAAATTGAGTAATTTTGTAGGAAACTGTTACAGAACTTGAATGGATTTTTGTTCGGTCTCCTTATTTTACAGGGAAAATTACCAAGCCTCAAGTTTACTGACTTACTCAAAGTCACACAGCTTAGAAATTTTAGGTCTGAACTTATCTTAGGTCTGAACTCTCAGACTAGTTAAAGTCCAAGGATAGCTGGTATATGACTTCTGATTTACATTATTTATTAATTACTCTGTGTCTAAGATTTCTCCTTACCATTAGAACACATAGTCAAAGATTATGTCTTATTCATTTTTGTATCTCCTCAGAATTGACACCGTGTCTTAAACATATTTAATGCCCAATCATTATATTGTTGTTCTATTTTCATTATTTTCCTAGGCTATTATGCTTATTATAAAGAATACTTTTGGAATGAGATAGTTTATTAATGGAATGTTAAGCATCTTTAATAGCAAATAGGTTTCATTTTGTGTTCCAGTTTTAGTAAATTGACAATAACTATGTGGAGAAGAGTTGAGATCTGCTGGGGTCATTGAGCAGTATCTACCACAGGCATAGAATCAGAGAAACCAGCTTTTTCTAATTTGATTTATGTCATCTTAGGGAGGGAAGAGAGGACTTTAGACTGGAGTGAGCAGAAAAGATCTTGGGAACACTTAAGTCTCAAAGTACAGGACAGATATAGAATTCAGAGACTGAAAGAAACAAGGCAGAAATGCCACTGAGGCTGGGTTCTTTAAGAAATTTGAAGGTTCAAAAAGAAGAAATATCATTAGGTTACATTAAATATAATCAAAGCAGGGAATTGATTATTAATGCTTTTGATACCTAGCTTTGTGCTAGAACCTTTTTTAAGGAAACCTTGTGTGCGTGCTCAGTTGGTTAAGTCACGTCTGACTCTGTGTGACCCTGTGGACTGTAGCTTGCCAGGCTCCTCTGTCCATGAGATTTTCCAGGCAAGAATACCAGAGTGGGTTGCCGTGCCCTGCTCCAGGGGATCTTCACCACCCAGGGATCAAACCTGCGGTGTCTCCTGTGTCTTCTGCATCTCAGGCAGATTCTTTACCACAGAGCCACCTGGAAAGCCTGAAAACCTTAGGTTACATTAAGTATAATTAAAGGAAGGAAAACAGTTGTTGAGTATTAATGCTTTAATACCTACCTTTGGGCTAGATCCTCTTTTTATAAGAGACCTGGATACTTTCCTGTACTAGTTTGCATTCCTTGCTTTTCCTTTCCTGAGATATTTAAGGTTGTTCTAGTCTTCCCTTATTTCTCTGAGCCAGCTATCTCCAATTTTTCTCTGCCTTACACACACATGTACACCCATGGCTTATTCATGTTGATATATGGCAAACACCACCAAAATATTGTAAAGTATTTAGGCTCTAATTAAAATAAATTTTTAAAAAGATATGAAAGATGTGATATAACCTTATTACAGTTTTATTTCAATATTACAGGAATTCATTGGAGAAAGAAGTCTCAACAGCTGTTTAATCAAATTACTAAAATAACATTCAAAGATACTTGGCTATAAAGTAAATAACTCCAAATTACGTAATGAATTTTATCTTCCAGGAATCCCCTTCTGGCCGAAGAAAAGCTCTTGCCACCACCAGCATCAACATGAAACAGTATGCAAGCCCAATGCCAACGCAGACTGATGTCAAATTAAAATTCAAGCCATTGTCTAAAAAAGTTGTATCTGCCACTCTTCAGTTTTCATTGTCTTGCATTTTCCTTCGGGAAGGAAAAGCCACGTAAGTTTCTTTTGTCAGATAAGCTGCTTCAAAGTATGTTTGTTTGTTTTTAAGAAAACATTGTAGGTAAATAGCTTTTGTCTCAGTAAACTGGCAACAGTTGAGAACATCCTACCACATACCAATCATTCTTGCCATTCTTTGTTTCAGAAGCTGAATTAGATGTACTTGTTATTTATAGTCTCTTGGTGCTAGAGAATGAACAGTAATATAAAAATGACTTTCACAATTTAAAAAATTTGAAGTGTGTATTATAGGCTATCATAGGTTTTATGGTTCAGTGTCTTCTGTGTAAGTAGCTGTACTGTGAAGTACACAGTTCATTTTGTAGAGATGTGTGATGCAGCTGAGGCATGAGGGGAGCCCAAAATGAAAAGTTTAGGATAAGAAGAATGAAAGAACTAAAGGAACTTTTGCCAATTCAGGTTCTTTGGCTCAGCCTTTCAAAAATTGTACAGGATAGGTACAATACAGTTTAGATAACCAGTTTGCTGTAACCAGTATCTTTTGCAAATATCACTTCTTAAACAGTGCATAGCATTGCACAAAGATAGTTCCTATACCCAGTTGTAGTCTCCTGAAAGAACAAAATTCTAACTGGTTAGAATGAGGTGAACCTACCTAGAGCAAGGAAAAAAAATAGTAATATTTCTCTTAGTTGTTCCATACAGTCAAATCAACAGTAAGTGTATGTTTTGGGTGTAGTGAAAGGGTTAGTACGTACTTGGAATACTGAGAGGAAAACAGAAATTCTGTGCCTAACAATTAAATGGTGATAGGAAGAATGAGCATTTCATTCTAATCTGCATCACACTTCTGAATGTGTTTGACCTAGTGGAAAGTGGTTACTATAACTGGCCATGTCTGTTTGACTGATTAGACTGGATTCTGTGCGTCAGTCAAAACGAGATGTTTGGCACTCATCTACAAATGACTTTGTAGATAACAATAAGCCTCTTCTCTGCAAAGTTGGCTTCTGTGGGAGTGAGGTAGAGGGACAGTGCAGGAAGCAATTATGTCTTTCATCTCAGGACTTTATAGATTTAAATATTGAAAAGTTAGACCTTACCCTGAAGTTCAAGCCAAATTGAAAAGAAAGGAAGCACAGAAAGAAGAGAGACATAGTCAGAGAAGATTCTTTGAAGGTGGACTCCTTTCCACTAGGCAGAAGCAGTAAGTGATTTAGCACCATTCATGGGAATTTGGGTGAGAGGAAATTCAGTCAAACTAAGTTATCAGTTTGAGTGAAGTATGTTCTCAGAACACCCTAAACCACCTCTCTGTCTCCTCATTGGTTGCCTGCTCACCTTTCCCAAAGGAAACGTTCAGGGCAAAAATATAGGAGATAAAATTAAGCAAGTTAACATTTTAAGAACACTGTTATATATTGAAATTATATCCTAGTGATAGGAAAGCAGTTTGTAAGGCATTCACATAAAGTCATACAACTGTTTTGCCCATACAGACTTTGTGTCACTAAATTTGTCTTGAAAAGGGGAAATTATTTTGTTAACTGTAAGCTTATATGAGATAAAATGTGAAGAATTAAAAAAAAACAGTTTAGTCTGCAAAATCATATCATATTTAGAAGATAAGTGAATGTTAACAAGCATACTTTATAAAAGCAAAGTGTCTTTTGTTTTGTTTTTATTGTGGTAAAATGAGAAACAGTGTTTTAATTCAGCTTTCTGGATTTGGTGGAAAAATACCAGATTGAAATTTAGTTAGTACATATCATGTTAGAAATATGTTTCATTCACTGTAGTTTATTTGAAATTTAAGGTGAAAATAATAGATTAAGAAAACTTAACGTTAGTTAACATTGAGTAGTACACTATATAAGTTTGTATTTAAAATACTTTGAAAATCATTTTTACGTTTTATCAAATGTATGGTCTTTAATTAACCCAAGATGGAAATTTAACCCATTTTTCAGTATGTAATTCTTACAAAGGCTAGGCTTTCAAGTGCTTTTTCAGTTACTGTAGTTTCTTAACTTTTGGCGAGTTTAAACTCCTTTGAGAAAAATACACATTTAAACAAGATTTAAATATAGTTTACAGGGTTTACCACTTCTTTTTACTCCTACCCACAAAACCAGAAGGATTCTTGGACTTTAGATTAAGAATTTCTATTCTAATTACTTCTGCAAGTTTGAATATTTTTAAAGTCTAGATCTCATCTGCTTTGTAAACTGTCCTGATATTTTATGAAACAAGTTTTTGTTTCCAAACTTCATGATCAGAAAACCATACTTTAATTCCATGAGGAAAATTTTAGATATGTAGCACAGAATTTAACTAACCACTTAATCATTTACTGTCTATAAATTAAATATTCAATTTAAAAATTAATGAATGTTTATTCAGTAGTTTTGTATAACTGTTTGAAAAGTCTTGTTAACATTTAGAGAGAAGAAATATATTAATATTATTTTCTTAAGAAACAACCCTTTTTTAGGCAATGTCATTTAATAAACTATTATCATTGATGTAGGGATGAAGACATGCAAAGTTTGGCTAGTTTGATGAGTATGAAGCAAGCTGACATTGGCAATCTAGATGACTTTGAGGAAGATAATGAAGATGATGATGAGAACCGAGTGAACCAAGAGGAAAAGGCAGCAAAAATTACTGGTTGGTTGGTTTTATTTGCTTTAAATTAAAAATTTATCTTTTTTGCAGAAAAACTCATTGTTGTTTCCCAGGAAAAAATCAATTCCACTAACAAGGTATTTTTCCTTCCTGAATACTTCCTAATATAATACAACATTTAGCTTGCTGGAAACTTTATATGCTGATGGTAATAACAGAGTTTAGTAAGTCCAAGGCTAGTCAAGAAAGCATCAAACTTTATTGAAACTACTGAATATAGTATGAAGTAGCCTAAATATGTTCATAGTTATTTTGTCATTGTATGGAATGAATGCTAAGTAAAAATCTATCTTAAGGATGAGATGAGGAGATATATTGACTACCTTCTCCTAGTTCATGTTCATTTATTCACATAAAGTGTATGGACATTATTTGTTTTGAATTTGTATACATCTTATGTATCCTTATATCTAGAAGCTTCCATGCAAGTATTTCTTATAGCTGGTTTGATCAAACTACTAAGATGGTTAGTAGTTCAAACCTCTTTGTATTAATTGGTCAATAAATGTTTATCAACAGTCTGGCTATCACCCTTAAGGAACTGATGTTACACCTTTATTATTGGAATGAAAATCAAGTACTATATACATATTCCTTTCAGCTAGTAAATTGCTATCAATTTCTGGATCGATATCCCTTGACTTCTATCATCCATTCACCTCTTGGTGATTTTTCCAAATTAATTGGGCACTCTGGCACTTATCTCTTGGCTATGCCTCAATTCTTGTTGTTTTATGGGGGATTTCCTTTGATCACATGAATGAGCAATTTAATTTCTTAGTTAAAAACTTCTGTAACTTCCTCAATTCCAGTGACCTTCACTTTTACTTCTGTTAAAAGGAAATGGTCAGACTTGTATGCAAAGATAAATGTTTTGTCCTGAGCAAATTTTATAAATTACAGTTGACCCTTTACTGATTTGAACTGCATAAGTCCACTTGCATGTAGATATTTTTAATAGTAAATAATGCAGTACTACATGATCTGTGGAGGTGAATACGTAGGAAGTGAGGACTTGAAGGAACCATGAATATAGAAGGCCAGCTATAAGTTATACGTGGATTTTCCACTGTACAGAGGGTTAATGTTCCCTAAACCCTGTTTTATTCAAGGGTCAGCTGCATTGTTTTCTAATTTATGTTTGCCATTTTGATTTCTTATTTAACCCAAGAATGTTTAGAAGAATGTGCTTTGTCATGGGCTGTGTTTATTTCTAGTTTAATTCGAATAAGATTCTGAAGCCTATCCTACCTCAATTTTTTAAAAAAATATGATTGAGATCTTTTCCTTTGTAGTGTAGATAGATGATCTGTTTTTGTAAGTATTTTATGGACATCTTTTTATATGTATCTTCTCTTTGTTAGATTCAGCATGTAGCTTTTAGACCCAAGTTTACATTTATATTATTTACTCTTTATATTCTTATGCTTTGTGTATAGTTCATCAGTGAAAGAGAACTTCAATCCTAAATTATTTAGTTCATAAAAATTTATTCTTATACCTTTGTTATGAATTATAATTTGATCAGTTTGTACCATTTAATGCCTGTTGTCTAAAGTTTTTGCCTGATGTTGATATTTGTAATCCATACTTTCTTTGTATTTGATGTATTTATCACTTTATTTTTATCCTATCTGTTAGATACTTCTCTTCATAAACAGTATTTTGTTGTATTTCTTGCTAACTGACCTACTTAATTTCATTTCTATTACTTTATACTTTTATTTGGGGATTTTCTTATTTTTTTCTACCAACTCTTTATATTTTTACCATTCTTAAATGTTCTTTAGTAGAGTAATTTGAAAGTTACACATCCTCTATTTTCATTTTGGAATAGTATCCTCTGAAATAAGTAAGCCAGAGGGATAACTGAGCTTGTATTTCTCTACTAACATTAAAAGTGAAGCAGAATGTGTTGACTCACCTTGTGTAAGATGAGAAATTCAATATGATTTCCTCTTCTTTTTATTTGAATTTCTCCCTCCAACCCCTCCTGGCTATTATTTTTATTTCAATAACATTTTGGGATTTCTTTCAATAATAAATGCTGACATTTGCTTGTTATAATGTCAGCAGAATTATATAATAATTTAAAAAATGCCATGTCTTTGCTGTCTTTGAGTTCTTTGTTTGATTTGGCTAGTTGAAGTACTTCAGGAAGGGAAGTTATGTCCTTCCCTTACCAATTCCAGCTACTACTTACCTATTGTTCAAATTTTAATTCTTTTGCCACATCCTCTGAGAAGCCTCTAATGCCCTCTCCATTTAAAATTGTCACTCTGCCCCTTGTGCACTGTACCATTTGCAAATGCATGCATTTTCTTACAGCGTGAATTTTTATTCCAGCTGAGATGTAATTCAATCTTTTAATTAGAGAATATGGTTTATTCTTTGTATATGGCTTTTGGTTAAAACTAAATCTCAGTTAGGCATTTATACCATTAGTAGCAACTAGAATGCCACACATTTTTGTTTTTATAACCATTTTGATCAGTGCTGTAGTATTTTCATCACAGCAGTGGGAAAAAAATGGTGATAGCATGTCACAAGTTCTGCACTGCTACTGAAAAGAAAAGAAAGGACAGTATTTTTGAGCAAAATACAGGTTTACTGAAAGGATTCAGTAGTAATTAGATTTTATAGCTGAACTCTTACCTGAGTCCATTTGAGCTGCTATAACAAAATATCAAAGATTGGGTAGTATAAACAACAGAAATTTGTTTCTCACAGTTTTGGAGACTGGAAGTCTGAGATCAGTGTGTCAACATTGTTGGGTAAGGACCATCTTCTGGGTCACAGACTTTTCATTGTATTCTTTGCCTGGTGGATGGGGGCAAGGGAGCTCTTTTGGGCCTCTTTTATAAGAATATTAATCTCATCCAACCTCATAACCTAGTCACCTTCCAAATGCCCCACCTCCTAATTTATCACATTGTAAATTAGGATTTCATTATATGAATTTTGAGAGATACAAACATTCATACCATAACAACCTTTATTGCTTAAACAAACATATATACTTTAATTTCTAAGATCTCTACTGCAGAAGTAACTTCTGGGGATAGCCTAAAATTCTCTGACTCTAATAGAAGTTACTTTTGATGATCCAGAATTTCTTTGGAATGCTACTGGTTTGTGTTATTATTTATTTATGTATTTATTTTCCATATTTTGTGCAATTTCTTCAAGATAGAGACTATATTTTGATCATTCTTTCATTTCTAGCGTCTAGCACATTGTCTGGAACACACTACGAGTTTAAAATATTTTAAATGAAAGGTCACAAATGAATGAGTGGGCTTCTCTCTTCTATTGTAGCCCACATTGGTCACTCTGACCTATTGTCTTGTTCCATTCATTTTGATCTTTATACTGTCTTATATTAATATAAGATGCAATGGTCCTATTTGATGAACAGCGATCTGGAGGAGACACATAATTCAGACCTTAAATAATTCAAGAGTAAATAATTCATAATACAGAAGTTATGAATATAAACTGTTTTGAGGGAGCATAGGTAAGTACTGACCTTGGATGATTAGGTTGTTTGGATTGTTTTAGGTCAATAATGCCACAATCATTGTAACATACTTATCCTTTGACATTAACATTTTTTTTCCTCAGTATTTTTTTTTTACTGTCATTAGAGCATTTAATGTATTTCCTTGCCTGTTTAACTCAGTATTTTCTGTTATATTTGCAGAGGACAATTACTTAAATTAATAGCACAGCATGTTATGGCAGTTAAATTAAAAACACAGCTTATTTTGACTTCCTTAGTTACATTTTTTTAGCACATGTAAATTTCATTTCAGAGTTAACTCTTAGAAGTTTTTGTTTTGTTTGTTTTTAGCACCAGCACTGCCACTCTAAAAATATTTGAGTAAAATATTTTTAAGATCATAAAAAAATATTACACTTTAACATTAGTAATGTGTGAATAATAACTTAAGAGTAACGAAAGTGAATGTATTGTGTAAATATGGTACAAATAAAGGATGGTGGGTATTTTTAGTTACCAGATAAAGTGACAGTAACAGAGCTTACATTCACTCTTCCTTGTAGCTTTAAAAATTGTTGATGCAATTTTTATAGAGGAAGGAATTATTATTAAAAAATTTCCCTATATTAAATATATCTTTATATTATAATATGAATGCATAAAATATAGTCACATTATACCAATAAAATTATATGAGTATATTATTTCCAGTAAAATTATATGGGCATATTATTTCTTCATATTTATATGAATATATATATAAGCTACAAACTTCTTAAACAGACTATTAGAATTATTTTGAGTATATCTTAGATTGATACCTAGGGGCTCTTCATTTAGCCTGTGCTCTTTTGGAGTATAGCTGTAAACCATTAGTAATTGATAAAGTATATCTTATGAAATTACAGACTTTACTTGAAGTAAAATTAAATTCATGGTATATATTTAATTTAGACTGATCAAGGGCTTCCCTGGTGGCTCAGTGGTAAAGAATTTGCCTGCAATGCAGGAGATGTAGGTTCAATCCTTGAGTCAAGAAGATCCTCTAGAGAAGGAAATGGCAACAGAGGAGCCTGATGGTCTACAGTCCATAGGGTTGCAAAAGAGTTGGACATGACTTAGAGACTAAATGATACTAACTGATCAAAAGCCTCTTCTCTATCTGAGATAAAATTCACTGCTGACTGGATATAGGGACTGCCTGTTAGGTAGGAACCTTTTATTGAAGTTACCTGTATAGATATTTTCTGCAGAGGTGCAGTACACATGAATGGGTAGTTGGAAAAATCACTGAAATGTAGTGGGAGTGATAGACATTGGATCTGAACAGACAAAACCTTTTAATATGAAGTTTATTGTAGCAGGTACTCAAAATTATATATGGTTTCAAAACAATTAGTGTCTCTCTCTATGTGGCAACCTCACAGTACTTGAATGAGGATTTGTTCATTTGATCATCTTTGGGATTCATATTGAATTTCTGAATATACACCAACAAAAATGGGAGAAAAAAAAGACATTAAGTGACAAAGTCTTACTGAATGTAGCCCAGAAGATTTGATTTAAATGAAGCAGTGTACAAAAGAGCATTATTGGGGAAACCAAACATCATGAGACACTTGAAAGTTCCCTGGTATACTTAGAATTGTTGCAGAGATTGGCAGCGGTTCTAGTTAGGTTTAACCAGACATTCAGACTCACAGGACCCAAATAGCGCAAGCTTGGCATTAAGTTCATTTAGAAGGATATTGGACAAGAAACAGCATTCAGCAGAACATTCCTCTTTCACTGGAGTTTTCATTGGCAGCCCAGTTGCTGTTCTTTGATCTCTACCCCCAAATGACAACTTGGGTACAAGGAGATAAGATCCATATAGTTAGGAACAGGGATTACCTTGGCTTATAATATTTATAATGCCCAAGGACTAATAGCTTTTGTAGCAGTTTGATAAGTATAGTTTCCAGGGTCCCTGTGAGGGACATGCTCAATTACATGTGTCTCCACAATCAGAGGTCAAACTGTGGCCTTCCATTAGGTATGTAGTTAATTTAGAGTCCTCCCATCCAGATGCAGGGTGAATCAAAGGCTTCCCTGGTGACTCAGCTGGTAAAGAATCTGCCTACAATGCAAGAGACTTGGATTCGATTCCTGGCTGGGGGAAATCCCTGGAGAAGGGAATGGCAACCCATTCCAGTATTCCTGCCTGGATCCCATGGATATCCCATGGATAGAGGAGCCTGGTAGGCTACAGTCCATGGGGTTGCAAAGAGTCCGGCATGACTGAGTGAGTAACACACACACACATCCAGATACAGTTTATATTTCAGGATTTATTTTTACCATGAGCAATATTGCCTGGTGTTTGTTAATCCTTTTTCTATAGTTGGTAAAGTTAATTCAGGAGGAGGAGGAGAAAGTGACATATTGGCTACCTTCAGGGAACATAATCTTACAGCACAGATGGTAGTAGAGAAGATAGCAGTTCATATTTGAGGATCTAGAGTTGATTATGGTATGAGTCAGCCCTCTGAGATTAAATGTCCTACTTGCTAGGGTTATTGATAGGGATAAATAGGTCTCTTTTCTTAGATTAAAGGTTTCTCAGAATTAACTTGGGGCTCTGGTCAGAAAATACATCTATTAATTTGTCTGTTTTTTTTTACTTCTGGTTTTTGGCTTCTGGGTGTTTACCCTCTGGTGCTTAGGAGACAAATTAACGTGGACTCTATAAAGTAACAATAAATGAAAATGACCACCTATTTTGGAGATCTGTGTGAAGGATGAGAATTTCTGGAATATCGCATCTGTTATTTAGGTTGTAAGGTTGGAAAATAGAAGCAGAGAGGTGAGGCATTTCTAGTCTCTTGAGCTAAAAAGTTTGCAAGGTATCAAGCTAACTCTTAAAGGAGTTTGAGACACTAGGATGAGAGACTGAAGACAGCAAGAGCATTTCTTGTCAGTGTTTAGAACTCAAATGTATCAACTGAAAGAATAGTAGAAGTGGCAGAAGATAGAAATTACAAATTTAGCCTACTTTCTATGTTACTCTTAAGCCATAATGCTGCTTGGTTTGTACTAAAGACAACTGAACATTATCTAGCAACCCATGCAAGACTCTGGGAGAATTCTGTGGATACTGAGAGTCCATCTGACAGAACCACGAGGGAAGTAAGAATTCTGAAGGAGAAGTTGGACGATCTCCAGTATTTATTTAGGAAAGGGACAAGAGACAATTAATATTCTAAGTACCCATATGCATTCTTTAAGGATTTATCCTAGAAATGCAAGGTTGCTTTAACCATAGTAACAGAATAAATAAGAAAAATCATATAATTACCTCAATAGATGCAGAAAGGAGCATTTGAAAAAATTCAATACCAGTTTCTCAGCAGTTTTAATATAAATGAATTTTTTTCATTTTGATAAATGGCATCTGTGGCGAGCTAACATCATATATAATGATGAAACACTGAACACTTTTCCTCCAAAGATTGGATAAAGGCCAGGATGTTTGCTGTCACCACTTTTATTCAGTATTGTACTGAAGACCTTAGCAAGGGCACATGATACAAAATTGATATAGAAAATTTATATTTTTGTATATGAACAATAAACATTTGGAAGATAAGGTTAACGAAACAATTTCATTTACAAAGGAGGCTGAAAGTAACATAGACTTCTTCAAAATGAATTTAGCAAAAGATGTAGAAAAACTTCTACCCTGAAAGCTATAATACATTATTGAAGGTAATTAAAGAAGATCTTATTAAATAGAGATTCTGTGTTCATAGATTAGAGAACTCAATATTGTAAAGATGTTATCTTCTCCCCAAATAGATCTGTGTTCAGCTCAATGCTGTTCATAATCCTAGCAGGCATTTTTTTTCTGACTGTGCTGGGCTCTACATTGTGGTGCATGGGCTTCTCGTTGCAGAGCACAGGCTCTAGAGCATGGGCTTTAGTAGTGCTGGAGTGTGGACTCTAGTTCTGGCACACAGGCTCTCAAGCGTGCAGGCTCACTAATTGCGGCATGCTCGCAAAGTTGTGTTGTGCTGGCTTAGTTGCCCTGCAGCATGTGGGATCCTAGTTCCCTAATCGGAGAACGAACCCAGGTTCTCTGCATTGGAAGGTGGATTTTTAACCACTAGACCATCAGGAAGTCCCCTAGTAAGCTTTTTAAGAAGTAGACATTGATAGCTGATTCTGAAACACAATTGGATTTATAAAGGAACTGAATAGCCCAAACAATATCGAAAAGGAACAGAATTGTTAATACTGTCTGACATCAAGATATACTGTAAAGCTGTGATAATTAAGATAGTATGGTATGGGCATAGGAAAGACAGATGAGTGGAACAAAACATGAAGTCCTGAAATAGAAACTTCTTTGGTGAATTAATTTTTAGCAAAGGTGCAGGACAGTTCAGTAAAGAAAGGAAAAGATTTTCAACAAATTATTCTGAAACACCTAGATATCTGTATGGAATGAGTCTCAATTCCCACATATACACAAACATTAATTCAAGGTAGATGATGGACCTAAATGTAAAAGTTAAAACTATAAAGCCTCTGAAAAAAAAAAAAGACTGTATTTGTGGACTGAGAGTGGACAGAAGGTTCTTATATTACACAAGACATAGAAGGTAACAACCATGAAAGAAGAATTTGATGAATTGACTTTGTCAAACTTTAAGATGCATGCCATTGAAGTAGGCTAATAAGAAAATGTATGGGCTAGTTACAGACGAGAAGAAAATACTCAAGATGCATATGACTTGTATCTGGAATAGGTTATTTTAATGCCCTCTAACTCAATAATAAAAAGACAACCCTTTCCCCACCCCCCGCCCCCCCACCCTGTGATAATGGGCAAGGATTTGAACCTGTGGTTCACAAAGAAAGATACATCATTGGCCAGTAAGCATAAGAAAATCTTGTTAGTGTCACTTTTCATCAGGGAAAAGCAAATTAAAATCATCATGAAATATAGCTCCACATTCCCCAAGTGGTTAAAATTTAAAAGACTGGCAATAAATTCTCACAGTTGATAAGGATATGGACCTACTGGAATTCTCATCCATTGTTCGTGAAAAATATAATGGTAAGGTCACTTAGGAAGTTTCTTATAAACACTACAGATATACCTAGGGCATATGTTTATAATAATAAGCATTAACATTAATAAATATTATAAAAATGTACCCCTGACCAAGCATTCTGCTCCTTGTGGAGTAGAATCTTTATCCAAAAGAAACGAAAACATGTATCCAAAAAGACTAGCACAAAAATGTTCATAATATTTTATTCATAAGAGCCCCAAACTGGAAACAGCTCAGGTGTATGTACATCAACAACAATATGTCTGAACCATATTATATTTGTGAATGGAATGCTATTCAGCAAAAAAAAGAACTATTGATGTGTTCAGCAACATGGATATATCTCAAAATGATCATGCTGAGTGAAAAGGATTTACATAAGTGTATGTACTGTATTCTGTACTCCAAGGCCAAATTTGCCTGTTAATCCAGGTGTCTCTTGACTTCTTACTTTTGTATTCCAGTCCCCTATAATGAAAAAGACATCTTTTTTGGGTGTTAGTTCTAGGTCTTATAGGTCTTCACAGAATTGTTCAACTTCAGCTTCTTCAGTTTGTTACTGCTTGGGGCATAGCTTGAATTACAGTGATATTGAATAATTTGCCTTGCAAACAGAGATCATTCTGTCATTTTGGGGACTGCATCCAAGTACTGCATTTTGGACTCTCTTATTGACTATGATAGCTACTCCATTTCTTTTAAGGATTCTTGCCCAGAGTAGTAGATAATTGGTCATCAGAGTCAGTTTCACCCATTCCAGTCCATTTCAGTTTGCTGATTCCTAAATGTCGACATTCACTCTTGCCATCTCCTGTTTGACCACTTCCAATTTGCCTCAATTCATGGATCAAACACTCCAGGTTCCTTTGAAATATTGATCTTTACAGCATCAGACTTTACTTCTATCACCAGTAACATCCATAACTGGGTGTTGTTTTTGCTTTGGCTCCATCTGTTCATTCTTTCTGGAGTTATTTCTCCACTGATTTCCAGTAGCATATTGGGCACCTACCAAACTTGGGAGTTCCTCTTTCAGTATGCTTTCTTTTGCCTTTTCATATGGTTCATGGGGTTCTCAAGGCAAGAATACTGAAGTGGTTTGCTATTCCCTTCTCTAGTGAACCACATTTTGTCAGAACTCTCCACCATGACCTGTTAGTCTTGGGTGGCACTACATGGCATGGCTCATAGTTTCATTGAATTAGACAAGGCTGTGGTCCATGTGATCAGATTGTTTAGTTTTCTGTGATTGTTTTCAATCTCTCTGCCTTCTCTCTGATGGAGAAGGATAAGAGTCTTATGGAAGCTTCCTTATGGGAGAGACTGACTGAGGGGGAAACTGGGTCTTGTTCTCATGGGCGGGGCCATGCTCAGTTCAGTTCAGTGCAGTCGCTCAGTTGTGTCCGACTCTTTGCGACCCCATGAATCACAGCACGCCAGGCCTCCCTGTCCATCACCAACTCCCGGAGTTCACTCAGACTCATGTCTGTTGAGTCATTGATGCCATCCAGCCATCTCATCCTCGGTTGTCCCCTTCTCCTCCTGCCCCCAATCCCTCCCAGCATCAGAGTTTTTCCAGTGAGTCAGCTCTTCGCATGAGGTGGCCAAAGTACTGGAGTTTCAGCTTTAGCATCATTCCTTCCAAAGTAATCCCAGGGCTGATCTCCTTCAGAATGGACTGGTTGGATCTCCTTGCAGTCCAAGGGACTCTCAAGAGTCTTCTCCAACACCACAGTTCAAAAGCATCAATTCTTTGGTGCTCAGACTTCTTCACAGTCCAACTCTCACATCCATACATGACCGCTGGAAAAACCATAGCCTTGACTAAATGGACCTTAGTGGGCAAAGTAATGTCTCTGCTTTTGAATATGCTATCTAGGTTGGTCATAATTTTTCTTCCAAGGAGTAAGGGTCTTTAAATTTCATGACTGCAGTCACCATCTGCAGTGATTTTGGAGCCCCCAAAAATAAAGTCTGACACTGTTTCCACTGTTTCCCATCTATTTCCCATGAAGTGATGGAACTGGATGCGATGATCTTTGCTTTCTGAATGTTGAGCCAGCGTTTTCACTCTCCACTTTCACTTTCTTCAAGAGGCTTTTAGTTCCTCTTCACTTTCTGCCATAAGGGTGATGTCATCTGCATATCTGAGGTTATTGATATTTCTCCCAGCAATCTTGATTCCAGCTTGTGCTTCTTCCAGCCCAACGTTTCTCATGATGTACTCTGCATAGAAGTTAAATAAGCAGGGTGACAATATACAGCCTTGACATACTCCTTTTCCTATTTGGAACCAGTCTGTTGTTCCATGTCCAGTTCTAACTGTTGCTTCCTGACCTGCATCTAGGTTTCTCAAGGGGGCAGGTCAGGTGGTCTGGTATTCCCATCTCTTTCAGAATTTTCCATACTTTATTGTGATCCACACAGTCAAAGGCTCTGTCATAGTCAATAAAGCAGAAATAGATGTTTTTCTGGAACTCTCTTGCTTTTTGATGATTCAGCGGATGTTGGCAATTTGATCTCTCATTGCTCTGCCTTTTCTAGGCCATGCTCAGTACATCTTATATCCAATTTTCTGTTGATGGGTGGAGCTGTGTTTCCTCCCTGGCTATTTACCTGGAGCCAAACTATGTGGAGTTAATGAAGATAATGGTGACCTCCTTCAAAGGTCCCATGCATGCACTGCTGCACTCAGTGCTTCCAGCCCAGCAGCAGGCCACCACTGACCCACACCTCTGCTGCATATTTCTGGACACTCCTGGGCAAGTCTGGGTCAGTGTTTTGTGAGGTCACTACTCCTTTCTCCTGGGTCCCAGTGTGCACAAGGTTCTGTTTGTGCCCACCAAGAGTCTATTTCCCGGTCCTGTGTAAGTTCTGGCTGCTCTTTGGTGGGGTTAATGGCGACCTGGTCATAGCAGATGCCCTCTTCCAACAACACAAGAGAAGACTCTACACATGGACGTCACCAGATGGTCAATACCGAAATCAGATTGATTATATTCTTTGCAGCCAAAGATGGAGAAGCTCTATACAGTCAGCAAAAACAAGACCCAGAGCTGACTGTAGCTCAGATCATGAACTCCTTATTGCCAAATTCAGACTTAAATTGAAGAAAGTGGGGAAAACTACTAGACCATTCAGGTGTGACCTAAATCAAATCCCTTAGGAATATACAGTGGAAGTGAGAAATAGATTCAGGGGATTAGATCTGATAGATTGCCTGATGAACTATGGATGGAGGTTGGTACAGGAGGGAGGGATCAAGACCATGCCCAAGAAAAAGAAAATGCAAAAAAGCAAAATGGCTGTCTGAGGAGGCCTTACAAATAGCTGTGAATAGAAGAGAAGCCAAAGCAAAGGAAAAAAGGAAAGATATACCCATTTGAATGCGGAGTTCCAAAGAATTGCAAGGAGAGATAAGAAAGCCTTCCTCAGTTATCAGTGCAAAGAAATAGAGAAAAACAATAGAATGGGAAACACTAGAGATCTCTTCAAGAAAATTAGAGATACCAAGGGAACATTTCACGCAAAGATGGGCTCGATAAAGGACAGAAATGTATGGACCTAACAGAAGCAGAAGATATTAAGAAGAGGTGGCAAGAATACACAGAACTATACAAAGAAGATCTTCACAACCCAGTTAATCACGATGGTGTGATCACTCACCTAGAGCCAGACATCTTGGAATATGAAGTCAGGTGGGCCTTAGAAAGCATCACTACAAACAAAGCTAGTGGAGGTGATGGAATTTCAGTTAAGCTATTTCAAATCCTAAAAGATGATGCTGTGAAAGTGCTGTACTCAATAACCAGCAAGTTTGGAAAACTCAGCAGTGGCCATAGGACTGGAAAAGGTCAGTTTTCATTCCAATCCCAAAGAAAGGCAATGCCAAAGAAAGCTCAAACTGCCACACAATTGCACTCATCTCACACACTAGTAAAGTAATGCTCAAAATTCTCCAAGCCAGGCTTCAACAGTACATGAACTGTGAACTTCCAGATGTTCAAGCTGATTTTAGCAAATGCAGAGGAACCAGAGATCAAATTGCCAACATTCCCTGGATTATCAAAAAAGCAAAAGAGATTCAGAAAAACATCTGTTTCTACTTTATGACTATGTCAAAGCCTTTGAGTGTGTGGATCACCACAAAGTGTGGAAAATTCTGAAAGAGATGGAAATACCAGACCACCTCACCTGCCTCCTGAGAAATCTGTATTCATGTCAGGAAGCAACAGTTAGAACTGGACATGGAACAACAGACTGGTTCCAAATAGGAAAAGGAGTATGTCAAGGCTGTATATTGTCACCCTGCTTATTTAATTATATGCATAGTACATCATGAGAAACACTAGGCTGGATGAAGCACAAGCTAGAATCAAGATTGCCGGGAGAAGCATCATGCAGATGCTTCAGCTATGCAGATGACACCACCCTTATGGCAGAAAGGGAAGAAGAACTAAAGAGCCTCTTGATGAAAGTGAAAGAGGAGTGTGAAAAAAGTTGGCTTAACGTTCAACATTCAGAAAATGAAAATCATGGCATCCGGTCCCATCACTTCATGGGAAATAGATGGGAAAACAGTGGAAACAGTGTCAGACTTTATTTTGGGGGCTTCAAAATCACTGCAGATGGCGACTGCAGCCATGAAACTAAAAGACACTTGTTCCTTGGAAGGAAAGTTATGACCAACCTAGACAGCATATTAAAAACAGAGACATTACTTTGCCAACAAAGGTCCATCTAGTCAGGACTGTGGTTTTTCCAGTGGTCATGTATGGATGTGAGAGTTGAACTATAAAGAAAGCTGAGCACCAAAGAATTGATGCTTTTGAACTGTGGTGTTGGAGACGACTCTTGAGAGTCCCTTGAACTGCAAGGAGATCCAGCTAGTCCATCCTAAAGGAAATCAGTTCTGGGTGTTCATTGGAAGGACTGATGTTGAAGCTGAAACTCCAGTACTCTGGCCATCTGATGCAAAGAACGGAGTCATTTGAAAAGACCCTAATGCTGGAAAAGATTGAAGTCAAGAGGAGAAGGGAACAACAGAGGATGAAATGGTTGGATGGCATCACCGACTCAATGGAAATGAGTTGGAGTCAAGTCCGGGAGTTGGTGATGTACAGGAAGGCCTGGAATGCTGCAGTCTATGTGGTTGCAAAGAATCAGACACAGCTAGCGACTGAACTGAACTTATGTACTGTATGATTCCATTTACATGATGTTTCTGGAAGAGGCAAAACTAATCTTGTGTTAAAAACATTAGAATAGTGTCAGCTAGTGTACTTGGAAATTGTCTGAAAAGAGGCATGAGAGAATTTGTGGGAGTTTGGTGGTGGTGCAGTACTCTGCCTCTTGTGTCACGTGGATGTATATGCATTTGTCAAAATTCATTGAATTGTACAGTTTAAGATTTATACTTTCCATATATGTGCATGAGTAAAATGCTGGAAGGTAATGTGAGAATTATAATAAATTCATTAGATTAGTAAGAAAATGAATGATTTCGACTTTCTGATTTATTGATCTACTGTGTGGTAGCTAGTCTTCAAAGATTGTCCTCCAGTGAGTAAAACAGGCCTCCCAATATTCATGCCCTTTTGTAGTCCCCTCCCTGTCTTCTGGGCTTGTTCCATAAATCACTTTTAATCAATTAGAATGCAGTGAGGAAATGACGTTCTGTAACTTTCAAAGCTAAGTTGTAGCTTCTGCCTGGGCCCCTTGTAGTGCATTTTGTGTGAGATACCAGTTGCCATGTAAAATGTCCAGCTACCCGGGATTGCTTTGTTGAAAGGAAACCCCAAATACCCATATTGACAGCTGTTTACAGTGAGGGGGCTGGGGAGAGAGAGATGCCTGAACAGTCCCCAGTTGTTCCACCCTCTCAGCTGAAACACCAAACGTGCATTTGAAGAAACAATTTTAGACAGCCAGCCCAATTCAGCGTTTTGGTGATTTAATCCCAAGCCACTCTCTAACTGCAGTGAACCACTCGGGTGAGTCCAGTCAATCCACAGAACTGTGAGAGATGATAATTTGTTTTAAACCACCAAATTTTAGGTTGGTAGCTAAAACTAACATTTCTAGAAATAAATGAAATATGTCGTACATAGATACATAATATATACACATGTAGATATATAGACAGATGTAAGATTAAAAACAATTGCCAAAATTAAAAAATAAGGTGTATGTCTTTCTACCTTTATGAAAATTATGGCTAGTATTAGGACTTTCATTCAGTTTATTCATTCATTCATTTGTTATATGATCTGCTAATGGGATTGAAAATCACATTATTAAACATATTAGTTATATCCACACTGCTAAGTCACTTCAGTCATGTCTGACTCTGTGCGACCCCATAGAGGGCAGCCCACCAGGCTCCGCAGTCCCTGGGATTCTCCAGGCAAGAACACTGGACTGGGTTGCCATTTCCTTCTCCAATCCATGAAAGTGAAAAGTGAAAGTGAAGTCACTGAGTCGTAATCCGACTCCCAGCAACCCCATGGACTGCAGCCTACCAGGCTCCTCCGACCATGGGATTTTGCAGGCAAGAGTACTGGAGTGGGGTGCCGTTGCCTTCTCCAGTTATATCCATAAATCAAATATTTATGGGCCCAAAGCCTATGAGAAAAGTGACGTCCTTGGAAACTTGATCTTTGTCAAGAGGTTGCAGTGTTATTAGGCCATTTTAAAATGAGATATGGCTGTGCTGAATCCTATACCTTGGAGGAAAGAATGAGGATGCTACAAGATTGTAGGTATGTTGTGGCTCTAGGTACCCATCACCCCACCCCCACACTGGCCCTTTTAACTCTACTACAGACTTTCTTAAAAAAAAAAACACACAAAAAAACCACCATTCTTTGTGACACCACTTCCATCCCCGTGTTTTGGTTCAGTGTGATAATCTCTCATGGTCAATTTCTATCTTCTTTTGCCTTCCTAACAATAAAGAAGAGTCTCAAATTACTTGACCCTGTGCTTCGATTGCTTGCCCCTAATTTAGTTTTGCCTTCTTATTCTCACCAATATGAAACAAGTCTAGATTGACACACTGTTACCGATGGCTTAATACTGCATTATAGGTTTATTGCTCCATTTCAGTAGTGCTAGGGTAGGTAGAAATTATATTTTGTGCTATTACATATCATTATTAAATAACATTTTCCAAAGTATAGACTTCTGGTGAAATAAGTCTTTGATAAGTAAAATATATAAATATATTGGGCCAGGAAATTTTTTTGATCAGGGTGGTATATTACTAGGAAAGTGTCCCACATAAAAAAATTCTGTGAATTTGTGTTATGAACCTTCTTTTAACGTCTGTTTTTCTGGTTATACATGTAAAACATATTGACTGCAAGAAATTTGGAAGTAACAGAAAAGTACTTTTTTTTTAAAAGGAGAAATATATAACAAAATTTGTGTTTTAGACTCTGCATCGGCATATGCAAATACCAGTTGACTTATTTTCATAAGTTTCACAGGCAACTGTAGCTTGGTATGGCCAAACTGAATAGCCCCCTCTATAGTTTTAGAACTAATGTCCACACAGTCACCCAAGACAGAAACTTGGCAGGTATCCTAGATTCCTTTCCCCACTCCCCATGTCAAATTAAAACCTTCAAAACTTTCTTCTTAATTTATTCTTTAATTAGCAAATATTTACTAAGTCCCTCCCTTCATAAAGTTGTGATGCTGAACTGCTTATCTTTTATCTTCCTATCCTGCTTTTCTCAATTGTTGCTACCATGTTGCTCCTGGTATGATGTTTCTAAAATATGCATTTGATCTTACAATGGCTTCTCAGAGCTTTCAGAGTAAACTTCACATTCTTCATTCTGGTCACTGTAACCTTCATGACACCACATTGGCCAGCCTCATCTCATTCCATTCCCCATCCCTGACGTCTTAATCCCCAAGTAACTTGCTGTTCCTCAGGTATATCATATTCTCATTTGCCTTCCTTGCATTGTTGTGGAAGGCCCTCCCCTTTCTCTTTTAATAGTAACATTGATATCTGTTTGTCTTATTTTCACTCAATAACTCCAGGAAGCCTTCCCAACCTCAGCCTGAGTTATACACCTCTCTTCCAGTTTCACTTAGCCTACAATGCATGTCTCAGTTATAACATATATCATATTTATCACGTATTGCCTTACTTATCTCTCTGCCTCCCAAAAGTATAATAGGTACTTGAGAAATGTTTATTATGTAGATAAATGGTATTTCTTTGGAGATTGCTTCTTTTATGATCTGGATCACTTGTGAATGAGTTCTAGAAGCAGAGGATCTAGGTGTTAAGTAAAGGATTTATTTAAGATATGGGATAAATAAGGAAAGCTAGGATAGAAAGGACAATTTATCGAGACAAGGATGGAAATAAGTAGTTACTTTGGGTTAATTAATGAGGGAGTGGAGTGGTCCTTAGTGGTTTTACTTTATTTTTTATCAGTGGTTTAAAATTTTTTTTATCAGTGGTTTTAGATATCACCAAAAGCATGATAAGGAGAAGGAAATACTCTGAACATTCAGAAAAATTACAATGTAATTAGTCATGTGATAGTCACTTTGATAGAATTTAAATGAATGTCCATATTGTACATAAAAGTGTATAATGGAACAATAATAATGTTTTGAAGGTAAGGACCAAATTTAATGTTTCTTTAGTATTCCATATATTGCCCTTTATATAAGGTGTTTGAATAAATTATTTCTACTGTCATTGAAAATATATCTAAGAATATTAAATACAATGTGTAAAGAAAGTGCAAATCTTTGAGCATTATTTTAAAATATTTTAACTAGTAATTGCACATCTGGGAATACAGTGCAAATAAATGATACTAATATACATGATAAAATGTGAATAATAATACCTCAGGATATTTTTGAGAATCAACTAGTAACATATGCAGAGCTCTTTCTACTTCTTGATAGAGGTTAACTGTTGTTAACTAATGTTATTAATATTTGTTTTTTTCATATTTTTAAAGTTAAATATCTGCAAACTTTTAAAAATACAAAACTAGTAATGAATGAAAAAATGTCAGTCATGCACTGGTAGTCACATAGCATAGATTCTCCTCTCTATTACACTTCCTTGAAAATTGCAAAGTTACAGTAACTAGTAGTTTGGGGTAAAAAATCTACTTTAAGAATGAATTCTTCCTATTGAGGAATTTGCTAGGTTAATTTGAGTTAGAATGAGATTTAAACTATTGGAAGGATAAAATGGAAGAAGATGCTTTATAAAAACAGATTATTTAGCTCATATTATTCACAGGCTGAGTCCAGTTAGTATTAATTCTGCTTACTCTTTTTAATTTCTATGATTGACTATCTCAAGCAATTTTATTCATACAAAATGTATTTCTTATTCAGACAAGGGAAATGAATGTTTGTCAGTTTTTCTAGTAGTCGTTTATGGTCTTTTTCAGTGTTAATATCTTTCTTTATCAATGGTAAATTCCATGAGGGAAAAGCTATGCCTGATTTTTTTTCATTCTTGTGTTCCAAACATGGTACTTAACACAGAGTGATAAATAAGTATTTATTTGTTCAACAACAAATGATTGGATGAAGACAACCTTATTACAACCATGTATTTATATTATGTGGTTCAAATAAAATTTAGACTCTAGATTTGTGTGTTAAAGAACAGCATTTTAATGCTAAATTTGCAACTGTTTTCTATTTCTAACCATTTTATTTCCTGCTGAATGATCTGGATCTGTTTGGTTTGTCCTAATGCCTTATTGCCAAGTTTTAACTTTGGAAATAGCAAGGATTAACTAGAATACTCTAGTAGGTTCTTAATATTTTATTCCAAGCTAATTTTCACCCAGTGAATCATAATTTCACATATTTGGAGTTGTCCAAAACATGTATGACTCATTTTTAAAAATTCTATTTATGTACAGAATGAATTTTTATTTTAATATTTTGCTGTCTGTTCCTGTCTTTTTATTCTGTCTCTTACTGGCTAAATAAGATATCCTAAAGCAAATACTCAGGAGTTCCCTTAAAAGCACAAATTCCCTAGAAAGCAGGAGTAGAAAATAGCTATTGCCTGCTTTTCTTATTTTGTGGTGATTTTTAACATTCTAGAATATTAACAGGTACTTATTATGTTCATGATTCATGTAGATATATTCTTAAATCCTTTAATTTAAATTTAGAATACTATAAAACAGCACATAATTTCTATGGTATCTGATGAACATTTGTCTATTCTATTTTTAATGCATTCGTTTAAAGCCCTATTTTACAAATGTAGAATGTGAAAGTTATTATCTTTGTCTTGTATTTGTTAACCTAGTTAATAGTACTAATATAAATTTTAACAAAAATGTTCTCTATTAGTACAGCATCACTTTCAGTTAAATACATCTGTTATAGTTTATCAAAATAACATCCTCTGACTATATTCTTTTGATTAACCAAATATCCCCTCTCTTTGTCTTTTTGAGTAACAGCATGCTTCTATGACTCTTTAATTAAGTGACCTTTCCTTACATTTGTCTCGACTGGCTTCTGTTTACAGAAATTGTAAACCAATTGAATGCTCTGAGCAGCTTAGATGAAGATCAAGATGACTGCATAAAGCAAGCAAATATGCCTTCAGCTAAATCAGCCAGTTCCTCTGAAGGTCTAAGAGCTTTCTTCCTTTCTTTCTGCTTCTGATTGCCTGTATTTACTGTGACCTGCTACCTCTTGACTTTCTGTCTGTACTTAGCTGTCAGTTTTGTCTTTGTGCATTTCCTTTAATAAATTTTCTTTGGTAATTTGTAGTGCACCAACAGGCAACAGCATAACAAAACTTACATCTTTAGCAAAACCCGTACTAGGATGATAGGCAGTGATTTTAAAATATCTT
Organism: Nanger dama; assembly: GCA_917880005.1. Taxonomy (NCBI): domain Eukaryota; kingdom Metazoa; phylum Chordata; class Mammalia; order Artiodactyla; family Bovidae; genus Nanger; species Nanger dama. Next base: position 62,126,705 of record CAKJTW010000006.1, read on the forward strand.
ACAAAATAATAATTGGTCATATGACATATTTCTTTAGTTAGCTTATATATTGTAACAACATTGTTTTAGAAATATTTGCTTATATTACATCAGTTTGAATTATTCATTAATTTAGGAGTGAAGGATGTTTTTCTCAGAATATATGTTAGTACTTTTTTATTGAATCAAGTAAGATTGAGATGAGTTTCTCTATTTATTGTCTGTTATTTTCAAATTCATATGCATATGTCTGTTTTCTTTTATTTGAATATGTTGGTATGCTACAAAATACTTGAATGGCATTCTTCCATTGGTAAAATGCTATATCTTATTATTTGCAGGTATTATTAGTGTAAATTTTTACAGTTTGAAATGTTTCATGAATGAATGATAATTATGCTTAACTCTGTGTAAGCACAGTAAACCGACACATATGTTTATTTTCAGAGCTTATCAACAAACTTAACTTTTTGGATGAATCAGAAAAGGACTTGGCCACTGTGAATTTAAATCCATTTGGTGATCCTGATGTAGCAGAATTAAACCCCTTTGGAGATCCTGATTCAGAAGGTAGCACATTTTTCTTTACTTTTGAAGTCTTTATTTAGTCAAGTTCTCAAGATTTGTAAGGACAGAAAGAGATTTTTTTGTTTTGTTTTAAAGACTTATAAATTTTGTTTATAATGACTATTATTTATTCAGTACCACTTGCAATTGATTTGCAATTCTGGATAGCTTCTATTGAATTATTTTTAAAGAAAAAAAGCCTACATAGACATTTGAAAGTGAAAGTGAAGTCGCTCAGTCGTGTCCGACTCTTTGCGACCCCATTGACTGTAGCCTACCAGGCTCCTCCGTCCGTGGGATTCTCCAGGCAAGAGTACTGGAGTGGGTTGCCATTTCCTTCTCCAGGAGATCTTCCCAACCCAGGGACTGAACCCAGGTCTCCCGCATTGTAGGCAGATGCTTTACCATCTGAGCCACCAGGAAAGACTCACATAGACATTTACTTGGGGCTTATTTTTTTTTTTTAACTCTTTATTAGTTTGATCAAATAGTAAAGCTCTAATATTAGATATAACAGTGTTTTACTTAGCTGGCATACAGTAAAGTCTCATTATTTTGGCCTTGCCAAGCAAGATCAGGTTGTGGGAAATACCCATATTAGGATGGTGGAGGTAGCCTTTCTCTATATACAGGTTCTCCACCCTCACACCACAGTCTGATGAGCCTCTCCACCCCTAATTCCCTGTCTCCAGCTGGGAATTATTCTCAGTTACAAAAGTTAAACTGTGCATGTGATTGTCACAGAACAGAAGAAAAGATTAAGAGCTACTCCTGTCATATATACAACATATATAGAAGAAATAAAACCAAGGTTTTTTCTTCCTTAGTTATTTTTCTTATCAAGTAGTTTCAAACTATTAAAGCTTAGAAAAGAGCTATTAAAGAAATAAGACCTTTGTTTAATTAAAATCTGTTCGCTCAAAGTAAATGCAAGAATGAATAACCCCTGTTTGCATCTTTTAGACTGCTCTTATGACATCCTCCTGAGCTTTAAAGAATTTTGCTACTGCCAATCATGGTGAAAATGAGGTTTCAATTTAAGGATTCACTGTTTTAGAGCAATATAATTTCATAATCTACTTCTTCTCTTTCCTTTACTTTCTCCCTTCTTACCAAATTCTAAATTAGTAAGTTTAGATTAATGAGATTGTATTTTTGTGACTTATTTTATATTAAAGTATTTGAAATCTTAATGATTATAATACATCTTAGAAGTAATCTGGTTCAGCAGCCTCTTTTCACAGATTAGGAGCTGAAGCCCAGAGGAATTAAGTGATTTGAACAAGAACTTCAGGTAAATGGAGGTGGAGTTGGAGCTAAGATTACTAATCAAGTGTCTTCTTTTGACCACAAAGCTCCTTAATTACATAGTATATATGTCTGAATACACTGAGTTTAAAAAAAAAATTACCAAAATATTTTGAGATAGGAGTATTTGAGCTTTTCATTTTTAAATTAAATAAGTAATTAAAAAAATATATGTGTGTCTGTTTCCAAGGTGTAAAAAAGAGTACTACATAATGTATATATTGTATTTCTATTTTGGAAAGGTTAAGAGAGCCTTATTCAGAATCTTTAATTATGCCTATAGAGCTAAGAATAAACTTGACAGCCAGTATTTTCTTTAAATAAGCACTTCTTGAAGACTTTAGAATAAGTATTTTCCATTAGAAGAATATTCATTTTTCTTGAAATAATTTGTTATTAATTTTTATGATTAAAAACATGCATTATCAGGTAATACAAGTAGTTAGGAAAGAAAAAAATTGTTGCAGTTGTTTAGATTTTTATTTTTGTTTTGCTTTTATAGTTTCAATTCTCCTCTTAGATTCATGACAGTCTGTGCTTCACTGACCTGTTTAGAAAGTCATTTTTAAATGTATGTTATTCTTAAAATGAAATAATCTCATCTTAAACTCTCCTTTGTTGCTATTTTATCATCTTCAAATCTTGCTCTATAGTTTGAGTACTTTCTTGCTTTTGGTTTTATAACTTATGAACTTGCTTGGATCAATTTTTGTAATGCTTTTCCTGAAAGGTAAAAAAAAAAAAAAAAAGGTATTTCCATTGAACAGCTTTTGTCTATTTCTTAAGCATTTGAAGCTTGGGATTTGTTAATTAAAAATTGAGTTGGCAAAAAAACTCTTCCAGTCTCTTCTACGCTCAGAGAAAATATAATGCTTCATTCAGATTAGTATAAAGCTTATAGTGGTGTTTGAGTATTATCCTGGTGTTACTAAAGATACAGTTACTGAGTCTCTTCTCTACCTTAGGCTGTTTTTAAGTTCATTTTACTGTTGATTTATTATGATTTTATGAATTCTGTTCAATACTTCATGATTGCTTCACCATGGTGTATAGAATTTCAATTTAGAGTTGTTTGTTTTAGTTATCTTTTCAGTATAAAGACAAAATAATTTTTCTGGGCTAATGTCGAAAGTATAAGTAGTTTGACTCTAAAATATAAAAATCTTAATAAATATATGTCAATGAAGAGATTTTTATGTTCATTGAATTATATTGTTTGAAATGTACGCTTATGAAACAATTATTTTTCTTGAAGATTTTAATAACCAATTTTCTGCCTTCTTCTCCTAGAAATATTTTGTTAGAGTTGCATAGCATAATTAAAACTACTTTTGAACTGTTCTGTGATTATCAGCTCTCTGAAACTTTTTTCCAATTTAGGGAAATGTTTATATCATTAAAATCTAAATTTTAAACAGTTTTATTATACATTCCAGTTTTGGGTGGTTTGGTTTTTTTTTGGTGGGGGCCACGCTATGCAGCTTATGGGATCTTAGTTCCCTGACCAGAGATTGGACCCGGGCCCATTTCAATGAAAGCACAGAGTATTAATAAACATAAAAGCAAAATGCTGGTACTAAGTACTCCATAAGTATTTTTGGAGGACATGATACTATCGTAGTGCTTTTTGTGCTGTGAAGTCAGAATTTTATTTTTAAGAGTACCTTGTTTTCAAATTGAAATTTGTAGTAAAATTTAGAGTTTAGTGGAACACATCTATCAGTATGATTTTAATGTAGCTCTTTCAACTTTAGAAGTCTTGTTATTCCTTTATGTTATTATATAAAGTCTTGACTGAATATCAATTATGTTGAAAAGGCCCATTAAAAGCTGTAAAGATTTAAGGTCTTATAGTATACAGAAACCTGGTCTTTGAAGACTTCACAAAAACAAATTCAGCGACATATGGTGTATTTTTGATATATTCCAGAATGAATTTTCAGATCCCTATGTGATCTCTGCTTGTGTAACTACCAGAGACTATTCCAAAATTAAGTTCATTTTATGTTTTTTTAAAAGCAGAAATTTTTATATGTCAGTTTGGGGTGGGGCAACTTAGTATAGTGAAATAAAATAAGCAACAATAGATATTGTACCTCTAAGAAGGTTAAAATTTCCAAAATCAGCATACCATAATGTCAACTTAGAAGAGATGCTAAGAGCATTAACAATTCAAAGATGCTATTTCAGAGAGCACCTAGAGAAGTAGACAAAAATCTTAGATATCACATCTTCTGAACTTAGCCCCTCTAAAACATATTATTGATTTGCACTCTTTCAACCCCATAGAGTATTAATTAAAGATTGAGTATTTTTGAAGACTAAATATATAAGCAAGTATCAGGTAGTATTAATTTAATTCATCTTTTGCTGTTGTTTTCTAGAACAAATCACTGAAACAATTTCACCTAAAAAAACAGAAGAATCCTTTTATAGTAACAGCTATAATCCCTTTAAAGAGGTACAGACTCCACAGTATTTGAACCCATTTGATGAGCCAGAAACCTTTGTAACTGTAAAGGATTCTCCCACCCCAGTCTACAAAAAGGAAAAATATAAGGCCAGTGGACATGAGCAAGTATCTCTATGCTGATAGCTCTAAAGCTGAAGAAGAAGAGTTGGATGAGTAAGTACATGTCATTTTGTAATCATCATATTTTAACTAAAGAGGTCTTCCTGTAATATATCTTTGTGTGCATATATGCTCAGTCATGCACCTCATGGACTATCGTCCATAGGCTCTTCTGCCCAGGGGATTATCCTGGCAAGAATTCTGGAGTGGGTTGCCATTTCCTTCTCCAAAGGATCTTCCTGACCCATGAATTGAACCCGCATCTCCTGCATTGGCAGGTGGATTCTTTACCGCTGAGCCACTTGGGAAGCCCTAATATACCTTTAGTTGGGTAAAAAGAGGTCTGCTGCTTCTGCCTCTGTTTAGTCACTAAGTCATGTCTAACTCTTTGGAATCCAATAGACTGTAGCCCACTAGAGTCCTTTGTCCATGGGATTTCCCAGGCAAGAATACTGGAATGGGTTGCCATTTCCTTCTCCAGGGATCTTCCCAACACAGGGACTGAATCCATGTCTCCTGCATTAGTGGACAGATTCTTTACTGCTAAGCCACCAGGGAAACCCAAAAAGAGGTCTGTCACTATGTTAATATACAGCTTATTAGTATCTATCTCATCCCAAATCTAAATTTTTATAATCTTGACCCTCTTTCTCTCACCCTCTTCTACATGATTATGTATGCATCTTTAACTAACCAATGAAGGAAATGTGTTTCTGGAGTCTCTGGTTAGAATTCAAATTGTATCTTCCCAAGCAACTATGTTATAAATGGTACATAAGTGTTTTTAATTGATTCTTGAAGGCATTACACTTCAGTTAGGAGTCTATTGTGGGAGCCAAATAATTATTTCTGATATTGATTTGATGAGAAGATTTATTCAAATGCCAAGCAATGAGATCATTACATTTATAAATTCAGAATTATCTGCTTTTGCATTATTATTTCTACCCAAAAGAGAGGTTTATTGACCACAGGTTCAATATGTAAATAGTGTGATTAGGGTTTCCATTTTACTCAAATCCAGATTAGGAATAGGAGGGTGCATTCACATTGTATTCTGGAATTGTACACTGCAGCCCATGTAGCTGCACACTGTGGCCCTGAGTATGTTTGAAAAGCAGCAATAAAACTTTTAGCCATAATGGAGTAGCATGGAGTATTTATAGTTCTTGTCTTACACAACTGAAAAACTGAATAAAATGTATAAAACAACAGTTTTTGGACATAAAATTGCACAGGACCCCTGAGAGAACAGAAACAAGAAATGTGAACACTACAGTTGTCCAAGCTTTGTTAATAGGAGAGTATTTCCAAGTGCAATTCAAGGAGAGAGAACCCAAACACTCCAGAATCTCCCTGTGCTGAGGAGGCAGAGTTTGGACTTTGAAGGTACTGAGGTAGCTAGAATTTGTGTACAGAGTATCAGAGAGGAGAAAGCTACTCATAAAGAGTTTCAGCAATCTGTAGAAAGTTTCTCTTGAGTCTTTAACTGAGTACTAATCAGAGTATAGGGCTTCCCTGGTGGCTCAGACAGTAAAAAATCTGCCTGCAATGCAGGAGACCCCAGTTCAATCCCTGGGTTGGGAAGATCCCCTGAAGAAGGGAATGGCTACCCACTGCAGTATTCTGGCCTGGAGAATTCCACGGACAGAGGAGCCTGTTGGGCTACAGTCCATGGGGTCACAGGGAGTCAGACATGACTGAGCAACTTTGACTTCACAATCAGAGTATACATATGAGGAAGTTACTGAGAACAAAGGATTAGACAGAACAATCCCTGGAGTTCACTTAGGATCAAGAGTGGTTTGGATTTCCCCCAGCCAGAGAGAAAAGACATCCTAACATATGGGACATCGAGTTGAGTCCACAGAAAAGTATTGTCCCATTAGTGGGACCAAATTAACCCTTGACTAAAGGCTGTTGTAGGCTTTCCCAACAAAGTTTAAAAGAAATCTCAAAAGAATCAGAATAATTTCACATAATGGTATCCCACACAGAGCTCAAAAATATTGTATTAAAAGAATGCCAAAAATTCAGCATCCAACACAAAATTCACGATGTCTGACAGCCAATCAAAAATTGATCAGGCATGGAAAGAAGCAGGAAGTTCTGACTAGTAATGAGGAAACTCATTCCTTAAATATGGATGCAGAAATGGTTCAGATGATGAAATTAATAGACAATTGTGGTAGTTTAACTATTATATAAATATACTCCAGATAATCAAGAAGATGGAAGAAATCATGAGCATGCAATACAAAAAGTAAATTCAGATTCAGTTTATAAAGATGAAATATACAAAATCTGATGAAAAATATACTGGATAGGATTAATCCCATGTTAGATACTGCAGAAGGAAGTATTAGTGAACCTAAATACTTAGCAATAGAAACGCTCCAGATTAAAACATAAAGGGGAAAAAAGTGAACAGAGGATCAGTGGGGCAACTTCAGTTAAGCAACTTCAATTAACCTAACATAAGTGTAACTGAAGTTCCCAAAGGAGAGGAAAGAAGATGAGGGAAACAGAAAAAAATGTTTGAGGAAATAATGACCAAAAGTTTTTGAAATTAAAAATATATGTAAACCTACAGGTCTAAGCAGCTGGATGAATCACAAGAATGATGAAGAAAACTATACCCAGCCTTCTTAACAAAAGCAATTCAAGTTAGAAGATAGTGGGGTAATATATAACTACTGAAAGAAAGTAAGAAAAGTCACTCAGTTGTGTCCAGCTCTGTGTGACACCATGGATGCACAAGGTTCTTCCGTCCATGGAATTCTCCAGGCAAGAGTACTGGAGTGGGTTGCCATTTCCTTCTCTAGGGAATCTTCCCGACCAGGGATGGAACCCGGGTTTCCCCGCATTGCAGGAAGATGGTTTTACCCTCTGAGACATAGTCCAGGAAAAAAAAAAAACCTGCCAAAACAAATTTTTATTTCCGGGTTGGAGGGGAGGGTCAAAATAATGGACATTTCCAGACATGCAAAGCCTGAGAGAACTCATCATTCTCAGACTTGCTTTGCAAAAAATGTTACAAGGAAATCCTTCAGGCGGGAGAAAAATGACAGCATTTGGAAATTTGGTTCTACACAAAGGAATGATCAGCACAGGAAGTGGCAAATAGAATATATATAAAATACATGTCTTATTTTTAAAAACCTCTTTAAAAGAGAATTGCTCATTTAAAGTGTAAATAACAGTATATTTTAGGTTTTGGATAGGGGTAGAAATAAAACAAATGACAGTAGTCACACAGGGCTGAGCATGGGGAAATTGAATACTGTTTTAAGGTTTTTATACATGTTATTTGAAGATATACAGTACTATCTTTTTTCATGGATGACATAATCATTTATGTAGAAAATTATAAGGAATCTCTGCAAACTCTACTATAAATTTAGCAAGGTAAAGGATACAAGATCAATTTATAAATTCAGATGTATTTCTCAGTAGTAACAATTAACAATCAGAAGTAGAAAATTCTAGAATACCATATACAAAAGCATCCAAAAAAATAAACCAAAACTCAGGGATAAATTTGGACGAAGATGTTCAGTGCAATACCTGTGTGCTGAAAACAATAAAACATGCTGAGACAAATAAATGGAGAGAAATGTTATAGCCATGGATTCAGATTGATCCATAGATTCAGTGCTATCCCAATCAAAATTTTAGTGTGTATTTTCTGTAATAATTGATATTGCTAATTCTAAAATGTATGCAGAAATATGATGGACCTAGAATAGCCAAAAGAATTTTATAAAAGGATAAAGTTTGAGTACTTACACTACCAGTTTCAGCACTCATTAACCAAGACATTCTGGTGTTGGCTTAAAAGTAAACATATAATTAAATGAAAGAGAATATAAATAAATCTATAGCTAGACCCACACATATATTGCCAATTGATTTTTGACAAAAGTAGCACAGGAAGTCAGGCAAGGATAATCTTTACAAAAAATGGTGCTCAGACAATTAAAGGTCTATATCCCCCAACCCGTCCAGTAAAGAACTGCAGTCCTTACCTCACAACAAATATAAAATTTTACTAAAAATAGATCATACACCTAAAAGTGAAAACTGAAACATGGGAACTTTTAGAAGAAAACATAGGAGAAAAATGAATTAGGCAAAAATATCTTGAATAGAATACAAAAAAAAAAAGGTCAAAGGAAAAAAGTTATAATTTAGACTTCTTTAAAGTTAAATCTTTTGCTATTTGAAAAACAGTTGTGAAGATAAAAAGGCATGCCACAGTGTGGCCAGACTTCTTTGTAAAATACCTATCAGTCAAGACTTCTATCAAGTATATGTAAAGAACGCTAGCTCAATGATAAGACAGACTGTCTTTTTAAAAGAGAGAAAAGATTTGAACAGACATTTCACAGAAGATACAAGAATAGCCGATACGTACATAAAAAGTTGTTCAACATCTTAGTCATCAAGGAAATGCAAATTAAAACCATATAAGATACCAGTACACACCCACCTGAATTGCTCAAATTTAAAAGACTTTACTATACAAGATACTGTCAGGGACATGGAGCCACTGGTACTCTCAGAACTCTCAAAGTTCTAACTGTAGCTATTTTAGAAAAAAAATTTGCCAGTTTTTGAAAAAGTTAAACGTATTCCTATTGGCCTAACCATCCCATTCCTAGGTATTTAACCAAAAGAATCAAAGCATATGTCCACAAAAAGTCATATACACAAATATTTAACAGCTTTATTTATCATAATAGCAAGATACGGTAATAACCCTAGTGTCCTCCAATAGTCAAATAAATAAGCAAATTGTAGTATATCCATAACAGTGGAATACTACTCAGTAATAAGTAGTATGATATTGATACATATAAGTGCATGGATCAGTTTGAAAGTTATTATGCTGACCGAAAGAAGTCAGACCAAAAAGAGCGTATACTATATGATATCCTTTATTTAAAACTAGAAAATACAAACAGTCTGTAATGAGAGAAAGTAGACCCATAGTTGCCTGAGACTGGAGGTGGAGGGAGGGATGGAGGGATGGATGGATTAAAAGGGATGCGAGGAAACTTCTGGAGAATTGGAAATGTTTGTAGTCTTGATTGTGCTGATGGTTTCACGCTTACGTGCATATATAAAAAGCTCATCAAGTTATACTTTTTAAATATGTGCCACTTACTATGTATCAATCATACCTAAATAAAGCTGTTAAAAAAAAAAAAAACCCGCAGCAATATTTAACTTTATTAACAGAAATACTCTGTCACATGAGTGATTCCTAGCCTAGATTTTTTGGGCTTTAGGTTTGTTTGATGAAAATAATTGATGTGAAACAGGGGAGATCTACAGAATATTTTACATTTATTACAAGCTAAATAATAATTATGTTTGCTTATAGTGAGGCTATATGGGTCTTTGTTTTCCTTGGAAATACTGAATTTCATTGTACTGATGTTATTTAGACGTTAAGAAAAATAGTTATTTCTTTCAAAATGCAGTGTAGCAGGAAATTTTTTCAAAATATGGGATATATGGGTTGAGAGGTGAATAATAAAAAGGCTCCTTTGATGTACAAAAATTGGGAGCATTTGCTTTGTGTGCAGTAAGAAATGTCATCCCTCTGCTGTACATTGGTCAACTCCCATTTTGAACATTACTTTGCTTATAGATGCTGCGCTTTACAAGAGGCATTGATGATTCAAAGCATTGAGTAGAGTGAACAGTCATTAAAATCTTCAGAAACCACATCAAATGAGCAGTGACTGAGGACACAGGGACTGTTTGACTTAGTAAAGAAGTGGTTTAAGGCAACTATAATAACCAAGTTGAAATATTTGAAAGAAGAAGGTAGTTAACTTGTTTCCTGTTGCCCTGGAACTGCATTTCTCAACCTTTGCTCATTTTATAGCACATGGGTAATAACCTGCACATGTGCAACATGCTTCCATGGGCATAGCTAGGTTTTGATAAAACTAAAAATAGTTCTGACCTCCTATAAGAACAGGAATTATGTCATGATAATCATCTGATTCAAAACCCAGGTTGAGATCTCAATACTAATTAATAACTATACAGGAGTTGAAAAAAGTTGGCTCTAGCTGAAGTTGTTGTATTTGTTTTCTTTGAAATGGCTAATGTGTGATCAGAATAAAACTTCTCATGGGTGGTGTAGGTGCTGAGTAATAACCACACACCTAGAGTATTTGAATGCAAATGCAAACTTTAAAGACAAACATTCAGTCACTCCAAGATGCATGAATATTACACAACTTACACACACCCTGCTCTCTCCTATTAACAAATTAAAGAGACATCTAATGTTTGCTTAAACTTTTAAAATGCCTTAATAAAAACTAAAATCAGAATGACTAGGTGTTTCCTTTTGACCATTCATTTTCCACATGAAAGTCACAGCCTTTACAAGTTTCCCATGAGTAAAGAATGTTCTGAGTTGCTCAATCATCTGAGGTTACCAGAGGAGACTACAAACACTCAGCTTTCTTGTAGGAACATTATCCATAAATCTCGAAGGTTGCTTGTCAGCTAATAATGTCCAGGAAGAACTCTGTGTTGATTACTTACCTAGTATTTCTCATCTTTGTCTCCAGAAGTTTGTAGGTCCAACTTAAGTAGCAAAAATCTTCCAGAAGTTGTTCTTACTTCAATAATAAACTTATGACTTTTCATCAAGATGCCTGTATGACTCATCTTCCATTACCAAACTCTTCCTGTGTCCTCTGACATAAAACTATCACAAACAAACAGTGCTGAGTTCTGTGATGTGTAAAACAGTCTTCAGAAATTCAGTGTACCTGTCAGCTCCCAGAGAAAGTATGCATTCTTAAGTGGTTTAGCACTTGTCCTTTATACTTATCAACTGTATGGTTCTCTCAGTTTTCTCATGTTGGGAGTTGGTTCAGCCCTTGCAGTTATGTAGGAAAACTGAGAAGTGATAGAGCAATAATATTTTTCAAAGCATTTATGAGATGAACTTTTGAGGTCCAGCATGAAATCATTGGTGTGAGTGTATGTCGATTTCTCAAGGGAAGTTGTCATTGAAGTTTAATCAGAAAAGCCATGCACTTATTTTAATATGATCAAATTGTTTCCCCAAAGAAATATAAACTTTCAAAGTGAGAGGAAAACAGTGTAAGTTTCACTCCATACTTTCTTCACTGTGTTTGCTAACCCTGTTTCTAATCAACTTTAGTTTTTCTTTCTATAGTACTTTTATTTTTTAAATGAATAATATCATTTAAATTACTGTCCAATTTTCCACTTAATATAACTGAGTTTTTAATTCACAATGAATAAATGATACTACTAATGTATTACTTTTGAATAGTACAAGAATAAAAATAATTCTTGTTTATCATAGTGATGTGAGATGCCTTGAAATAGATGACTCAGATCAGAGTTGATTAACAGAATGTGGAAATTATGCTAATTCCTTAAAAAATTTTTCCTTACTGAAAATGCTGTTCAAGTATTTTTAAATATACTTATTAGAAATTATGTAATTCTTGTCATTACAAAGGAGGGCAAAAGTTGTGTGGGCTCAGTTGTGTCTGGGTCTTTGCAGCCCCATGAAGAACCTAGAAAAAGAAGAGCAAGTACACAAAGCAAGCAGAAAGGAAATAAAGAACAGAAATCAATGCAACTGAAAACAGAAAAGAAACAGAGGAAAAAAAATCAACGTCACAAAGCAGTAGTTCTTTGAAAAGATTGATAAAATTGATCGTAGCATAACTTATAGCATAACTGACAAAGAAAAAGAGAGGATACAAATTACCAATATCAGAAATGCAATCAGGGATATCACTACAGACCCTGCAGACACACAAAGATAACAAGAGAATACCATGAAAGAAACTTTAGATGCATAAATTTGACAACTTCAATGAAATGGGCCACTTTCTAAAGAAAGACAACTATAACTCAGCCAATATGAAATATGTAAGCTCAATAACCCTAAAAATTATTTTTAAAATTCAATTTATAATTTTAAGCTCTCCAAAAAGAAATTTCCAGACCTTCTTTTCACTGGAGAATTCTATGAAACATTTAAAGAATAATAATCACCAATTATGCACAGTCTCTTTCAGAAAATAGATGAGACACTTTCCAACTCCTTTATGAAATTAGTATTACCTTGATACCAAAACCAGACAACAACAGGACACAAACAAAAAAATAAAACTACAGACCAATATCCCTCATGAATGTTCCTTAACAAAGATTGTCAGATATAATTCAACAAAATGAATTATACACCATGAATAGGTAAAGTTTATCACAGGAATACCAGGCTGTTTTAATATTTAAAATCAAATCAGTATAATCTACCATGTTGATAAACTAAAGAATAAAAATTACATGGTCATATCAATGCAAAAAACATTTGTCTAAATACAAAGTATACCAATATTCAGGTGGTTGGAGTTGGAGAGATGTGAAGAATAAAGATAGTTCTAGATATCTATGTAATACTAAATAAGTTAAATAAAAGTTGAATGCAACTTAGTATTGTAAATTCAGTTATATAAAACACACTGAAAAATTGCCTATCTTAAGGAATTTTGTCATTTTCTCCTGTTAAGTCCAAATCCTTTGCAATGTGCCCAATATACTACTGGAGATCAGTGGAGAAATAAATCCAGAAATAATGAAAAGATGGAGCCAAAGCAAAAGCAACACCCAGTTGTGGATGTGACTGGTGATAGAAGCAAGGTCCGATGCTGTAAAGAGCAATAGTGCATAGGAACCTGGAATGTTAGATCCGTGAATCAAAGCAAATTGGAAGTGGTCAAACAGGAGATGAAAAGAGTGACGTTGACATTTTAGGAATCAGCAAGGTAAAATTGATTGGAATGGGTAAATTGAACTCAGATGACCACTATATATCTACTACTGTGGGCAAGAATCCCTTAGAAGAAATGGAGTAGCCATCATAGTCAACAAAAGGGTCCAAAATGCAGGACTTGGATGAAATCTCAAAAACGACAGAATGATCTCTGTTTGTTTCCAAGGCAAACCATTCAGTATCATGGTAATCTAAGCTATGCCCCGACCAGTAACGCTTAAGAAGCTGAAGTTGAACAGTTCTATGAAGACCTATAAGACTTTTTAGAACTAACACACAAAAAGATATCCTTTTCATTATAGGGGACTGGAATGCAAAAGTAGGAAGTCAAGAAACACCTGGCGCAACAGGCAGATTTGGCCTTGGAGTACAGAATAAAGCAGGGCAAAGGATAATAGAGTTTTGGCAAGAGAACACACTAGTCATAGCAAACACCCTCTTCCAAAACACAAGAGAAGACTCTACACATGGACATCACTAGATGGCCAACAGTGAAATCAGATTGACTATATTCTTTGCAGCCAAAGATAGAGAAACTCTAAACAGTGAGCAAAAACAAGACCAGGAGCTGACTGTGGCTCAGATCATGAACTCCTTATTACCAAATTCAGACTGAAATTGAAGAAAGTGGGGAAAACCACTAGACAATTCAGGTATGACCTAAATCAAATCCCTAACGATTATACAGTGGAGGTGAATAATAGATTTAAGGGGCAAGATCTGATAGACAAGAGTGTCTGATGAACTATGGACAGAGGTTCATGACATTGTACAGGAGAGAGGGATCAAGAACATCCCTAAGAAAAAGAAATGCAAAAAAACAAAATGGCATTTCCAAGAAGGCCTTACAAATAGCTGTGAAAGGAAGAGAAGCAAAAAGCAAAAGAAAAAGGAAAGATATACCCATTTGAATGCAGAGTTCCAGAGAATTGCAAGGAGAGATAAGAGACCCTTCCTCAATGATTAGTGCAAAGAAATAGAGGAAAAAATAGATAGGGAAAGACTAGAGATCTCTTCAAGAAAATTAGAGATACCAAAGAAATATTTCATGGAAAGATAGGCTCAATATAGGACAGAAATGTATGGACCTAACAGAAACAGAAGATATTAAGAAGAGGTGGCAAGAATATCCAGAAGAACTATACAAACAAGATCTTCACAACCCAGGTAATCACGATGGTGTGATCACTCTCCTAGAGCTAGACATCCTGGAATGTGGCATCAGGTGGGCCTTAGGAAGCATTACACGAACAAAGCTAGTGGAGGTGAGTCGAGTTGAGCTATTTCAAATCCTAAAAGGTGATGCTGTGAAAGTGCTGTACTCAGTATGCCAGCAAGTTTGGAAAACTCAGCAGTGGCCACAGGACAGGAAAAGGTCAGTTTTCATTTCAATTCCAAAGAAAGGCAATGCCAAAAAATGCTCAAACTACCACACAACTGTAGTCATCTCACATGCTAGTAAAATAATGCTCAAATTTCTGCAAGCCAGGCTTCAGCAATACGTGAACTGCGAACTTCCAGATGTTCAAGCTGGTTTTAGAAAAGGCAGAGGAACCAGAGATCAAATTGCCAACATCCGCTGCATCATTGGAAAAGCAAGAGAGTTCCAGAAAAATATCTATTTCTGCTTTATTGACTATGCCAAAGCCTTTGACTGTGTGGATCACAAGAAACTGTGGGAAATTCTGAGAGAGATGGGAATACCAGACCACCTGACCTGCCTCTTGAGAAACCTGTATCAGGAAGCAAGTTAGAACTGGACATGGAACAACAGACTGGTTCCAAATAGGAAAAGGAGTATGTCAAGGCTATATATTGTCACCCTGCTTATTTAACATCTATGCAGAGTACATCATGAGAAACGCTGGGCTGGAAGAAGCACAAGCTGGAATCAAGATTGCTGGGAGAAATTTCAGTAACCTCAGATATGCAGATGACACCACCCTTATGGCAGAAAGTGAAGAAGAACTAAAGATCTTCTTGATGAAAGTGAAAGAGGAGAGTGAAAAAGTTGGCTTAAACCTCAACATTCAGAAAAGTAAGATCATGGCATCTGGCCCTATCACATCATGGCAAATAGATGGGGAAACAGCCTTTGTTTTGGGACGCTCCAAAATCACTGCATATGGTGACTACAGCCATGAAATTAAAAGATGCTGCTCCTTGGAAGGAAAGTTATGACCAACCTAGAAAGGATATTAAAAAGCAGAGACATTACTTTGTCAACAAATGTCCATCTAGTCAAGGCTATCGTTTTTCTGGTAGTCACACACAGATGTGAGAGTTGGACTATAAAGAAAGCTGAGCACCAAAGAATTGATGCTTTTGAACTGTGGTATTGGAGAAGACTCTTGAGAGTCCCTTGGACTGCAAGGAGATTCAACCAGTCCTAAAAGGAGATCAGTCCTGGGTGTTCATTGGAAGGACTGATGTTGAAGCTGAAACGCCAGTACTTTGGCCACCTGATGCAAAGAGCTGACTCATTTGAAAAGACACTGATGCTAGGAAAGATTGAAGGCAGGATGAGAAGGGGATGACAGAGGATGAAATGGTTGGATGGCATCACTGACTCAGTGAACATGAATTTAGGTACTCTCTGGGAGTTGGTGATGGACAGGGGGCCTGATGTGCTGCAGTCCATGAGGTCGCAAAGAGTCGGACACGACTGTGCGACTGAAGTCAACTGATGCTTAAATCCTCAAAATTTTTCTTAAAACTAATCATACTTATATGGCAAATTAATAATGATTATTGTGGCAGCTATAAATTCTTTGTAAATTTGTTATAGAAAGATGAAATCAGGAACAGTTTTTTAAAAATATCACCGAAATAGTTTACATGTCAGTTAATTCACTTAGATTGAAGTGGATTTGTTCAGTACTGAAACAATTAACATCAGATAGCAAAGAGTAGTTCTGAGGGGGATAGGGGAGAATTTTTTTCATTTTCTAAGTTTTGGAGTTAAAGAAATTCTTTTTAATCCCATTTCTTTATTTTTACCTCCCTTTGAACTACTTTTAATGTTTGAAAAATAACTTGGTAAGGCCTGAGCAGAGGTAAGAGAGATTCTGAGGCTATATCTCCAGCTCAATGAGAAGGAGACATTGCCTTCTCTGAGAAGGAGTCACATGACACTAACTGTTGTAACTAGTACAGAGTGAGAGTGACATACAAGTATGGTTTATTTCACCTCTCTGGTTTAGATTACTTGGTACCCGGAGTCTCATGAGAGCAGACTGTTGGTGAGGCAGAGATGTAGATACTTGGTTATTGGTTTTAAATAAGTCTACTTCTGTTGCAGTTAAAAGAACATACATAATTGAACACAGAAGGCTATTACCAGTACAGACCTTATCTAACTAGATGGAGTTCCTTTGGATACTTACTATGTTTGGGTGGTCTGTATCTTAGCCTTGTAGACTCAGGAATGCTATTGTTACTGTGCATACAAGATATTGAACTCTCGGGAACAGAGTGGTATTGCAAAAAAAAAAAAAAAAGGCAACAAACTAATAAAAATAACCAAAATAGAAGTTTATTACTTTTATTATAATAGGAATAGGAAGAATAATCATTGTATATACCAGATACTTGTGTTTATGAATGACTAACTATATTCCTTGGTGGCTCAAATGGTAAAGGATATGAAATTCGCTCAGTTGTGTCTGACTCTTTGCAACCCCATGGACTATAGAGTCCATGGAATTCTCCAGGCCAGAATACTGGAGTGGGTAGCCTTTACCTTCTCCAGGAGATCTTCCTAACCCAGGGATTGAACCCATGTCTCCTGTATCACAGGTGGCTTCTTCACCAGCTGAGCTACAAGGGAAGCCCAAGAATACTGGAGTAGTAGATAACTTGTCCCTTCTCCAGTAGATCTTCCCAACCCAGGAATTGAACTGGGGTCTCCTGCATTGCAGGCAAATTCTTTACCAACTGAGCTATTTGGGAAGCCCAAAATGGTAAAGAAACCACCTTAAGTGCAAGAGACCTGGGTTAAGCCCTTGGGTCGGGAAGATCTCCTGGAGAAGGGAATGGCAATCCACTCCTGTATTCTTGCCTGGAGAATTCGATAGACAGAGGAGTCTGGTGGCCTACAGTCCATGGAGTTGCAAAAATCAGACATGACTGAGTGACCTTCACTTTCTTTTCACGTCTTTCAACTGGATAAATATCTACTCATAAAGAGAGTTAACAAGAAAGGAAGGTTTTCTGTCTGGACCTAAACTATAGGTAGAGAAAAAAGACTTCTCTAGAAAGTTATAAGCCTAAACCTACCCTCATGTGGATTTGATATTTTGTTGGTAGGATAGTCTGGGAACCCCCCAAGCCAAGAAAATAAGAAACAAAGTAGCTCCTAAACTACTTGGCAAATGCAGGCAGGAAACACTCTGAACAGAGGCACTCCCAGCTCAGACTACACAGGATTTCCTCAATAAGTCCTGAACTCACAATCTAGAATTACAAAATACACAAGGAAATAGTTAACTAAGAGGAGTCAAGACCAGTATTATAAATGTAAGGAATTCAAATGATAGATTTATCAGATAGAGACTATAAAACAAATATGTATAAACGATTAATGACTCAAATCTCTCTACCTAAGGTATTATACACAAGCCATATAAAGAAATATGCTTATGAAATTAAAATTCATGGAGAAGTGAACATTAAGTTAGACACAGTGAAAAGAGAAAAGGTAAGATGGATCTTGTGAAGAATGTGAAGGAGTTACTCAGAATGTAACACAAGAGATAAAATTTGTAAAAATATGTAGGAAAGAGGTAATTCAACATAATTTGATATGATTTTCTAGTGAAAAGAATAGAGAAAATAACAGGCTATCAAAGGCATAATGGCTGATGATTTTTCAAAACTACTGAAACACGTGAGTCTCCAGACTCAGGAAAATTCAAGGAATCTGAAGCCAGATAAATTAAAAGAAGTACACATTTTGATACGTTTTAGTAAGGTTGCTCAAAACTAGACATAAGGAGATCTTTAACAACCAGAAACGAGATAAATTACAAAGGAGCAGTACTAAGCCAACAGTGGGCTACTATTTCAAAGCACTGAGGTGAATTAACTAACAACTAGAATAAACTACAGAGAAGGCAATGGTACCCTACTCCAGCACTCTTACCTGGAAAATCTCATGGATGGAGGAGCCTGGTGGTCTGCAGTCCATGGGGTTGCTAAGAGTTGGACACAGCTGAGCTACTTTGCTTTCACTTTGCACTTTCATGCATTGGAGAAGGAAATGGCAACCCACTCCAGTGTTCTTGCCTGGAGAATCTCAGGGACGGGGAGCCTGGTGGGCTGCCGTCTATGGGGACGCACAGAGTCAGACACGACTGAAGTGACTTAGCAGCAGCAGCAGCAGAATAAACTACCCAGCTAAACTATCATTTAAGTATGAGACTGAAATAAAGACATCTTCAGTGCCTGGGAGAATTTGCTATCAAAAGAGCTTCACTGAATGAACTTCTAAAGGATAGCCCCTAACAAGTGAATTTTAACACAGAGGAAGAGATGAAATGCAATTGAAAAAGATTTGGTGAGAGGAGCATTAAAAAATAAATAAATGTTTCCTCATCTTATTTCCTTTTCTGTGGATGTTGACAATACATAGTATTTACTTTCATTACGAACATTTTCCCAAGGGTCTGTATATAGTGGAGCTGAGTGTGACTTTGTATTTTAAAGATTTTAAAGTACTTCTTAAAAGGGAAGATTTTATTGTTCAGTTCAGTCGCTCAGTTGTGTCCGACTCTTTGCGACCCCATGAATCGCAGCACGCCAGGCCTCCCTGTCCACCACCAACTCCCGGAGTTTACTCAGATTCACGTCCATCGAGTTGGTGATGCCATCCTGTCATCTCTTCCTCTGTCGTCCTCTTCTCCTCCTGCCCTCAATCCCTTCCAGCATCAAAGTCTTTTCCAAAGAGTCAACTCTTCGCATGAGGTGGCCAAAGTACTGGAGTTTCAGCTTTAGCATCATTCCTTCCAAAGAAATCCCAGGGCTGATCTCCTTCAGAATGGACTGGTTGGATCTCCTTGCAGTCCAAGGGACTCTCAAGAGTCTTCTCCAACATCACAGTTCAATAGCATCAATTCTTCAGCGCTCAGCCTGTGAAGAAGGCTGAGCGCTGAAGAATTGATGCTATTGTTAATGATTCACAAAACAAAAGATTAATTGTGACGATTTCCAAATTGTAAGTTATCATTGGTTTGGATTTTTCCTTATGATTTTCAGTATGTTCTAGTTTTATAAATATATTACAGTATTTTAGTTGGGAATAAACTATTTTTATAAAGATATTTAACAGTAATTCCTCTTCATTTAGATCAAATCCTTTTTATGAACCTAAACCGACTCCTCCTCCAAACAATTTGCTAAGTCCAATTCAAGAACTGGAAACTGAAAGGAGAATAAAAGAAAAGCCCCAGCCCCACCAGCCATCGCACCAAAGACAGGAGGAGTAAACGAAAACACAGGTGTTTCTGCAGGAAGAGATCTCTCCACTTCTCCTAAGGTAGGAGTTTAATCTTATTAAAACATATATTAATGTTTGCTTATTTTCAAATTAAGAAAAGCCATGGTTAGCTATTAATATTTTGATGATATAAAAGTAAAATACAAGTAAATCCATTATACTGCAACACTGTATATACATTTGGAAGTCTATAAATTTGTAGTACGTTATAGATTGGATTGTCTGGGTTAAGGTTTGCTTTTTAAATGCTGTTTTGACGTCAGAGGGAGAAAGGCAGTATAATTGTAAGGTTGGTGCTTTGAAAAAGGATATACTCTAAAGCAGTTCGTCATGATAGGTTACTCTAATATAGAGGAAAGAATAAAAATCATCTTTTTGAGAAATGTACTGGAAAGATTGACACCCAGTGCAGAGAAATACTTTGCTGAAGAATTTCAGTATTGTCCCTTTGATTTATGTCAGATTACAATTGTGGCCTTATTGTCATTCTTTTTTAGAAATGTTAATGGATAATAACTTCAGGGAAAGGTAAAGTGCAGTCTTAGAACAAAGTCTAAAGCTTCTAAATGGTTTGACTGCAAATAGTCTATTTTTTATCTGAAAGGTAGAGATGTTGGATTTAGCAAGTTTTTAAGGTAAATAACTCTTGAGTGTTCTGTTATTGTTACCATATGACATTATTTAATTCTCACAGGTAGTTAGGGGGAAAAAAGATGAACTTGAACTCAGAAGGATAAAAGTCACAGGTCCCCCAGCCAACACACAGGATTGGAACTGGCATATTCATTAATTACATGCTCTCTGGACCATATTCCATCTCAGATGCCTGGGCTGCTGCTTTTCTCAAGGGCATCAAATTTCAGTAGTTCCTGTTGTATTTTATAGTTCATTCTGTGCCTTTCATTAAATACCAGAGTTCTGAAATAGTTTGTTTGCTTTTATTTTCGTTGTTTGAGGGGGAGTGAGTTCACTGAGGTCCTCACTCTGCCATTCTATAAGTCAGTCTCCAGGTGTGTGTTTTTATATCAGGTGTGTTTAACTGTGTGTAACTTTAGGAGGAGAAACTAGGACTAAATTCTGTCTTGCTATTGGCTAGGAAAGTTGGGAGAGAGTCTATAAATGAAGGCAGCAGAGAATAGAAATATAAAGCAAAAGAGATGGTCAATTCCTATACCATGAGAGCAAAAATAAAGGTGGTAATTGAGGCATTGGTCAAAATCAAAAAGCTATTTAGATTCTTTATCCATTCTAACTATCAGGAATACCTACAACTGTCCTGTTTCCCTGAATCTCTATTCTGTTGCCTACTCTCTCCTTGTTCCCCTTCTGTAGGCCACTGAAATTTGGATTTCACAAAATCCTAATTTCTTCATGCTGCTGCTGCTAAGTCGCATTAGTCGTGTCTGACTCTGTGCGACCCCATAGACAGCAGCCTAATAGGCTCCTCTGTCCCTGGGATTCTCTAGGCAAGAGTCCTGGAGTGGGGTGCCATTGCCTCTCCGAATCTCTTCATAGGTGAATGGAAAGGAATTTAACAGTACCTTATTGTGTGCCAGGCAATGTTCTATAACTTCATTTGATCCACAAAACAACCTGAGAAATAAATACCATTATTTCCTTTTACACTGAGAAACTGAACCTTAATTAAATAACTTGCGCAAAGTGATAAAACTAGTATTGACAGTGCCAGGATTAAAATTCAGTTTTTTTGAGTCTAAAACTCATATTTCCCATTGCGCCTTTCTACCTGTAGACAAGTATTTCCAGTTCCAAGTTAGAACTCTAAATACATTTTTCCATAGAAATACTGTTACTCACTGTGATTGAATTCTATTGTAGTGAAGTATAATATAGCTATTTTTTATGTTATTTTGAGAATGGTGTTCCGTTGTAGACATACTGTGGAATAAATGATCTTTATGGGGAAAACTGAGGATTTTACCACCATGCTTCTCTTGGAAAATGCCTCATCATGTTCAGACACACAATCAGTTGTATTCACAAAAACGTTCTGCTGATCTGGGAGTTAGTTTGGATAACTCAACAGTGTGAAACACAGCTATGAAAGATTAATTTTTAAAAAGATTGCTGATATTATTAATAAATGAGAAAACAAAGTGCATCACTGTATAGTATGGTAACTTTTGTATGTATAAAGTTTTATTTAAAAGGCTTTATTCACACACATATACACATGTAGACAAACATGCATGCTTGTATACATTATGGAAGGACTCACAAGTAACTTTGAGGAGAAAGATCTTGAGGGGATGGTGGTTATGCACAAGGTTGAAGGAGGCCTTTCTTTTCCTTTTTCCCTTTCTATGTTGTTTAAATATTTGAATTTTATAAAATGTTTTTCTTCTCTTTTTGTTTGTTATACTCAGAGACTATTGAGTAATGAGATCATGGATCTTTTTTATTGTTGGCTCAGACAGTAAAGCATCTGTCTACAATGCAGGAGACCTGGGTTCCATCCCTGGGTCGGGAAGATCCCTTGGAGAAGGAAATGGCAATCCACTCCAGTACTATTGCCTGGAAAATCCCATGGACAGAGGAGCCTGGTAGGCTACAGTCCATAGGGTCGCAGAGTCGGACACGACTGAGTGACTTCACTTTCACTTTGTACTAGATACCAGATGACATTTTACCCCAAAATTCATCCCTCAAAATAGAAAAAGTTACTCTCAGGTTTGACCAGGAGTATTGGCCTGGGGTTCCATCAGACACCTCAGTGTTGTGCACTGGAAACCAGGTATAGAGGCTTAATAATAGAAAACTTGATCTTCTGTTCCATTTCCATAGCACAAATCTTTTTATTTCGTATATTTATGTGAGATTTCATTTGGGAAAAAAAAAATGAACCATTGCCAAAAAAAATAAAAGAAAGAAATTGAAAACTACTAACTGCACAGTTACGTGTGAGATAAGGAAGAAGATTAGAATCAATGGCATATTGATGATAATCAAAAATGATAAATGATAGCTGAAAAAGAGCAGTGGGATGGGGCTTATTATAGGAATAGACTTGTTTGTGTATGTATGTGCATGTATGTGTGTGCATATCCAAGTAGTTCCTGAAGACTTTGTTTGCAGTATTAAAGCTTAGTAAAATAATGACCATTTGACAACCTTGAGTCAACATGAAAGAATCTTATGCTTCATATACAATGTTCTATTTAGGAAAGCAGGACAGTGTGTTTTATCAAAATATTTATTATATCAAAATATTTATACTAAAATTAATGTTTTGATGCTTAAAACAATATGCTTCTTGGCCAATTATTTACTATATTTTTAAATTGGAAAGGAAGCAATAATTCAAATAAAGCTTTTTGGAAAAGAAAACAGACTCAAAATTCAGTTGAATAGTAAAAGAATATTTATACCAAATATTTATATTTTGTTTTGGATAACAAAATGCTAAACTGCACTCAGTAGCAGTTGACTGCAGAGGCTAATCACTATCATAGAATGAGTACTCAACCAGATGATTACTTTCCTCCACTTGTAACCTGAAACTACTTATTTTTAAGAAAATTTATGAAAAAAAGCCAAGACCAGAATTTAAACAGATAATAAGCATATACTTATATTGTAAATAAAATTCAAACTACCCCCTAAAGGCAGTTAAGAATACCCCAGTGTAATAAATCTACATAAACTCCTCACTCCAGACCATTGATTTCTGCATTTGTAAAATGAGAAAACTATGACACTTTTAAGCCAACTTGGTAAAAAGACCAATGTTTAGGGATGTAACCTGACATTTAAAACACAAGCATCCAATAAGATAAAATGATAAATTAGGCTCAGTGGTGGCTGATCACCATTTACTGACTGTGAATTTAAGTTAATAAGTATATAACTGTGGACTCCTAGATAAGATTCATGCAACTTAGTATAAAATGTGAGTCAGATAATAAGAGCTTAGGTACGTAAACGACCTTGTTGCCAAATACATCACAAAGGTATTTTACTAAGCACTGTACACCTGATTCCATAAAAATCACAATATAAATAGCTAATTGTCAGTGAATTTTAAAAATTCAGCTTGCATTTATGATAACGTGGAGAAGCTCCCCGCTACTCGCCCCGCACATTGATTGGATGGTGAAATAAGCCTGATCATGTGAAGAAGGGCTCCCTCAAAAAGCCTGATTAGTTGAACTCCAGTGATTAGCAATGAAACACTGTCCACTTACTCCATCTCTGGAAGTGGAAACATTATTCATATCTAAAGGCTCAGCTAAGTGACCCAAGCCTTCACTCAAGCCTTCTCGAATGCTCTTATAGAGACCCAAGTTTTACACTTGTATATTTTTGAGTACTTAGAATTTGCAGAAACTGTAAGAAGCCCAGGTTATACTGAAGTCAGAGTTACATACAGCAGTCTCTTTGATTGATACTAGCAGCAAATTCAAACCACAAAACAAACATGCTTTTCAGTTTTTATACATAAAGTCCCCCTTATATAAAGTTCTTTACCTCTGTTTCTGTCTGTGCAAAACTGTGCAGAATGGTGCCTGTGGGCCACTCATGCTGAAAAGCAATAAGCACATGACCAAACTATTCATTTCCTCATATGTAAGTTGAAAGTACCTCATAACTTCGAAGGAAAATCATTAAAATGAATGAAGATTAAAATTTAATTGAATATGATGATAAAGTTACTGGTAAAGTTTTTATTTACTGGAATACCTTACTTACTAGAATACCTTGTTCCTCAAGAATACAGAATAAATGAGGCACTGCTTTATGTATCACCTGGTCTATTGGTTAGTATTCTTTTGGTTACGACTAATAGAAGGAAGCCATTTTGTTAAATTTTTTTTTCTTAAGAAAAAGGATAACTTGTTTAGAAAACAAGAGGAAATTTTTGCAGAACCAAAGGCAAAAGATACAACTGGGACTGAGTTGTAAACATCAACTGTATTGCTTGTCTCTTTGGAATGCCTTCAATTTTCCCTTTACTTTTTAATGATAATTTAATCTCCCTGCAAAATAGTTTATGTTCTGGAATTTCCTCTCTCTCCAGTACATAGCCACTCTTCTTTCAGTGTAGCTGACTTTAGCTAAAGGTTAAGAACAAATGACATTTGTTGACAAAATGACTACAGCAATTACTTTTTTTTTTTTTTCATAGTTTATTTTATTTATTTATTTATTTATTTATTTTTGCTTTATTCTGCTTTACAATACTGTATTGGTTTTGCCATACATTGACATGAATCCGCCACAGGTGTACACGAGCTCCCAATCCCAAATCCCCTCCCACCTCCCACCCCATATCATCTCTCTGGATCATCCCCGTGCACCAGCCCCAAGCATCCTGTATCCTGTATTGAACATAGACTGGTGCTTCATTTCTTACATGATAGTATACATGTTTCACTGCCATTCTCCCAAATCCTCCAACCCTCTCCCTCTCCCTCAGAGGCCAAAATCCGTTCTATACATCTGTGTCTCTTTTGCTGTCTCACATACAGGGTCATCATTACTATCTTTCTAAATTCCATATATATGTGTCAGTATACTGTATTGGTGTTTTTCTTTCTGGCTTACTTCACTCTGTATAATCGGCTCCAGTTTCATCCATCTCATTAGAACTGATTCAAACATTCTTTTTAAGGGCTGGGTAATACTCCATTGTGTATAGGTACCACAGCTTTCTTATTTACTTTTTCTTAATATGAATGAGGATCCTCTCAGAATTTTTATTTACTAAACATAAAAATCTCCCGTTAATGCAGTTTCAGTTGGAATTAGGATTATCTGCTGGCAATAGAAAGCCTTGATGACAGTTTAAATAAATGAAACATGTATTTCTGTTTTTACCAATGTTGATGGTCTAGTGCTGACATGGTAGCCTTAAAGCCATCAGGGACCCAGTCTCCTATTGTGCTGATCCACCATCCTCAGTATAGACTTCCAGTTGGTAGCCCAAGATGGCTGCTTGAACCATAGTTGATATGTCCCATTCCAATCAACAAGAAGAAAGCGGGGAAATAGCCACACCTGCCTCTAGAAAAGGAGACAGAAAAATGAATCTTTATTCTGGTCAGTTGCATTACCCAGCTAAAACTCAAGGGTTCTATTACTAAAGAAGATAAGTAAAATGGATATTAGGGGACAGTTAGCAGGCTGTGCCATAGATAAAATACGAGTTTTATAGTGGAGATGCAAATGAACCCAAACTTCGGTGTCTCTTCTGTGAGAAAACATGAATGATGACCACTGAAAATAGTCATTCAGAATGACATTTGAAAATTAAGCAATGTAACCGTTAAAGGAAAATCATCAGACTATTTTGCTACTGAGCATAAAGAAGTCTAGAAACAGAATACAAAAACAAAAACCACACACAAAAACCCAGGCTATCAAAAGTTGAGTAGTATTTCCTTCAAAGTCAGTGTGCTACATTTATGCAAGGTGGTCTGAAAAGATATGGTAGTTTTCAGAGCATAGCATTATTGGTGAATTTGTTGAGAAAAACTACTTTTTGACACCTACGATGTTAATTCTAAAGTATATTTGGATAGGTGCACTGCAGAGCCTTGACTAGAACACTGCAATAGAGGCTCCTATGACACTAAATATAAGAACTCACTTCTCACATGGGTGGAAATGAAGACTGTGCATCTGTACCACCTTAAAAGTGAATGCCTCCTTAAATCTTGTGCCCTATGCACTCTGTGCCCAGTTGTGTCTGCTCTTTGTGACGCCACGACGTAGCCCACCAGGCTCCTCTGTCCATGGGATTTCCCAGGTAGGAATACTGGAGTTAGTTCCCATTTCCTCCTCCAGGGGATCTTCACAACCCAGGGTTCGAACCCATGTTTCTTGCATTGGCAGGTGGATTCTCTACCACCTAGCCACCTGGGAAGCCAGCCCTAGGCATTGCCTTGCTTCAACCCTGATCTCAGCCCTGATGCACAAATGGGGCAAATCTGACAAACAAATTTATACCAGCAGTAATCCACTTAAAAGACCTTTGCAGTCTAAACCAGTAATTTGCCTTTTGATTTTTTTTCTGACTGTATTTATTGGAAGAGGTAAAACGTTACATTTTGCTTATAGAAATAAACCATGACTAGGATGCTTGCATTTTGAAACAAATTTTATAAAGGAATTAAGTATGATTTTTTTAAAGTTGCTCTTTTATATCAGTATATTCCGGAGTAACTGAGTAGGTGCCTGTCACAGTTTTCCAGCTGAGAATTTTTAAAAAAAGGCCATCATATAGAAAAAGAACCTGATTAAGGAAAATACATTTTGAACACCTTATGATAAAGACTCATGGTTGGCTTAGTTGCTGAAAGCTCTATAAAGGCTTAGGAATTAACAATAAATGATAAATTGAGTGTTATTAATATATACTGGCAAGATCACTTTAGGGTACATTACTGATGATAAAAGCATTGATTAGCCCACCTTTACTGCATGAATAACATATTTAAAGTATTTGAGCAGATTCATACAGAACCTTCTCAGTTCCCAGTATTGGGTAAATTTCACCCCATCATAATGAGAAACAAAAAGAAAAAAGAAAAGACCTACAAAAGCACGCACTGTGGGGCAAGGTCTAGGGTGAGGCAAGAGTGGCAGCTAGGCTGCAAATTTTAAGGAGCCTCTAACTTGCAGGTTCACGCAAGTGCAAACATGGCACTTGTTTAAACCCAAGATTTTCCAGACAAAAATACTGGAGTAGGTTGCCAACTTCTTCCTCCAGGGAATCTTCCTGACCCAAGGATCAAACCCGCTTTCCTACCTCTCCTGCATTACAAGCAGATTGTTTACCATGGAGCTATCTGAAGCCTTTGTGATTCCTGATATACTACAATAGCAAGTAAATAGGACTGTCATAAGTATACTTTGCCAAAAAATTAAAATGAGATCTAGTCAAATCACTGGTTGTAATAACTACCAATTTACAAGAAATACTAAGGGGGTAGAATGAAATGTATGAAATACTGAGGAGTAAAATGCATCCAGTCCCATCACTTCATGGCAAGTATGAAGGGCAAAAGTGGAAGCAGTGACAGATTTTCTTTTCTTAGGCTTCAAAATCATTGCAGATGGTGACTACAGCCAGGATATTAAAATATGTTTGCTCCTTAGAAGGAAATCTGTGAGAAACCTAGACAGTATATTAAAAAACAGAGGCCTCACTTTGCTATAGACAAGGCTATGGTTTTTCCAATAGTCACGTATGAATGTAAGAGTTGGACCATAAAGAAGCTGAGAGCCAAAGAACTGATGCTTTGCTATAGTCAAGGCTATGGTTTTTCCAGTAGTCACGTATGAATGTAAGAGTTGGACCATAAAGAAGCTGAGAGCCAAAGAACTGATGCTTTTGAATTGTGCTGGAGACGACTTGGACAGCAAGATCAAACCAGTCAATTCTAAAGGAAATCAACCCTGAACATTCATTGGAAGGAGAATGTGGAAGTTCCAGTGCTTTGGCCACCTAATACAAAGAGCCGACTCATTTGAAAAGACCCTGATGATGGGAAAGATTGAGGGCAAGAGAAGAAGAGGGCAGCAGAGGATGAGATCGTTAGGTGGCGTCACCAATTCAATGGACATAAATCAGAGTAAACTCTAGAAGTTAGTAAAGGACAGTGAAGCCTGGCGTGCTCGTTTCATGAGGTTGCAAAGTTGGATATGCCTTAGGGACTAAACCACAACAGAATGGAATGAGGGAGAATTTTAGTAACTTAGGAACTTGTATCCACTTTATTACATATTATCAAAATAGAAGTAACTTTTAAAAACTACAGGAAGAAACTAGTAGTCTGTGTCATATTAAGCAATTATATAGCACATCTCTATATATAGTTGATGGAATAGGCCAAGTTAAAAATCAGTAAGATTTAAAGACTCGACAATTTTGGCCTCATAAAATACTATACCATTGGATTAATTTCTTAATGGAGAATGACTATATTTTAGGCTCTAAAGTAAATTTTAAACACATTTCAGAAGGTAGGATTATGTTCTCTGTCTGAAGTACAGTTAATCTAGAAATCAGTTTAAAAGAAAAAAAACAGTATTTATAAAGCAATCATCAATAAATTAAAAATAAATATAATTATAAAAATATTTTGAACAAATCCATATATTTGAAAATTCATATATATTCTTTCAACTAATCTATAGGTCAAAGAAGAAATCTTAACAAGATAAACTGTAAATCCAATGAAAATGTTTGGTTTCACTACCTGATGTGTTGATGAGGAATTTATATAATCAAGTTGAATTCCTGTAGTTGTTTCTGTGATGGTTTTATGTTTACTTAAACGTCTTGCTTGGCACTGTTTTTTAATATAAGTCCCAGCTTGAAAGTCTTGAAGAACAAGCCTGACATGTTTGAACTTGGAGAAGAGTCTCAAAAACAATCACGTACAGTTGAGTTAATGGAGCAACTGGATACCATAAAACGGCTTTAATATTCCTTTCACTGTCTGTTTCCATGGCAAGAGTTTCTATTCAAGCAAGAGTTTAGGACATATTTATTTTCAATGGGAGTGAGTATTCTTTAACCAGCTCTTATACAGAAGGCTAACCTACTGTGAGATATATAAACTCTTTAACACCTGGATTAAGAGTTGTAGTCTGAGAATTAATATATACTATATATATTTTCATTAAGGGTGTGTGAACATTTTCTTTGCACACTTGCATGTTATTAGATCATTACATTAGATCTTAAATTTATAACCCAGGAATCTTTTGTATCCTTAAAAAAAAAAAAAAAAACAACTAAAGCGTTCAACATAGTGCCGCTGCAGAAAGAAGACTTTAAAGTTAGATAAACCCCTCTAATAATGATCTTTTTGAGAAGCAAAGCCAATAATTGAAAATACATTGTTAATAAATTAATAACATCTTGGAAATGTAAAGTTATAAAGTATCTGATACTTTAATAAGTAAGTTTGTAGTATTGTACTTTACAGTAAATTGTATTTAGAACAGAAATACAAAGTTTGGTATCATTCTTATGCCCAAAAGCTCAAGAAGCTCAATAAATAATTATTTATCTGTACAACATCATAATTTCTAATTTTTGGATGTAATAATTGGGATTAAAATCCTAAAACTATTTCTCCACCCTTCTCCCCACCCCTAGTAGCAGTAGATGCTATTGCAGGGGAAACTCTTTAGTGTTTATTTACCTCTTAACTGCTTTGGAAGACAGGTTTTAGCATAGCTGGACTTTTTGTTTTAAAACAAGGACTATCCACATTTAATGTCTTAGAATAAACCTCATAAGTAATTGAAACAGAAAAACCTCATGTAATTGAGTGATTAGTATAAGCACAGAGTTTATTTTTACTTTTAATGGAAAACAGTTTATTCTTTCAGGTACTCACAATAGCTTGCATTATTGATCTTCCATTTGGTCTGACTCAATGAGTTTTATATATATCAGTAACATGCACTTAAGATTTTCATAAAAGGTAAAAATTTTTTTCCATCATATATTGTTCCCCTTATGTATATTTCTTTAAAATATGTTGATATTTTTTATTTATTTAGTAAAACTTCACCTTATATAGCAGATCTTACCTTTATTTCAGCCCACACTGTTGTCACAAATTTATAATTGACTAAAATAAAATCTTTTGAATATAAAGTTATTTTACTTATTGACTATTTTCCCCCCAAAAAGCGTGCTTCTTGTAGAACACCTTTAAATTTTTTTGGAAAGAGAAAACTACTTCAAAGCACATCATTGCTTAATACAAAATCAGATACCATGTCCTACCCATTACCAGTTCTATATTAATAGTATTTGAATGATGATGCTTTGGAGTATACATAACCAAGATGTTACTGTACATTTATTAATTTTGAAAATACTAATTCAGACACGAGAACTTTATAATTTCTATGAGCACTAACCATGACTTTGGTAAACATTAGCCATAAAAAGAGATTCATGGAAATTTTGAAAGATACTTTTCAATAGAAGTGTCATTTTTTATCTGACTCTGAAGAGAAGCTTTTAGTTACTCTGAAGGAAGCATCAAGTCTCACAGTAATTCTTAGCTTCCTAACACCTTAAAAGAAGGCAAAGCTAAATGAACATTATAAGGTTTGCTAAAGAATTTAAAATAAAATTTAATTTGACATTCAAAATTTTATTCATCATGTAAAACACCATTAATAACCTGAGTATTTTCATTTTAAGAAATATTCTCATGTAAGTATATTTATATAATGTGTTTGAAGGACATGAGATGCAAAAATGCTATAAAATAGAACCTGAAAATTTCTCCAGTTAAGTCAGTTCAGTTCAGTTACTCAGTCATGTCCTACTCTTTGGGACCCAATGGATTGCAGCATGCCAGGCCTCCCTGTCCATTGCCAACTCCCAGAGTGTACTCAAACTCATGTCCATTGAGTCAGTGATGCCATCCAACCATCTCATCCTCTGTTGTCCCCTTCTCCTACTGCCTTCACTCTTTCCCAGTATCAGGGTCTTTTCCAATGAGTCAGTTCTTCGCTTCAGGTGGCCAAAGTATTGGAGTTTCAGCTTCAGCATCAGTCCTTCCAACGAATATTCAGGACTGATCTCCTTTAGGATGGACTGGTTGGAGCTCCTTGCAGTCCAAGGGACTCTCAAGAGACTTCTCCACAGTTCAAAAGCATCAATTCTTCAGCATTCAGCTTTCTTTATAGTCCAACTCTCACATCCATACCATGACCACTGGAAAAACCATAGCTTTGACTAGACGGACCTTTGTTGGCAAAGTAATGACTCTGCTTTTTAATTTAGGTCATAAATAGGTTGGTCATAAATTTTCTTCCCAAGGAGCAAGCGTCTTTTAATTGCATGGCTGCAGTCACCATCTACAGTGATTTTGGAGCCCTCAAAAATAAAGTCTGTCACTGTTTCCACTGTTTCCCCATCTACTTGCCATGAAGTGATGGGACCGGATGCCATGATCTTCGTTTTCTGAATGTTGAACTTTAAGCCAACTTTGTCACTCTCCTCTTTCACCTTCTTCAAGAGACTCTTTAGTTCTTCTTCGCTTTCTGCCATAAGGGTGGTGTCATCTGCATATCTGAGGTTATTGATATTTCTCCCAACAATCTTGATTCCAGCTTGTGCTTCATCCAGCCCAGTGTTTCTCATGATCTACCCTGCATATAAGTTAAATAAACAGGCTGACAGTATACAGCCTTGACATACTCCTTTCTCTATTTGGAACCAGTCTGTTGTTCCATGTCCAGTTCTAACTGTTACTTCTTGACCTGCATACAGATTTCTCAGGAGGAGAGGGGGTGGTCTGGTATTCCCATCTCTTGAAGAATTTTCCACAGTTTGTTGTGGTTCACACAGTCAAAGGCTTTGACATAGTCAATAAAGCAGAAATAGATGTTTTTCTGGATGTCTCTTACTTTTTTGATGATCCCACAGATGTTGGCAATTTAATTTCTGGTTCCTCTGCCTTTTCTAAATCCAGCTTGAACATCTGGAAGTTCATGGTTCACATACTTTTGAAGCCTGGCTTGGAGAATTTTGAGCATTACTTTACTAGCATGTGAGTAAGTGCAATTGTGCGGTAGTTTGAGCATTTGGCATGGCCTTTCTTTGGGATTGGAATGAAAACTGACCTTTTCCAGTCCTGTAGACACTGCTGAGTTTTCCAAACTTGCTGGCATACTGAGTACAGCACTTTCACAGCATCATCTTTTAGGACTTGAAATAGCTCAACTAGAATTCCATTACCTCCACTAGCTTCATTCATGTGATGCTTCCTAAGGCCCACCTGACTTCACATTCCAGGATGTCTGGCTCTAGGTTGGAGATCACATCATAGTGATTATCTGGGTAATGAACATTTTTTTGTATAGTTCTTCTGGATAGTCTTGCTACCTTTTTTTAATATCTTCTGCTTCTGTTAGGTCCATACCATTTCTGTCCTTTATTCAGCCCATCTTTGCATGAAATGTTCCCTTGGTATCTCTGATTTTCTTGAAGAGATCTCTAGTCTCTCCCATTCTGTTGTTTTCCTCTATTTCTTTGCAGTGATCACTGAGAAAGGCTTTCTTTATCTCTCCTTGCTATTCTTTGGAACTCTGCACTCAGTGGGTATATCTTTTCTTTTCTTCTTTGCCTTTCACTTCTCTTCTATTCACAGCTGTTTGTAAGGCCTCCTCAGACAACCATTTTGTCTTTCTGCATTTCTGTTTCTTGGGGATGGTCTTGATCCTTATCTCCTGTACAGTGTCATGAACCTCCATCCATAGTTCTTCAGGCACTCTATCAGATCTAATCTCTTGAATCTATTTCTCACTTCCACTGTATAATCATAAGGGATTTGATTTATGTCATACCTGAATGATCTAGTGGTTTTCCCTACTTCTTCAATTTAAGTCTGAGTTTGGCAAGAAGGAGTTCATGGTCTGTGCCACAGTCAGCTCCTAGTCCTGTTTTTGCTGACTGTATAGAACTTCCCCATCTTTGGCTGCTGAGAATATAATCAATCTAATGTCAGTATTGACCATCTGGCGATGTCCATGTATAGAGTTTTCTCTCTCTGTTATAAGAGGGTGTTTGCTATCACCAGTATGTTCTCTTGGCAAAACTCTATTAGCCTTTGCCATGCTTCATTCTGTACTCCAAGGCCAAATTTGCCTGTTACTTCAGGTGTTTCTTGACTCCCTACTTTTGCATTCCAGTCCCCTATAATGAAAAGGACATCTTTTTTGGGGTGTTAGTTCTAGAAGGTCTTATAGGTCTTCATAGAACTGTTCAGCTTCTTCAGCATTACTGGTTGGGGCCTAGACTTGGATTACTGTGATACTGAATGGTTTGCCTTGGAAATGAACAAGAGTTAACCTCTTTTTATATTGGGTTAAAGCCAGCAGATATGTGGAATGCTACCATAAGCAGTTCAACACTATTCATTGCTACTCTTACCACAATCTGAACATGAAGTAAAAATAAATTATTCATTCTACTAAAATCATATTGTTTATCTTAAAACTTCCAAGACAAAGGGCAGTGTATTTCCAATCAATATTTGTTAATGATGATTGATTTTGGTTAGGTAGGAAATAAGCCAATTCAAAAATGGTTGAAACAGAAAACAAAAAGAGCAATTATATTTCTTTTTCTAAGAAAGAAATGTTCTATAGGAGTGACTTTCAAAGGTTTTCTTTTCTTTTTTTTTTTTTCTTTTCCCCTTTTGAAGGAAGAGGGTGGGATTTATAGGGAGTCCATGAAACACGAAACATCTTAAAAAACATTTGGGAGCTTGTCTGCTCTCATGTGCTACTTCACACATCCTTTTTTTTTTTTTTAATCCCTTTTCAGTACAGGGAACTGTACTATGAACTAAAATAAAAACATGGCTCATACAAAGTCTTTTGTCTTCAACAGTCTTCTCAACCTACCCAATATGGCAGTCACATAAAAGTATGATACAGTATACTGGGCTACAATAGACATAGGCTAGAGTACTATAAGATCAATAATGAGAGTGTTACTTATACCACATTACCTCCTCTCCAAGCACACTGCATTAGAGATTAGGAACAGGGGAATTGTGTGTGTGTGTGTGCGCGCGTGCATGCGTATGTGTGTGTGCAGTAGTGGGAAGTATAGTGTAGTGATGGTGAGAGAGGCAGTAGAAATCACAATTTATCTGAGATATTGAAGGATAATTAGAATTCACTAGATGAGCAAAGAAAGGAGGAGAAGGACATTTCAAAAGGAATAGATGGGCAAAAGCATTGAGGTATAAAAATGCCTAGTTCAAGAGTCTGAGCACCATCGGTGTGATGGAATACCTGGACTTAAAAATGGAGTCTGATTCCGAATATTTGTTTTTCTGTGTGTGTGATTGCTCAAAATTTGGGCTTTATTGTGTAGACAGTAGGAATAGTAACAATCTATATAAAGCATGTACAAAATGCATTATTGAAAGGCTGCAGTAGTTTATACACTCAACTGCATTGATAAATCTCAAATGCATTATGTTTAATGGAAGACACCAGACTCACAGGCTGCATTCTATATGATTTCATTTAGGTGGCATTTACAAAAGGCAAAACCATAGGGACAGAAATGCACCAAAGAATATCAGTGGGCAGAGGGGATACATGGGAATTTGGGGAGGGGGTAATGGAATGGTAGAAGTTGTAAAACTGTATGCATTTGTTAAACTAAGACAACTGCCCACTAAACAGTAAGTTTTATGGTATGTAAATTCTATCTTAAGGTAATATCATAATAAAAATAGTAATGGCCATGGAAGGAGAGCAGAGCAGCTTCTCTTAACATTCCTTGTCCATTGCCTTATCCCCACTACCTTCCCTGTTGTCAGCTTCTGCTCTTCACTGAGACTTTTGGCATCAGTGACCTCCTTTCATAGATCTTAGCTCCAAGATTATAAAACAGAACCTCTGCTTATTCTGTTGATTTCCAGGTTGAACCTTGCACAGCCCTGGTTTCTATTTGATAAAGGAAAAGACATGATCAGATTTCAGTAGAATGAAACCTTGGAAGACCATAAGTGAAGAATAGAGAGTGATGAACCTAACGACATGGATAGAGAGACAAAAAGTTTTATAATAGTCCAGGCTGAAATGGAGGCCCCAAAGCAAAAAATAACTTGTCATGTTTCAAGAACTGAAAGAAGGTCTTTTAAGTGTAGTGTAATGAGCAAGGAGCAAGTGATGTTGTATAAGTTTAGAGAGGTGGGTACTGCCCAGGTCATGGGGAATCTCATGGACCATAGTAAGTGTTTGATTAAATGCATGTGCGGTGGAAGGCCACTGAAGCTGAAGTATATGTATGTTGTATGTAAGTTAAGAAAAAGGCAACATGATTTGTAACCTCACATCCTGCCTTAGGTTTTAACAAATGAACTGTCCTTGCCTTTATCCAAGGGCCACCCAACCACCAACATGTGCATTAGACCCATACCCCTGGTCTGTTCAAGAGTTTTGGTTTTATAACACTTCTTCCTTCATCAGTTTCTTACTCTGTACCTGACCACTTCAGTTAGTTTACAAATAAAATATTGTATAGTCCATCTTAAAAAACCCCAAGCTTGCTAAGCATCACATGTTCCTAAATAACTTCCCCCATTTCTCTGCTGCCTTCTGAAAAGTTTTCTCTACTGATAATTTCTGGTTTTTTCAATCCACTCCAAACAGGCTTTTCTTCCTACTTTTAACATATGAAGCCTCCCTGGTTAAGATCATTTCCAACTTGCCAAATTCAGTGGTCAATTTTAGTCCTTATCTCATTAATCCCTTAATGTAGTTGATTATTATTTCCTTTTAGAAAATGTTAGTAGAATTGTCTTATAGCCAGGTAATATATTAACATGGTTCAGAAATCAAAATAACATAACAGGAGACACATCAGGAAGTCTTGCTGCCAAGATCACCATACTACTATACTCCTCTCCACCCCAGCTTCCTAAAGATAATTTCACTGTTACTAGTTTTTGTATCTTCTCCCAGTGGTTTTTACACCAATACAAGCAAATCTAAGTATTTTTTCTTAACTCTTTTTTTTGTTTTCGCCCAAGGTAACATCCTATAAATATTATTCTGCCCCTTAGTTTTATACTTTTAACTTAATGGTATATCCTGAAAATCTTCCCAATTTAGTATGTGGAGCGCATTCTCATCCTGCTTTATATCTCTATTCTAATATGTGAATGTATCATAGTTTATATGGAGAAGGAAATGGCAACCCACTCCAGTGTTCTTGCCTGGAGAATCCCAGGGACGAAGGAGCCTGGTGGGCTGCCGTCTGTGGGGTCGCACAGAGTCGGACACGACTGACACAACTTAGCAGCAGCAGCATCATAATGTATATAGCCAGTTAACCATAGATAATGTTGTTTCTAGTCTTTTGTTATCCTGAACAATGTTGCAGCAAAGGACCTTGTATATAGATTATTTTTTATATATGTTAGATCAATGTCCTGAAGTGAGTCAAAGAATAATGCCTTTGTAATTTTGCCATTCATTGTCAAGAGGCCTTCCAAAGGGGAGATACCATTTTGCAATAAATTATAATCCTGTGATTTAAAATAATATCTATAGTATTAACATATTCCATTAACATTGCATTAACATAACATTAACATATTCCAAATTGTGTCTCTAGTTCCAACTTCTCCCTGATCTTTGTTTCCTCAACATTTCTTCTTGTGAAAAATAACTCTTTAATTTTATTTCTAAACTTACTGCTGCTGCTAAGTCACTTCAGTCGTGTCCGACTTTGCACGACCCCATAGATGGTAGCCCACCAGGCTCCTCTATCCCTGGGATTCTCCAGGCAAGAATACTGGAGTGAGTTGCCATTTCCTTCTCCAATGCATGCATGCATGCTAAGTCACTTCAGTCACGTCCGACTCTGTGCGACCCCGTAGAGAGCAGTCACCAGGCTCCTCTGTCCACAGGATTCTCCAGGCAAGAATGCTGGAGTGGGTTGCCATTTCCTTCTCCATCTAAATTTGCTAGTTCCCTGGTTTTCCCCATCTCTCAGTAAATGACACTGCCATTCACCTAGCTGCTCAAGTAGAAAATTTAGGAACCAGCTTTCCTCCTTCATTTCCTATACTCTGTTTAGTGGAACTTATGTGGTGATGGAAATATTCTGTTATCTGTGCCAGTATGGTAGCCACATATGCACTTACAGTGTGGCTGGTATGACTAATAAGCTGATTTTTTAAAGTTTAATTTTAATTAATTTTGCTACTCATGTGACTAGTGGCTACCATTTTGGACAGTGCAGACTTTTTGTTGTTGTTTGGTCGCTAAGTCATGTCCAACTCTATGTGACCCCACGGACTGCAGTACACCAGGCTTCCATTCTTCAGTCTCTCCTGGAGTTTTTTCAGATTCATGTCCATTGAGTCAGTGATGCCGTTCAACCACCTCATTCTCTGTCACCCACTTCTCCTCCTGCCCTCAATCTTTCCTAGCAGCAGGGTCTTTTCCAGTGAGTATGCTTTTCACATCAGGAGACAAATTATTGGAATTTCAGCTTCAGCAACAGTTCTTCAAATGAACATGCAGGATTGATTTCCTTTAAGATTGACTGATTTGATCTCCTTGCTATCCAGAGGACCCTCAAGAGTCTTCTCCAACACCACTGTTGAAAAGCAGCAGTTCTTCGGTGCTCAGCTTTCTTTATGATCCTGCTCTCACATCCATAATGACTATGGGAAAAACCATAGCTTTGACTATAGAGACCTATGTAGGCAAAGTGATGTCTCTGCTTTTTAATATGCTGTCTAGGTTGGTCATAGCTTTCCTTCCAAGGAGCAAGCATCTTAATTTCCTGGCTGTAGTCAGTGACGGCAATGATTTTGGAGCCCAAGGAAATAAAGTCTGTCACCGTTTCCACTTTTTCCCCATCTGTTTGCCATGAAGTGATGGGACCAGATGCCATAATCTTAGTTTTCTGAATGTTGAGTTTTAAGTCAGCTTTTTCACTCTCCTCTTTTACCTTTATGAAGAGGCTCTTGAGTTCCTCTTCACTTTCTGCCATTAGAGTGGTGTCATCTGCTTATCTGAGATTGCTGACTTTTTATTGATCAGTAAAGTCCTGCATGTCTCAGGGCTTTCTTGAGGTAATGGTTCTCAACTTTAGCAAGGCGCCTTTTCAAAAATATCAGTGCTTAAAAAGAAGCAGTGCTTGGACTTTACACCAAGTTAGTAAATTAGAATCTTTGAAATTGGAAGTTTGACATCAGGTTTGTTTTTTTATCATCTAGATGATTTTAATGTTTATCCAGAATTGATTTCTTGGTTGTTAGGGGTATACTGATTTTTAAAATTATTTGCTTACTTACTTCCTGTGAAAGACAATATATGCACAGAAATATACTGAAAGCAAAAACATTTTTCTGCTTTGGAAAATTCTTATCTCACTGTTCACTCCTTGGATTTTCCTTTACATGAAAAAAAAAAATTTATGTGCTCAGCAATTCAATAAAAATTTGTAGTTTATGAAGGATCTGGTTCTTTTGAAGTGTAAAGGTGTCCAGAATATCTTTTGGAACTGAAAATTTCACAGGAATGACCTTGAAATTTCAAAGGAATTCCACAAGGGTGGAATGGGAGGGGAGAGGGAGCCTCAAGAGGGAGGGGAAATTTATATATATATGTATAAAATTATGACTGATTTGCATTGTTGTACAGCAAAAACCGACACAGCGTTATAAAGCAATTATCCTCCAATTAAAAATTTTATAAAAAGAATCAGTCATCACATTATGTCACTACCTCATTCAAAACTTGGTTTCCCATTGCAGAATAAAATCACCATAACCTTCAAGGCCCTCTGTGATCTAGTCTTTGCCTTTTCTTCCAACCTTATTTCCTCTCATCACCTACCTTTTTCTGTTCGATTAGAGCCCTGCTGGTCTTCATTCTCAAGTATGACTAGTTCATTCCAGCCTCAGGGCCTTTGTGTTTGTTTTTCACACCATCTGAAACATCCTTCAGGCAGGATATGAAAATACACAGCCTTGCTGAAAGCTTTTGGGTGTGGATTTGGAAACTGGGTCTGGATTAAATGGTAACAGGTAACATTAGAATCGGAGAAGGAACACTTGCCACTTGTTCTGTCACAAATATTTTATATTCATACATACTGGAGTTCTGTGCTGAGACCATCTAGAATAATCTTGAAGATGATGATGGTCCCTAACTGCTAGGATTATAAAAGTTCTAAAGAAAATTATGGAATGAAAAGTTTGAAAGACTTTGATATAGAATGTTTTACCTTGGTTTATTTGTATCTATAATATTTCCATACAAACCAAACATTGCTTCAAAGAAATATTAACTACTGACCAGTTGACAGAATTCTCTTTGCATAATAACAATTCTTTTGGTTTATGAAGTGGTTTATAACCTCCAAAACATTAAAATGTGTGGTTTGTTTTATTCTCTAACCATGAAGTAAGTAGGGTGGGAGCTGTTTTCCCCATTTAAAAAAATAAGAGAGAGAACTGAGGCAAAGGTACCTGCCTCACCTTGTCTTACCTGACTCATGAGAAATATGTATGCATGACAAGAAGCAACAGTTAGAACTGGACATGAAACAACAGACTGGTTCCAAATAGGGAAAGGAGTACATCAAGGCTGTGTACTTTCAGCCTGTTTATTTAACTTATATGCAGGGTAGATCATGAGAAACACTGGGCTGGATGAAGCACAAGCTGGAATCAAGATTGCTGGGAGAAATATCAATAACCTCAGATATTCAGATGACACCACCCTTATGGCAGAAAGCGAAGAAGAACTAAAGAGTCTCTTGAAGAAAGTGAAAGAGGAGAGTGACAAAGTTGGCTTAAAGTTCAACATTCAGAAAACGAAGATCATGGCATCCGGTCCCATCACTTCATGGCAAGTAGATGGGGAAACAGTGGAAACAGTGACAGACTTTATTTTTGAGGGCTCCAAAATCACTGTAGATGGTGACTGCAGCCATGCAATTAAAAGACGCTTGCTCCTTGGGAAGAAAATTTATGACCAACCTATTTATGACCTAAATTAAAAAGCAGAGTCATTACTTTGCCAACAAAGGTCCGTCTAGTCAAAGCTATGGTTTTTCCAGTGGTCATGGTATGGATGTGAGAGTTGGACTATAAAGAAAGCTGAATGCTGAAGAATTGATGCTTTTGAACTGTTGTGTTGGGGAAGACTCTTGAGAGTCCCTTGGACTGTAAGGAGCTCCAGCCAGTCCATCCTAAAGGAGATCAGTCCTGAATATTCATTGGAGGGACTGATGCTGAAGCTGAAACTCCAATACTTTGGCCACCTGAAGCGAAGAACTGACTCATTGGAAAAGACCCTGATGCTGGGAAAGAGTGAAGGTGGGAAGAGAAGGGAATGACAGAGGATGAGATGGTTGGATGGCATCACTGACTCCATGGACATGAGTTTGAGCAAGCTCCGGGAGTTGGTGATGGACAGGGAAGCTTGGTGTGCTGCAGTTCATGGGGTCTCAGAGTAGGACATGACTGAGCGACTGAACTGACTGACTGAAGGAAAGTTTATGTCATTGCTACATCACACAGTTTCTTGTATAATTGTGTTACATTTCTGGCAAGTACAAATTTGCATACAGATTTATTGAGTAATAAATCTTGCTAAAAAGTATCTTATTTATAAAAATAGAATTTGGAAAGCCTCTTTTAAGTGCAAACTTTGCTAGTACCTTTAAGGATTCTGAAGTGCCTTAACTATCAGATCCAAAAGCATAGGAAACAGAGAAATCATGGTGTGATAAGCCACTACCAATAAAAAGAAAAATTGAAAATAACGGCTAAATATTTAGCCTAAAATTGCATCATTAAGAAAGTATGATTCAACAGACAAAATTAATTTGCTCACAGGCTTTTTAAAAAAATGAGGTTATCTTATTTCAAATGGGGTAATTTTTGTTTTATTTTTACATCCTTTGAATTTTATCTAGAGTTTTGTCTCTCAGAATTTGCGAAATTATAGTAAAGTATATTGATTAGTTGATAACAAATGATGTTATTATTTTGTTTATATTTATTCTCATATACTTTGCTGTCAATACAAAAATGCATTAAAATAATTTCTTAGAAAATATAGATTCTATATTAGATAATTTTATATTGTAAAGCAATGAAGCTGTTTGAGTTTATATGATAGGTAGATAAGGAATTTTCTCCTGTGTTCAGTGTTGCCTTACAATGGAATCACATTTAAGGCCAACTACTTGATATACACAAGATTTGTTTTGTTTATTAAGCCATAGGAATAACGGTGGCCTTTTCCTTGATGACTTGAAACTAATTGAGTTTGGTTCTTGTTAGGTTGACAGGCATCTTTTTAACTTGGACATAAGCTTGTGTGAGTAAGTGCTTCCATATTTTAGTCATGGTGAGTTATGAGCATATTAAAAATAATTATCTTCACCTCATAAATCTTTCTTTAGTGAAATTTATTTTAGTGCTTACTGTAATCTTCCTATTAATGTCTCCTCCTTTTGGTCAGATATATATAGATGGCAGTAAAATTTCAATTTGAGCTATATTTAGCATAAAGAAAAAGGCCAGTGGCATGATGCATTGTAACTGTAGTTCGTAATCAGTGTCTGTTAAAAAGAGATTTGAGACACAGCCAAACCCATCCATTCTGCTGCTTATTGGCATTGGGTACTTCTTTTTAAGTTGAATACAGTAATTTAGTTTCATTGGCCGATTTTGAGAATTGAAAGAGTCATAGATGCCATCCTATGGAGGGATCAAAAATAAGGCTGCATTTGCCAAACACTAATGGTGATGATAGGGTTAGAGTGGATCATCTGAGTTAATTCATGTTTACAAAGTTAAGCACGATTAGTAATATGAACATTCAACATTTGGTCTAGGAAAACAACAGCAGCTTACTACCAAAAATTAGGATTATTATTATAGTTGTTATGATGTTTAGCAAATATGGTAGTAATATATATAACACAGTTCAAGACTGGTGGCCTACATGAAATACATCAGCTACTTCTGAGACAGTGTGAGCATGTTAGTTACATATCCCACAGCAGCATTTTTTCTATCATGTTCAACACTGTGCTTTGCTATCATTTCCTCATTTGTTGAATTCAAGATGACCTTTGCATGAATAAAGTCAAATAGGATTAAGGCAGGAATTTTCAACAATGGAAAAGAGCAACAGATGTAGCCAGCTTTGAACGTGGAAGGATTGTTGATGGGCTGTTGCTTAAAGGGAGTGTCTGTAGTGGGGGGAGATAGGAAAGGGAAAAAGAAAATAAGTTGAGAAAATATAAAAATATGGAAGAGTAAAAATAGATTGAAACACCTCTATTGGTCTTTTGTAATTATGATGAAATTATCTTGCAGCTTTAAAATTGCTGTCATTTAAATAAACTTTTTTTTTTAAACTTCTGTGTTACAAAGATATAGTTTGAAAAATACATAGATACACTTTCAAAAATATGAATGGAAAATGGCTATGATTAGGAAAGAGTTACTACAAACTGGTATTTGTGAAGGCTACTTCACAAGTCATATAGATTCTTTTTCAAATGATTTAACTTAAAATGAAATCTAAACCTTGGTATCTGTTATATCCTAAATGTATATCCTGTAAGAACTGACTGTTTTAGCATCAATGTCTCCTAGTTCCTGATAATATTCTTTCGCTAAGTGAGCTGCTGTTGTTTGTGGTAATAAGTAATGTTGGAGTTGTAAAGTGAAAGTGAAAGTGAAGTCGCTCAGACGTGTCCAGCTCTTTGCAACCCCATGGACTGTAGCCTACCAGGCTTCTCCGTCCATGGGATTTTCCAGGCAAGAGTACTGGAGTGGGTTGCTCTTTCCTTCTCCAGGGGATCTTCCCAACCCAGGGATCAAACCCAGGTCTCCCGCAATGCAAGCAGATGCTTTACCCTCTGAGCCACCAGGGAAGCCCCACTGGAGTTGTAAAGAAGAACCAAACTGAATAAAGAAGCATTTAAAACAAAGATAATTTTACACTTCAGCTATTAATAACTGAAAGTTCTTTAGAGGGGTTAGTGGAAAGTTTATGAGGAGACGTAAACATGAAATAGTTATAGCTTTTTGGTTTATTAAAATTACATGCTAAATTTTAACATTGTGTAAAAACACTTAAACTGCTGAAACTTAATGTAGCTTTGTTAGAATAAATTTCTATGAATCTATATAGTAGGTAACTGTCATAATGCCTGTAATTCTAGTTTAAAATCATGTGAAGGAGTGAATGCACATAAGATAGTAATAAAAATATTAATAAGTGATTAAACAGAAAAACTAATTTGAAAAGATACATGTGCTCTAGTGTTCACACCAACATTATTTATAATTGCCAGATATGGAAGCAACCTAAGTGTTAACAGATGAATGGATAACGATGTGTGGTGTAGTATCCCATGCACTGGAGTACTATTCAACAATAAAAACAGAATGGAATTTTTTCCATTTTCAGCAACATAAATGGTCTTGGAGGGCATTGTGCTAAGTGACATAAATCAGAACAGAGGAAAACAAATACTCTATGATATGACTTATATGTGAAATCTAAAAAATACAACA
Organism: Nanger dama; assembly: GCA_917880005.1. Taxonomy (NCBI): domain Eukaryota; kingdom Metazoa; phylum Chordata; class Mammalia; order Artiodactyla; family Bovidae; genus Nanger; species Nanger dama. The sequence goes on from CAKJTW010000006.1 coordinate 62,170,576, forward strand.
AATTAGTGACTATAACAAAAAAGAAGCAGACTTAAGCTAGTGATTGCTGATGGAGATAGGGAAGGGGGAAGGGCAGTCTAGAAGTAGAGGATTGAGAGCTTATTTAGGTATAAAATAAGCTGTAAGGATATGGTGTACAACACAGGGAATATAGCCAATATCTTACAATAACTGTAAATGGAGTATAACCTTTAAAAAGTATGAGTCAGTATATTGTATACCTGAAACCTAATATTGTACAGCAACTATACTTCAGTTAAAAAAAAGTAAGGGATTAAAATTATGGGATAAGGAAGAAAAATCTAAATACATTAAGTCCAAAGGTCTTCTCCCCCAACGGAGATAAATTCATTCATAGTTCCTCATCTAATAATATAAGATTTTTAAATAGATTATCACTCCCAGTCTTTGATTTAGCAGTGATCATTTACAATTTAGTAATGCATATCTTTCTTCCACCATCACCAAATCTAAAAAATTATCCCATATATTTCTAATTTATTTTTTAATTTCTTTTTGCTATTTGAACTATAGATAGTATAGAGGCTTATTGGGAAGATAATACATGTATCAGTTCAGTTCAGTCGCTCAGTTGTGTCTGACTCTTTGCGACCCCATGAATCTCAGCATGCCAGGCCTCCCTGTCCACCAACTCCCGGGGTTCACTCAAACTCACGTCCATCGAGTTGGTGATGCCATCCATCCATCTCATCCTCTGTCATCCCCTTCTTCTCCTGCCCCCAATCCCTCCCAGCATCAGAGTCTTTTCCAATGAGTCAACTCTTTGCAGGAGGTGGCCAAAGTACTGGAGTTTCAGCTTTAGCATCATTCCTTCCAAAGAACACGCAGGGCTGATCTCCTTCAGAATGGACTGGTTGGATCTCCTTGCAGTATAGTAGTCAAATAACCATAAAATAGTATACAGAGGGTAAGTTTTCATAGGAACTAAAATATATGGAGTGTGTTATGGAAATTGAGAAGAAGGGAAGACAAGAAAATATTCCATGGAGGAAATGACATTTGAACCTATAACTTACTGATTTTATAGAATGTGGACACAGAAATGGAGCAGGGACATTTTGAGCAGGTGAAATAACATAAGCACTCCTTCATGTGAATCCTAATTCATGGTCTTTCTTTATCCAGTGTTTACAGTTACCTTTACATGCTTTTTCTTCCATTCTTCTATGACTGTATATGTAGGCCCTGTACCTCCAGTGTCCAGTGGATACATGCCCATGCATTTTTTGAGATCTAACTCAAGTGCCTCCTTCTGTGTAAAGATTTCTCCTGGATCATTAAATCAGAGAACATACCCCTACCTTTGTGCTGCTCATTTATTACTCATACTTCTCTGTGTTACAGTTGTTAACTTTTGTGTCTTTCCTCCCTAGTAAGACTGAGCTTCTAAATTTGTATAACAGATTCTTGGAGTCCTACTGAATGCTAAAACAGTATGAATAGATTAGAGAACAGGACACAGCCCTGCCCAATGCATGCTCACATTCTAAAGAGTTAGAAAGATTACAAATAAGTGAACAAACAACTAAAGAATATAATTTCACCTTTGATAAGAAAATAAAGCCAGATAAGATGGTAAAGTGAATAGTGGCAGAATGGCATTTTTAAAAAGTGGTCCTGAAACGTGTTTCTGAGAAGGTGATGTTTGAGTAGATTCCTTAATGATATCAAGGGAGTTGAGAGATGTATAACAATATAGGCTAAGATCTTCCCTGGCAGAGGAAACAGCAAGTGTAAAGGCCTTGGGGTATAAACTTAGATTGGGGGTCATAAGAAACCTCTCTTATGAAGAAAAGTTATGACCAACCTACACAGAGTATTAAAAAGCAGAGACATTACTTTGCTGGCAAAGGTCCGTCTAGTCAAAGCTATGTTTTTTCCAATAGTCATGTATGGATGTGAGACTTGGACTATAAAGAAAGCTGAGCACAGAAGAATTGATGCTTTTGAGCTATGGTGTTGGAAAAGACTTATGAGAGTTCCTTGGACTGAAAGGAGATTCAACCAGTCAATCCTAAAGGAAATCAGTCCTGAATATTCTTTGGAAGGACTGATGCTTAAGCTAAAGTTCCAATGTTTTGGCCATCTGATGTGAAGAACTGACTCATTGGAAAAGACCCTGATGCTGGAAAAGATTGAAGGCAGGAGGAGAAGGGGATGACAGAGGATGAGATGGTTGAATGGCATTACTGACTCCATGGACATGAGTTTGAGCAAGCTCCGGGAGTTGGTGATGAGCAGGGAAGCCTGGCATGCTGCCATCCATGGGGTCATAAAGAGTCAGACACACTGAGTGACTGAACTGAACTGAAAGAACAAAAGGAGCAGAGGGTGACAGAGGATGAGATGGTTAGATAGCATCACCAGTTCATTGGACATGAATCTGAGCAAACTCCAGGAGATGGTGAAGGACAAGGAAGCCTGGCATGCTGCAGTCCGTGGTGGTCGCAAAAGTTGGACGTGACTTAATGACTGAACAGCACCAGCAAGAACTAACATATGTGCTGAAATTTGAAAGATGAGTATGGATAGTGAAAGACGGAAGAGGGGTAATTTATGCTGAAAGAACAGCCATGGTTGCCATATTAAAGGAGTTCGACATATTAGAAGAATTGATGGGCAAGTGTGGCCAAAGCAGAATAAATAAGGGAGATACATAGAGCAAGATGAAACTGAGAACTAGAGAGGGTTAAATCATGCTAGGCCTTTGAAGGCCGTGTTACCTCAAGGGACATGAAAGTCTGTTCAGGAGTCTTAACCAGGGAAGTCTTATGATTCTGTGTGTGTGTGTGTGTGTGTGTGTGTGTGTGTGTGTGTGTGTGTGTGTGTGTATAGAGAGAGAATATATATGTATATGCCCATATATATATTTTCAAACATCATTCTCACCGTTGTGAAAATGGTCAGGGGTAGAATTAGAAGGAAATGGAAACAGAAATAGTCTGGGCTAAATATGATGGTGTTTGAGACTAAAGTGGTGACAACAGAGAAGGAGAAAACTAGATAAAATGTAAGTTCTATTTAATTCACAAGATTTTTGCTTTGAGTATTGTATTCAAGAAATCTTTGTCTAACCCAGGTTTTCAAAAGTTTTCTCCTATGTTTTCATTAGAAGTTTTATAGTTTTATACAAGGTATGGATCGAAGGATTTTTGTCTTTGTTTTTTGTTGCCTTTTCTTTCTTAGCATATGACGATCCAGTCATCTCAGCTCCTTGTTGAAAAGGTTATCCTTTCTCCTCTGAACTGTCCTTTCACTTTTGTTGAAAATTACTTGACTATATAGGTTTGGGTCAATTTCTGTATTGTGTTCTGATCTATTTATCCACCTTTATATCATACAAAACTATGTTGATTACCGTCGCTTTAACCCGAGTTTTTAAATTCTGGAAGTGTAGGCCCACTAAGTTTGTTCTATTTCAAAGTTGGGTCTGTTTCAAAATTGTGTTCTAGGCCCTTTGCATTTCCATATATATAAACTTTAGAATCAGCTTATCAATTTCTGATTGGGATTGAATCTGTAGTTCAGTTTGGAGATAATAGATGAATCCATGAATAAAGCTTCTCCCTCCATTCATTTAGGTCTTTAATTTCTCCCAGTAGTGTTTTATAGTCCTCAGTGTATAAGTATTCCACATTTTTAGTCCAGTGTATGCCATGCTGTTTCATATTTTTAAAATTATTGCAAATGGTCATTTTTAAAATTAAATTTTTTTTACTTTGAATTAATTATGGATTCACATGTGGTTTAAGAAATAATACAGAAACAATCCCATACTTTATCCAGTTACCCCCAGTAGTAGTATCTTGCAAAGCTATATATAGTATATATCACAACCAGGATATTGACATTTATACAGTTAAGACATAAAATGTTTCTATTTTTTTCTATTTCTATTTTCTTCACGAAAATATCCAGAGTTTGCCTTTTATAGCCACAACCACGGTGTTCTCCATTTCCGTAATTTTGTCATTTCAAGGATATTATATAAATGGAATCAATCTTATTCTTTTTACTGTAATTCTCTGGCGATTCATCCAAGTTGTTACATCTATCGATAATCCTCCATGGTATGGATGTACAACTGTTAACATTCACCTAGTGCAGGACTTAAGGTGAATACCTTAAACGTGTACCAAGTTAATGAATTATACGTTATTTTGTACATGTAACTCAGTGTACACATTTGGTACTATAATAAAACTGATCAATGTACTTAAATTTTAATCCTAGTTGAGTTTTATTGTGAAGAACTATCTCACAAAAGTAGCTTTAGCATGTTGGATAAAGCTACTTTGTAAATCTGGCTAGGAAAAAAATCTGTTTTAAAGATGTTTTTCTGACTGCAGCCATCAGGTCATATTTTAAAATAAAGTCTTCAACCACTTACTAAGTTTTTCCTTTATGGTAGGTGTTATAAACCCTTAAGAAAAGGACTTGTTTTGCCTCCCCATTGTATTGCCTATCCTAACATGTAATAGATGTTCAAACATTTTTTTGAATGAAAAAAAATGTACTACATTGTTGCTTGTGGCAACTTTGGTAAAATTAGAATAACAGGGATTTTGCCCAATATTACCTTAAATTTTTTTATTGGACAAGTCATTAAACTTCTTTGGCTTGGTTTCATCTCTTTCATCCTTAAAAAGCATACCAAGTTTTAAGATGTAAGCTAAAATAGCTGCAGGATCCTCTTGTGAGATATTAACTGGGAGAACAGACTTTACAGGTTCTCAGTAATGCTAGTACTAGTAGGTGCTTAGCGCATTTTAATTGAAAAAATGAATCTTAATTCATTTTTCTTTTGTTTGTTTATCTTACAAGTGATAAAACCAAAACCCAGAATGAATGTTATTAAGGCTAACATCACACAGCTGTATAAACTGCAGGGCCAGAACTGGAGTTCAAGTTTCTGGCTCTAGCAGTTTTCTTTCTAGGTATTATTTCAAATCTGAGTCAGGTATAGCGAGAATGATTGGAGAATGAGGTCTATGGTGCTCCATAAGATCCTTAATACTAGATCATGCTACAGAGTAAGTTCTATATTCCACCTGAAATTATGCTGTTGAGACCAGAGATTATGCCTTTTCATAAGAAGAGCAAGTTATTCAACATCGCTGTCCTTCAGTGTGCTCACCTGTAAAAGAGGGATAATCGTGATTGTCTCTCAAAGCTGTTATGAGGATTAAATTTGTGTATTAGTATATGTAAAGTACTCAGAATATTGCCTGGTACGTAGTAAATTCTGTAACTGCTAACTGCTAGTACTACATCATTGATATTGTTGTTGTTAATGTATTTGTCCTAGAATCTGACCCCCAAAAGCATTAGGCTATTTTCTTAGAGTTTGTTTTTAACTTTTCGTTCCTTTCTCGGTGACTTTCAAGCCCTTGGGGTGGAGGTGTGTAGGCTTAGTGAGATTATAAAAAAAAGAAAAGTTCATGATTTTTGTCATTGATAGATTGTCTTTGTTTCTAAAGTATTTTTGAACTGAGGCATCTATCATGTATAAGTATTGGGGAAGAAAGGTAACAATCTCCTGAAACTTAGAAAGACTTTTTAGCAAAAGCATATTTTTTTAACTTTCTTAAAACTATCATCCATGAAATATATATAATTGTACTTTTGGAAAAAGATAGGATTTTCAAAAACTATTTTATTTTTCATGGTACTTAGATTCTTTAATAATATACTTGGTGATATCAAAACTGTGAATAGTTTTAAACCACTGGTATAGACTGTATACATTAAAGGGGTTGGAGGACCAAGAAACCATCTTTACCTCCTGAGTTATATGGTGTTAAATTAACTTTTAGAGGTATTTAGTCTTTAGAGGATCCCGTTAAATCTTGTGTTTTTTTCAGTTTTCCTCCTTATCTGGGCAGAGCAGTTATTTTATTTGTTGCTGAGGAAGCTGGCCACAAATTTTTCATGAATGGAATGAATAACAATTAAGGGGAGTGCTCATTTTCTCCAGTACCTACCCATAATATTCATGAAGGAAGGAAGACTGCTGGATAACAACGGGAGCTGCTTCCCCACTGTAGGCCAAGCACACAGCTTCCTTGGTACTCCCAACCCTGCTTGCTCACTGACTTGTAACCAATTAAGTAGGAAAGGAGCCAGTAGTGATTTTTCAGTACTGTGCAACATCTGTTAATCAGGTACACATCATCTACTTGTTATATCATCAAGATTTAACTTTAATACCTAAATTAAAGTTTTGCAGATTTACAGAAAAACTGTTAAAAAGTAACAAGTAGTTATCAAATCACCATTGCTTTCTTGTTGTATTTATTATAATATATATACTACTGTAAAACCACAACTATCCCAACTTCTGGTTTGAATATGTAAAAAAATATGTATGATGAGTAATTCACATTCTTAATTATTAGTTGCAGTACTGGGTCCACCTCTACTACAGGGCAGAGAGTGTTTCATCACCAGAATGAATCCAGTTCCCAGCCCATGATTTAGTCCTTAACATAGTAGAATATAGGGAAAACATCTGTCTTTGATGCTAGTTTTCTGTTTTGTTAGCTGTTCTCAAACTGTAGTCTGTGGAGGAACATGAGATGGTTTCATGGCTTTGTGAATTAAAGGACTTTTTCATAATAAGACTAAGACATTATTTGCTTTCTTCATTCTGTTGACATTTGCACAGATTGAGCAGAAGCAATGATAGGGAAAACCCACTGGTACCAGCACATGAATCAAGGCAGCAGCACCAAAGGGCATGAACTCTCAGTTTAAAAAAAAAGCCTGTTTCACCTAAGAATGTCTTTGTAAAACAGGAAAAAATAATTTTAAAATCTTGATCCTTAAGGTACACAGTTCAGTTCAGTCGCTCAGTCGTGTCCAACTCTTTGCGATCCCATGAATCACAGCACACCAGACCTCCCTGTCCATCACCATCTCCCAGAGTTCTCTCAGACTCATGTCCATCGAGTCCGTGATGCCATCCAGCCATATCATCCTCTGTCGTTCCCTTCTCCTCCTGCCCCCAATCCCTCCCAGCATCAGAGTCTTTTCCAATGAGTCAACTCTTCTCATGAGGTAGCCAAAGTACTGAGCTTTAGCATCATTCCTTCCAAAGAAATCCCAGGGTTGATCTCTTCTGTCCATAGTTCATCAGGCACTCTATCAGATCTAGGCCCTTAAATCTATTTCTCACTTCCACTGTGTAATCATAAGGGATTTGATTTAGGTCATACCTGAATGGTCTAGTGGTTTCCCCTACTTTCTTCAATTTGAGTCTGAAGTTGGTAATAAGGAGTTCATGATCTGAGCCACAGTCAGCTCCTGGTCTTGTCTTTGTTGACTGTATAGACCTTCTCCATCTTTGGCTGCAAAGAATATAATCGATCTGATTTCGGTGTTGACCATCTGGTGATGTCCATGTGTAGAGTCTTCTCTTGTGTTGTTGGAAGAGGGTGTTTGCTGTGACCAGTACATTTTCTTGGCAAAACTCTATTGGTCTTTGCCCTGCTTCATTCTGCATTCCAAGGCACACAAACTTCTACTATTCTGTGTGACAAAATGGGCAGTGTGCATAGAACACTTCATCAGTGTTGTCTTCTTGAGGGAAAGTACTTGCACTACTGCTTAAGTTGTAAACGTTGCTAGGTGCCTTTATCAGGGAACACCATTTTTACTTGAAAGAATGACTGACAAACTGTGATTGTTTAGTCTTTGCGATTTAGTAGTTATTTCCTTGAAAAGGAGCAAAATGATTCTGTCACTTCAAGGGAAACAACTGATGATGTTTGTTCCCAGTGATAAAATTAGAGTTTTAAAGCAGAAGTTAGAATTTGGGAAAATTCATATCTGCCCCGTTAAATCTGAGATCTTCCATGTACTTAGAAGACTTTTCTAAACAGATTGGTAATATTGAATCTTATTTTTAATATTATATAATAAAATGTGTCAACATGTGAAATATCTACATAATTATGGAATTAATATTTGCCAAATGACCAGTGGATAATGTTTCAAAATTATGCATATATAATTTCACAGTGCAAGATAGATCAGTAGGTTTTAATAGAGTTTAAAACGTTCATTGATGTGGTTTCAAATTCTACATAGCAACTAACCTTTAAGAAACCACCATTTGTGAGTTTTGGTTTAGTATCAAAGAATAATATCCACAACTGTCTGAAAAGGCTTTTAAAATTCCCTTTTCCACCATGTATCTGTGTGCTGGATTTTCTTCATTCAGTTAAAACAACGTTTCAGTTCAGTTCGGTTGCTCAGTTGTGTCCAATTCTTTGGAACCCCATGAACTGCAGCACGCCAGCCTCCCTGTCCATCACCAACTCCCTGGAGTCCACCCAAACCCATGTCCATTGAGTTGGTGATGCCAGCCAACCATCTCATCCTCTGTTGTCCCCTTCTCCTCCTTCCCTCAATCTTTCCCAGCATCAGGGTCTCCACAGGGTCTTCAGCTCTTCACATCAGATGGTCAAAGTATTGGAGTTTCAGCTTCAGCATCAGTCCTTCCAATGAACACCCAGGACTGATCTCCTTTAGGATGGACTGGTTGGATTTCCTTGCAGTTCAAGGGACTCTCAAAAGTCTTCTCCAACACCACAGTTCAAAAGCATCAATTCTTCGGCACTCAGCTTTCTTTATAGTCCAACTCTTACATCCATACATGACTACTGGAAAACCAAAGCCTTGACTAGATGGACCTTTGTTGGCAAAATAATGTTTCTGCTTTTTAATATGCTGTCTAGGTTGGTCATAACTTTCCTTCCAAGGAGTAAGCATCTTAATTTCACGGCTACAATCACGATCTGCAGTGATTTTGGAGCCCAGAAAAACAAAGTCAGCCACTGTTTCCACTATTTCCCCATCTGTTTGCCATGAAGTGATGGGACTAGATGCCATGATCTTGGTTTTCTGAAACAACAGATTAAAAACAGGAGCAGATAGGAGAATCTAACTTATCTTTGATTAAGCTAGACAGCACGGAGATTTAGAGAAATGTAAAACAATATCAATATTCTCAATTTTTTTTCCTTCGGGAAATATAGTCTTCATCAGTTCCGTTGCTCAGTCGTGTCGGACTCTTTGCGACCCCATGAATCGCAGCACGCCAGGCCTCCCTGTCCATCACCATCTCCCGGAGTTCACTCAGACTCACGTCCATCGAAGCTGTGATGCCATCTAGCCATCTTATCCTCGGTTGTCCCCTTCTCCTCCTGCCCCCAATCCCTCCCAGCATCAGAGTCTTTTCCAATGAGTCAACTCTTTGCATGAGGTGGCTGAAGTACTGGAGTTTCAGCTTCAGCATCATTCCTTCCAAAGAAATTCCAGGGCTGATCTCCTTCAGGGTGGACTGGTTGTATCTCCTTGCATTCCAAGGGACTCCCAAGAGTCTTCTCCAACACCACAGTTCAAAAGCATCAATTCTTCAGCACTCAGCTTTCTTCACAGTCCAACTCTCACATCCATACATGACCACAGGAAAAACCATAGCCTTAACTAGAGGGACCTTAGTCGGCAAAGTAATGTCTCTGCTTTTGAATATTTCTGTCTAGCTTGGTCCTACCTTTTCTTCCAAGGAGTAAGCGTCTTTTAATTTCATGGCTGCAGTCACCATCTGCAGTGATTTTGGAGCCCCAAAAAATAAAGTCTGACACTGTTTCCACTATTTACCCATCTAATTCCCATGAAGTGATGGGACCAGATGCCATTATTTTCGTTTTCTGAATGTTGAGCTTTAAGACAACTTTTTCACTCTCCACTTTCACTTTGATCAAGAGGCTTTTTAGCTCCACTTCACTTTCTGCCATGAGGGTGGTGTCATCTGCATATCTTAGGTTATTGATATTTCTCTTGGCAGTCTTGATTCCACCTTGTGTTTCTTCCAGTCCAGCATTTTTCATGATGTACTCTGCATACAAGTTAAATAAGCAGGGTGACAATATACAGCCTTGACGTACTCCTTTCTCTATTTGGAACCAGTCTGTTGTTCCATGTCCAGTTCTAACTGTTGCTTCCTGACCTGCATACAGATTTCTCAAGAGGGAGGTCAGGTGGTCTGGTATTCCCATCTCTTTCAGAATTTTCCACAGTTTATTGTGATCCACACAGTTAAAGGCTTTGGCATAGTCAATATATTAACATGCAAGGTTTATTGTTGCTTTAAAAAGAATTTAAAAATATTTTTAATTTCCTATTTTAATTTTTAATATAGTAGATATAAACAGAAGTCTTGGGGAGTCATCAATAATTTTTAAAATCATGAGAAGTTCTGAAACCTAGAATTTCACGAATTGGTACTCTCTGCCATTTCTGTATCTATCCTCTATCCTTGGCCTCTGATTTTAGTCCCAGGCCTGAGACTTTTAGGAGCTTCAGACCTGTCTTTGTTTCTGGTTTTGCTTTGAAATAATTCACACTCAGCCAAACACCCATTTGGGTGAACATTGGAAGTTTCAGCTTTTCTGTATCTTTGCAGGGCTTTGAGGAGGACCAACTTTCCCTTCAAAAGTCTAGCTCAGATGTCAGATGTAATGCATGTGTTGATATCACTTTCTACGCTGTGATCCCATAACTGTGTGAAATTGAAGTCACTCAGTTGTGTCCTACTCTTTGCGACCACATGGACTGTAGCCCACCAGGTTCCTCCGTCCATGGGATTCTCCAGGCAAGAATACTGGAGTGGGTTGCCATTTCCTTCTCCAGGAGATCTTCCTGACCCAGGAATCAAACCCAGGTCTCCCGCATTATAGGCAGATGCTTTAACCTCTGAGCCACCATAGCAGTGTGTAGGAACCTCTTTATCACTCTCATCACAGTGTGTTAATTGTGCCATCCTACTCAGTTACGAATTCTTCAGTGCCAAGGGTCATTTCTTACTTTTATATCCTTGGTATCTTTAGTAGAAAGAATGCACTGAATGTTAGAAAAGTTTGCTGATAACTTAGTATCCTATTAGAATATGTGTCAAACTACAGTCTCATTGATTTTTTTTTAATTTACAATAGGAACTAAAATAGGCCTTTCTGAGATTGCTGTATATCAAATTCATTATAATGAAAGTACACCATGTAAACTTGCAGGTTTGTTAATTCATGGAAGTTTTCATATAAAAATATGGCTATTTAATTCTTCTTTAAATAATTAATTTGAGGATTTTGGTGTAGTTTAATTGTATTTGTATTTGATACAGCTTGGCAAATGGAATAAAAACACTTTTATTTCTTAAAAACATTCTCCAAAAAAGAAACACACAAAACACATTTTCCAATTTCAATATTTATGATATTAAAAATCATCTATAGTCAAACTCTTCATATACTGTTTGATTTTTGTCAGGTCCCTTAGTCTTTCTGAAGCTTTTCTCTAAAATATGGATAATAACAAGTCAGAGGATTGTAGAAAGTATTTTTATTGGACATATTCACCCCTTTGTATTATTTAAAGTGGTGGCTTCCAGGGTGACCCCCAGGATGCTCAGGACAGTGTATATTCAAACTTGTATCTGCATGTTATAATCTAAAATTAAGAAAGAAATTTAGCTTTACTAACATTTAATATGGGCTTCCCTGGTGGCTCAGACATAACCTTCACTTATTCTACACATCTGCATATTAGAGAGTCATATACCCAGTAGAAGATGGAAAGAATCTTGTGAAAAGGGAAGTCAGAATATGAGAGGAATCCTCAATCTATCCTTTTCGTCAGAAAAACATAGGCTTCCACTTATAGTCACTGGATTTTTGATTCTTTAAACTTCCAGTCGTGTTACATTGGCCATTCTAGTCATATGGCTATCCTTTGCTACAAGGTAAGTTAGGAAAAGTGAGTACTAGACATTACCTGAATCCTTAGAAGTAAGCATGGGAATACACGCTGGTTAGCCAACCTATAGTGTGCTACAAAAACATTTTTGTATTATTTTGTTGCTAAAAACAACACCTATGTCTCACCTATTTAAACTCTCTTATCAGTACACATTAAGAAACTGAAACAATTTTTTAACCTGCTTTAAAGGTCAAATAAATTTTAGTGGGATTTTAACTGCAACTAATTGACATCAGGAAATAAGAACTAGGTGAGTATCAACAGAAATTTTTTCATGGCTGATACATGGAATTGAAAAATAAGTATGCTGATTCAGTAAGCATAGCCAGTAATGTACTTTTCGAGTTTATAGTTATGTATCCAGTGGTCATATATGGATGTGAGAGTTGGACTATAAAGCTGAGCACTGAAGAATTGATGCTTTTGAACTGTGGTGTTGGAGAAGACTCTTGAGAGTCCCTTGGACTGCAAGGAGATCCAACCAGTCCATTCTAATGTAGATCAGTATCCTGGGTGTTCATTGGAGGGACTGATGTTGAAGCTGAAACTCCAGTACTTTGGCCACCTGATGTGAAGAGCTGACTCATTTGAAAAGACCCTGATGCTGGGGAAGATTGAGGGCAGGAGGAGAAAGGGACGGCAGGGGATGAGATGGTTGGATGGCATCACCGACTCAATGGACATGGGTTTGGGTGGACCCGGGAATTGGTGATGAACAGGGAAGTCTAGTGTGCTGTGTGGTTCATGGGGTTGCAAAGAGTCAGACATGACTGAGTGACTGAACTGAACTGTGATATATCTTTTCCAGCTATGACAGCCATTCAAGTACAATTATTAACATATACATTTTAGATCTAGACCTTCAATTTATAAAACTAAGTTTTTTAACAACAATTAAGCCATTTTTGGAGAAGGCGATGGCACTCCACTCCAGTACTCTTGCCTGGAAAATCCCATGGTTGGAGGAGCCTGGTAGGCTGCAGGCCATGGGGTCGCTAAGAGTTGGACATTACTGAGCGGCTTTGCTTTCACTTTTCACTTTCATGCATTGGAGAAGGAAATGGCACCCCACTCCAGTGTTCTTGCCTGGAGAATCCTAGGGGACAGGAGAGCCTGGTGGGCTGCCGTCTATGGGATCACACAGAGTCAGACACGTGACTTAGCAGCAGCAAGTCATTTTTATCATTGTTCTTTTTATGAGAGAAAAATCAGCTTTTATACCACTAATAAATATTTTAATTGCTAATTTCATCTTTATCTCCTTAAAAATTTTTTCCAATTACAGAATATGTTTTATAATATACAGCAGTACATTGTGTAATACATAAATAAATTTATATATATGAGGATGTTCTACTTTTTTTTTCTGATAATGACAGCTGATGAAAGTCAGAGACCACTAGCCAATATAAATTGGAGAAGGAAATGGCAACCCACTCCATTGTTCTTGCCTGGAGAATCCCAGGGACAGGGGAGCCTGGTGGGATGCCGTCTATGGGGTCTCACAGAGTCGGACACAACTGAAGCGACTTAGCAGCAACAGCAGAAGCAGCCAGTATAATATTACTGGAATGTACATTTATCTCTCCCATAAACTTTGTGTCCACATATACAGTATAAAAATTGTTTTAAAAAACCAAAATATTTCCCACTATTAACAGCTAACTTATTTAACTACTCAAACTACATGGGCAGTAATCAGTATTTCCAATTCTGCTTGAACATCCCATATAATTGTGATCATAGTGGTTTAGTGATTATAAGTCTTCTGAGATGCATTTAGAACTTCAAACTTAAGTCTTCTAAACTTTTTTTATTAACTTATATTATGATCCAGTTGGAATCCATTTATTAAATAACTAGCTTAAACAGTTGATGGCATGTGTGATCACTACTTTGTGATTTTTTTTCCTTGTAATTTTCAGTGAAATTTTTTAATCAAATAAAAAGGTAAAATGATTATATACAATTAATACCTATGTGTCCATCTTTCAGCTTAAGTTAAAAGTATAACTGAAGTTTTCTGTGTAACCATAGTTACATTTTAAAGTGTATTTAAAATGAATTAATTCCATTTTATGTTTGAAACAATGGAATGCTGTGAGTGTGTTATTCATCTGCTTTTTGAACCCTTTCCTCTGACTGATACCTCTCAGGAAGAATAGTTAGAGGACACAGAAAAACAAAACTTCTATATTCTGTGGTAAACTCTGCTTCCTACTTCTGTCTGCAGCTGATACTTGGAATAGAAGTTGGATATGGTATCTGGAAGTAGTATTCCACCTATGCTTATGTATAGTAGTTAACCAAGTTCTCTTCTATTGCTAAGAGATAACAGATTTGGATGATCACAGAGTCTCAAGTGGTAGTCTACTCTTTGGTACACTTTCTATTGAGGAGGGAAGAGTGGCTGGATGCTGTCCTACTTCAAATGGCAAACGTGTGCATTCTCTCCTCTGGAAACTCACCAGCTGTACTTCCATATTGACATTTCTCCATAATCACACCTCCCCATTTATTTTTGGCTACATCTATTGTGATAAGAATGGCAGAAAATATTTATATCTAAGATCACCATACATTTTCAAAGACGGATAACCAAATCAATATATTGAATTATAATGGTAAGAGATTAGCCAGATGATATTTTAAAAGGCTCTTTTCACTAGTAAATCCATGAAAATGATAACTTATTATATCTTATATTGATGTTTTGCAAACTTTTCATTAAGGACAACAAAAGTCTTTTGAGTTATTTAGGAGTTTTAAATGCTTAAGTTAGAAACCACCACCACCACCCCCAAAAAAAAAAGACTGCTGCTTAATGTTTTGCATCCCCCAAGATGTAGTTAACGCCCACTCAGGGCATGCTTAGACTTGGTTGGTAATTACAATTGAGCTGTAAAATATTTTGACAGTTTCCAACTGTTGTGTACTTATTAGTCATTTGGTGGCAAATGCAATTTGGTGAGGTTTTTTGGTGGGGCATGTTTAATTAAGAATGTTTCAGTTAAGTAGTATGCCATATACTAAACATTAATACTAAATTTTGTGGCTATGAAGTACTTTTCTTTTTACCCAAGGAGGGTAAATGTGTGTCATTTAAAGACTGCACTGTCAGTGGAGCTTGCCATGCTTTTATGCTTCTACTTTTCTTTACAAGCTTTTACTTGTCGTATAGTAAAGCATAACCACCCAGTATTTCATTTGTACGCTGGACATTGTGTATGATTTTCCTAGGCAAGTGAATTCCATGGCAAATAAATCAAATTGCTTATGATAATTACAGGACTAAAAAGATATGATAGATTTTTGTTATACGTTTTTATCCTCTTTTATAACAACAAAGCTGCTAATAATAACCTAATTGGGGCAATATGACAATTCCTAGAAAGAAAGTGTCAAACATTTCACATCAAGCCAGGTTGCCTGTTCAGACTGAAGAGTGTAACTCAAGTATTTTTAAATCTCTCTGTTAAATATACAACTATTAGGTAAATTGTTGTTTCTGAAATTATAGAGCCAAATGATAATGGAAAAAATTTAAGCCCTTAGTCAGTATATCCAAGAATAAGACAGTAAAAAATTCATATTCAATCATTTGAAAAACTTTTTATTTAAAGATTGTTATTGTGAATGTCTCCATGGAAATTTTCAGACATTTTATTCTTTCAGTTTTGTTGGTATGAATTTTGATAATGAATCCAGAAAAATGTTTAAGGATTCTTAGGAAAAATGCAGGAGTTCTGTGAATCTTATTCATTAGTTCTTTTATTTTTTATTTTTTTCTGTAAAAATATGGGTTGTAAAAATAAAACCAAATGTTATACTAAATTACCTTGTATGGTATCAATTTATGCTTTATCTTGAGATATACAATTTCTACAAATTATCAATGTTGGGAAATGCATTAAACAAGCTTTTTTTTTTTTTTTTTTTTTGAGAGTTGTGAGTTAAGTTTTATTTGGGGCAAAATGAGGACTGCAGCCTGGGATAAACAAGCCATCTTTATTAAAGCTTTTCTACTCTATATATTCAGTGAGCAAAAGGGCTGAAATAGAGTTCAGGAAGGGGTGGGAATAAGCTGCTAATTACTGGCTCAAATTAGAGAACTAAGTAAGGTAATTTAAAAAACTAAATTGGTTCCATGATGGTACAAATACGTGTAATATATCAAACTGTACACCTTAAAAGGGTGAATTTTGTTGTATGTTAATTATACTTCAGCAAATCTTCTCTTTAAAAATCTAAAAAATTTTCAAGTTGAGAAAGCCAAAGTCAACATCCCAATATCATAAAATTTCTATTCCTAGCTTAGTAAGAAGTTAATGATTTACCCTGTCAAATGAAAGCCAAAATTTGTAGAAAGCTTGGATTAAAGGAGTTATCCTTAGGTGGTGATGGTGGTGTTCAGTCGCTAAGTTGAGTCTAACTCTTTTCGACCCCAAAGACTGTAGCCCACCAGGCTCCTCTGTGCATGGGATTTCCCAGGCAGGAATACTGGAGTGGGTTGCCATTTCCTTCTCTACCTTAGATATTACATTAATATATAAGTTCTTATATTCTGTTGAACATATGTATATAAATTAAATATGTCTCTTGTAAATATCTAAAAATTTATTTTCCTCATGGTTAACATTACAAGTCAGCATTTTTCTTGTTTTATATGCTCTATATGCATATTTTTAAAATTCTCATTGATAATAGTATGATAAAGTATTTCCTTTATAAGACTCTATTTCCTATAATTGTACCTTGCCTTTTATACAAATTTTGATTGAGAACTTTTTTAAATGAATTTTTGCAATTTAGATTGTATTTTCAAAATGTACTAGGAGAAGGGGAATCATTCATAAAAATGAATATGTACCACTTAATTTTAGTGATTAATAAATTGGTAACATTGCTGCTGCTGCTGCTGCTGCTGCTGCTGCTGCTGCTGCTGCTGCTGCTGCTGCTGCTGCTAAGTCGCTTCAGTCGTGTCTGACCCTGTGCAACCCCATAGATGGCAGCCCACCAGGCTCCCCCGTCCCTGGGATTCTCCAGGCAAGAACACTGTCTAACATAAAATACAATGACTAATGTTTAAAGTCATAGGAAAATAGTTTTGCTTTAAATGTTAAATAACATGCATATCATTTTTTGTGGATTTTAGTTTTTATTTTATTTTTCAGTTATTCTAATAATTGTTTAAACAAGGAAAGAAGATATGGTATACTGAATAAAATAACACATTCTCTGGGCCCTCCTTGGCATTTCACCTGTTTCTTTTTATTTAAATTGTGATACTATTTAAAGGTATCCACCTTCCCTATATACTTAATAGATTTTATGTAACCATGATCAAAATCCAAGGTATCTCTTAAGGTTATATAAAAGACTCAAAATTTATTTAGAAAAAGTGAATTTTTAAGGGTAGTTTTTTAAAACGTTCAAAAAAGAGATGATAGTCAATGAGGTTTGATAAGCCTTATAAGACATTAAAGTACATGATAAAGTAACAATGTACTGATAAGAAGAGTAGGTGGGTCCCTGAAGCAGAATGTCCAGCCCAGAAATGAATATGATCTCATTCAGATACACATGTAGACATATAATTTAATTTTAGTATGAAATAAGGAAGTACCACAGAACAATGAAATTCAGGAAATGATGTTAGGATAATAATTCAGAACCTTAATTCATACAATTTCACCAAATTGTGTTTGAAGTAATTTAATTTAAAAATTAAAAGTGAAATTATTTTAAAAAGAAGAAAACATAAAATTTACCAGATCTCTGAAGGGAAAATAACTTTTTAACCAAAAGGAGCACAAGATACCATAAAAGAAAAGATTGGCCAGTTGGGCTATATGAAAATTAAAATGACTAGTATTAAAAAGAAAATGACAGTTAAGGAAAATGTATTTCCATGGAGAAGAGCTAATAGCTGTATTATTTATATATCATTCCTGGAGAAGAACTGTATAGTCCATAGGGTCACAAAGTGTTGAACACGACTGAGCACCTTTAACTTCACTTATATATCATTGAAGACAAATATTAAGTGATAGAGCTTGAATTCATACTGAGATCTGACTGACTCCAGAGCCCATGTACGCTCTTAACTTGAGTGTTACGTCCTTTTCTAATGCTTGTGAACATAACTTCCCCTCATGGCTGTCTATGTGGTTTAGTTACACTAATTTACAGGAGAATTGAGCTTATTTTCATTTGTTTACAGAAGATATATCTGCCATAAAAAGAAATGACATGGGTAGAATATGCAATGGTTTTGAGTTAATATCCCTTAAAAAATGCATCTACCTGCAGCTCTTTTCTGTACTCTGGATTAATACTTTGTAGATTATGTAAGAGATAGGTAGTGTCACTAAAGAGCCATAAGAGTATCCTTTCTAGCAAAATTGCACAGATGAAGAAAGCAACTGAAGTGGAAATAGATAGGAATTATCTTAATAAGCTAGAATTGGCCTACCTGACATCTTCTTGCAAATTGGTTGAATGCTGATGAAAAGATTTATTTAGAGTTTTCTGGTAAAATAAATGGGTGTGTATAGAAAACCTAAATTTAGAATATGATACTGTATCTTAAAATTCGTTCTCTCTTGAATATCTTTCTATTTTTTTCTTTGCTCTGAAGTCCTGTACTCCTGACTTGGCCATGTACTGTTGCTGTGTTTTTAAGGCTATTATATGTCTTATGTTTTAACCTAATAATTTGAAATATTTGGGGAGTTTTGGACTTGGTTGTACTAATTCTAAAAATTTCCACATACTCTTTTACAAATTCAGTAACATAGATTTTACAGAGGAGTCATTGTAAAATTATAACATTAGGGCTCACAATCTTTCATCTAATTCTTAAGAAAATTCACTAAAGTACGACTTTGGCAGGTTAAAAACAGTGAAATGTTTAATAGTTCTTTTATTCCTATTAAGCTGACTTATGGATGGTGTGTGATTATTTAATGAGTTCAGTCTGTATTGGTAGGATTAACACATTTGTTTGCATGTTTGTTATATTACATAAGCTTTCAGATAGACATGCCGAGTAAAATTCATTAGGTGTGGAATTTTACCCTCACCTCAGTTCAGTCGCTTAGTCGTGTCCAAATCTTTGCGGTCCCATGGACTACAGTATGCCAGGCTTCTTTGTCCATCACCAATTCCTGGAGCTCTTTCAAACTCATGTGGATCGAGTCAGTGATGCCATCCAACCATCTCGTCTTCTGTCATCCCCTTCTCCTCCCGTCTTTACTCTTTCCCAGCATGAAGGTCTTTTCCAGTGAGTCAGTTCTTCCCATCAGGTGGCCAAAGTACTGGCGTTTTAGCTTCAGCATCAGTCCTTCCAGTGAATATTCAGGACTGATTTCCTTTAGAATGGACTGGTTTGATCTCCTTGCAGTCCAAGGGACTCTCAAGAGTCTTCTCCAACACCACAGTTCAAAGGCATCAGTCCTTTGGCACTCAGCTTTCTTTATAGTCCAACTCTCACATCCATACATGACTACTGGAAAAACCATAGCTGTGACTAGATGGACTTTTGCTGACAAAGTAATGTCTCTGCTTTTTAATATGCTGTCTAGGTTGGTCATAGCTTTCTTTCCAAGGAGTAAACGTCTTATAATTTCATGGCTGCAGTCACTATCTGCACTGATTTTGGAGCCCAAGAAAATAAAGTGTGTCACTGTTTCCATTGTTTCCCCATCTATTTGCCATGAAGTAATGGAACCAGATGCCATGATCTTAGTTTTCTGAATGTTGAGTTTTAAGCCAGCTATTTCACTCTCTTCTGTCACCTTCATCAAGAGGCTCTTAGTTCTTCTTCACTTTCTGCCATAAGGATGATGTCATCTGCATATCTGAGGTTATTGATATTTCTCCTGGCAATCTTGATTCCAGCTTGTGCTTCCTCCAGCCCAGCATTTCTCATGAGGTACCTGCATATAAGTTAAATAAGCAGGGTGACAATATACAGCCTTGACGTACTCCTTTACCAATTTGGAACCTGTCTGTTGTTCCATGCCCAGTTCTAACTGTTGCTTCCTGACCTGCATATAGGTTTCTCAAGAGGCAGGTGAGGCGGTCTGGTATTGCCATCTCTTTCAGAATTTTCCACAGTTTATTGTGATCCACACAGTCAACAGCTTTGGCATAGTAAGTTTTAAAGAATTAATTGTAGTAAAGGCTACTCCTCCAAGTGGGGCATTTATATATCCCAAATACTCTGATGTAGAATGAACTTTTTCATTTTCTGTTTGTCTTTTACAGGCATGGAATCATATAGTTTTCCTTTTTATTTCTAGCAAACTTACTATGTTTTTAATTTCACTAATGACTAGGCAGAGCCTCATAAAGAGACAATATATATATAAATACACCCTGCAAGCACGCCTATATTTCTCAGTGTTCCCCATGTCTTCAACCTTTTTCCTCTTTGTTAATGATATAACTAGGAGAATATTTCTGAAACTAGTGCTTTAGTTTAGGATCTATAATTTAAAGTTAAGCTACCAATTATTCTTTGTATCTCTTGCTTTGATACACTCAAAGCTGAAGTGGTTACTTTGGTTATTTAAAAATATAGCAATTCTCTGACCTATGTTTCTGCATTGTCTACAACAGTGGTTCTTAAAACTTTTGTCTCAGAACCCCTTTATACTCCCAAAAG
This sequence comes from Nanger dama, assembly GCA_917880005.1. NCBI lineage: Eukaryota > Metazoa > Chordata > Mammalia > Artiodactyla > Bovidae > Nanger > Nanger dama. Next base: position 62,191,088 of record CAKJTW010000006.1, read on the forward strand.
TTATAAAATTTAAAAAAAGAAAAAGAGAATTCTGGGAAGATAGTTGAGTAGGAAACTAGAAATCTGTCTCCTAGCTTAAACAACAATTATACTAGCAGGATTGTGTGATCTAACTATCTAGAAACTCTGGAGTCTGTTGAAGGCTTTCAACTTTCAGGCAGGTATTTGTGATTAATTTAGCTCTTAGCTTAACAGTGGCTACCGACCTCCCACCTCCCAATCCCGTTGGCAGGCAGACATATATGTGTTAATCATATATGTGTTAATCAATCAGCTTGCACACATCTTGAGGGAGTCGAGATGAGTAATAAGGACCTTGTCTTCCATCAGAGATCTATGTTCTAATAGCTGATTGCTACTCTGATCACAGTGATACAGATGCTGAGGTGGTCAGACATTGTTGTAAGCCATTCACACTCAGGCTGATGCAACTTTCAGAGATTTTAAAGGGTTGATGTCCTTTTTCCCCTTTCATTTTTTTTTTTTTCTCTCTGTGGAGCCAAACATTAAAGATGAGGACACTGGAAAGCCACTGTTCACATAGAAGAAATTAGGAAATCACCATTCATGACCAGAGAAAATCACAGGCTCAGAAAACACTTGAGAGGGCCTTCAGTTTGTGCCTCAGGCTACTCTACAAAAAGCAGATAGCCTACAACAATTAAACAAATGTATATACTAAAAAACAAAAAAAAGAGGAAATCCTGAAGGAGGGGGTGAGTCTGATTGGTTACCATTTATTCAGATATCCAGTTTTGAAAAAAGTAATCACAAAACATAGAAAAAAATGGGAAAGTATGACCTAGTCAAAGGAAAAAAATTTACCAACAGAATTTGTCCTTGAAAAAGAATAGATGGTATACCTATTAGACAAAGACTTTAAAACAGTTGTCTTAAAGATGCTCAGAGAATTAAAGGAAAATATAAGGAAAGTCAACAAGATGTGTGAACAAAATGGAAATATCAATAAAGAGAAAACTGAAAAAGACAGTGAGTGAAAGTCACTCAGTCGTGTCCAGCTCTTTGCAACCCCATGGACTATAGTCCACGGAATTTTCTAGGCCAGAATACTTGAGTGGGTAGCTGTTCTTCAAATTCTAGATATATGTATTATAATAATGGAAATGAAAAATTCACTGGAGGGTTTCAAAGGTAGATTTGAGCAGGCAGAAGAATCAGTGACTTTGAACCAAGAACAATTGAAACTATAGAGTCTTAAGGAATAGAAAAAAAGTGTGATCAGAGACTGAGGGACCCATGGGACCCCTTCAAGTGAACCAATATACATTTTGAGGGTTAAGGGACAGGGAGATTATTTGGAAAAATAATAACTGAAAACTTAGCAAATTTGTTGAAAGGTATGAATATAAATATCCAAGAAATTAACCCCAAATAGGAAGAAGTCAAGTAGATCATACAAAGCACAGGCAACAAAGGACTTCCCTGGTGGCTCAGAGGGTAAAGCATCTTGCTTACAATGCGAGAGACCTAGATTCGATCTCTGGGTGGGGAAGATCCTTTAGAGAAGGAAATGGCAACCCATTCCAGTATTCTTGCCTGGAAAACCCCACGGATGGAGAAGCCTGGTGGGTTACATTCCATCGAGTTGCAAAGAGTCAGATATGACTGAATGAATTCACTTTCAAATAGATCCATACCAAGCACAGGCAGCAAAACTGAATGAGTGAAACTACATCAAACTGAAAAGCTCAATCAGAACATGAAAAGGCAGCCTGTGGATTGGGAGAATATATTTCCAAACTCTATATCTGACAAGAGGTTAATATCTAAAATATTTGAGGAACTCATATAACTTAATAACAGCAAAAACAACAAACAAGCAACCTGATTAAAAAATAGGCGGAAGACCTGAATACATTTTTCCAAAAAAGACGTACAAGTGGCCAACAGGTTTATGAAAAGGTGCTCAACATCTTAGATCATCAAAAAATGTAAATCAAAACCACAGTGAGATACCACCTAACATGTGCTAGGATGACTATTAAAGAAATAACAAGTGTTGACAAAGATTTAGATAAAAGGGAACTCTCATACACTGCTGATGGGAATTAAAATTGAAAATCATATGGCAAAAGTATGGTTGTTTCTCAGAAAATTATAAATAGAACTACCATTTGATCTGGCAAACCCACTTCTGAAATCAGTATCTTGAAGAGATAGCTCACTCTTATGTTCATTGCTTCACTGTTTACAATAGCCAAGATATGGAAACAACCTAAGTGCCTGTTAAGAGATGAGGAGATAAGGAAATTCTGGTATATATTTACAATGAAATATTATTCAGCCCTTCAAAAGAGGAAATGCTGTCTTTCATAACAACATGGATGAACCTGGAGGACATTATGCTAATGAAATAAATCAAGCTCAGAAAGAAAAAGTACTGCATGATTTCACTTATATGTGAGGTCTAAATAAAGTAGAATTTATAGAAGCATAGATTGGTTGTTACCAGCAAGTGCATGTGGCAAGGGTGGAATATGATATGTGAGTTCTAATTATCTAATGTACAGCGTGTTGATAATAGTTAACACTGTATTATATGCTTAAAATTTTCTAAGAAATAGATCTTAAATGTCACCACATACCAAAAAATGGTAAAAACATGAAATTTGGATATATTCATTTGCTTGGTTGTAGTAATAATTTCAGAATATATATGTATATCAAAACATCACATTGTATACCTTGAATAATAAAAAATTTATTAACAGAATAAAATATAAACAGTCAAAAGACATCTTTATCTGTCTTATATAGTAGCCTTTGGATACATGTGGCCATTCAGCACCTGTCCAAGTTGAGATGTATTGTAAGTGCCAAATGCACACTGGGTTTTGAAAACCTAGATACAACACCAAAGGCACAGTCTCTGAAAAGATGCTGCATACAGCAACAAAGAGCCTACATGCAGCAACAGAGATCCAACACACTCAACTGAGACTCGGCACAGCCAAGTAAATAAGTATTTTGTATAAAAACGTTTTAGAAAAGGCTCCATACTGTATGATTTCATCTATATAAATTCTGGAAAGAGCCAAAATAAGAAGACAATAAGAAGATCAGTGTCAGGAGCAGGACTGGGGACAAGGATGAATAGGCAGAGCACAGAGGAGTGAAATACTCTGTATGGTATTATAATGATGTATAGGCTTTGTAAACTTGTCCAAACTGATTGAATGTGGAACACCAGTAGTGAACCCCTAAGGTACTCTGTGGATTTTGGATGACTATGATGGTCACAAATACACTGTTATGGTAGATAATGTTGGTAATGGGAGAGGCTGTGCATGTGGGGAGGCAGGGGTATGTGAGAAATCTCTACCTTTAACTCTAAATTTTTGGGAGAACCTAAAATTTCTCTGAGAAAATTAACTCTTAGAAAAAGAAGATAGAAACAATCATTGAAACCCAAAATTAGTGTTGTTGTTTTTTTAATCAAAAAAATTGACAAATCTTTAACTAGGTGGACTAAGAAAAAAAGACAAACTATAAAATCAGAAATAAGTGTGAGGACATTACTACAAGTTCTACAGAAATAAAAAGGATAATTAATAAAGTACTATGAATAGCTGTACTCAATATGCCAGCAAATTTGGAAAACTCAGCAATGGCCACAGGACTGGAAAAGGTCAGTTTTCATTCTAATCCCAAAGAAGTTTAGTTCAGTTCAGCCGCTCAGTCATGTCCGACTCTTTGTGACCCCATGAATGGCCAGGCCTCCCTGTCCATCATCAACTCCCGGAGTTCACTCAGACTCACGTCCAGAAAGGCAATGCCAAATAATGTTCAAACTACCGCACAATTGCACTAATCTTACATGCTTTCAGAGTAATGCTCAAAATTCTCCAAGCCAGGCTTCAACAGTACATGAACCATGAACTTCCAGATGTTCAAGCTGGATTTAGCAAAGGCAAAGGAACGAGAGATCAAATTGCCAACATCCATTGGCTCACCAAAAAGAACTAAAGAGCTTCTTGATGAAGGTGAAAGAAGAAAGTGAAAAAGTCAGCTTAAACTCAACATTCAGAAAACTAGGATTATGGCATCAGGTCCCACCACTTCATGGCAAGTAAATGGGGAAACAATGGAAACAGTGACAGACTTAATTTTGGGGGCTCCAAAATCACTGCAGATGGTGACTGCAGCCATGAAATTAAAAGGCACTTGCTCCTTAGAAGAAAAGCTATGACAAACCTAGACAGCATATTAAGAAGCAGAGACATTACTTTGCTAACAAAGGTCCTTTTAGTAAAAGCTATGGTTTTTCCAGTAGTCATGTATCGATGTGAGAGTTAGACTACAAAGAAAACTGAGCGCCGAAGAATTGATGGCTTTGAACTGTGGTGTTGGAGAAGACTCTTGAGAGTCCCTTGGACTGCAAGGAGATCCAACCAGTCCATCCTAAAGGAGATCAGTCCTGGGTGTTCATTGGTAGGACTGAAGCTAAAGCTGAAACTCCAGTACTTTGGCCACCTGATACGAAGAACTGACTCACTGGAAAGGACCCTGATGCTGGGAAAAATGAAGGCAGGAGAAGGGGACAACAAAGGATGAGGTGACTGGATAGCATCACTGACTCCATGGACATGAGTTTGAGCAAGCTCCGGGAGTTTGTAATGGACAGGGAAGCTTGGTGTGCTGCAGTCCATAGGGTCGCAAAGAGTCAGACACGACTGAGCGAGTGAATTGAACTGATGAATAGCTGTACACCAACAAATTGGATGACTTAGATGAAATGGACAAATTTTGGAAACACTTTCAAAACTTTCCAAGACTGAATCATAATGAGACAAAAACCTGAGACCTGTAAACTTATAAAGACATTGAATCAGTCATCAAAAATTTCCCAACAAAGAAAAGCCCTGGATCTGTAGCTTCACTGGTAAATTCTACCAAACATTTAAAAAAGAAAGGAAAAAAAAGAAGAAAAACCCAAATCATCCTCAAAGTTTTCAAAAAATCCAGGATAAGGGAGCACTTCCTGTCTAATTCTATAATGCTAGCATTGTCCTGATACCAGAGCCAGACAAAGACACTGCAAGAAAACTGTAGACCAATATCCCTTATAAACATTTATGCACAAATCCTTAATAGCACTTTAGCATACTGAATTTTAGTGCATTTTGAAAGAATTACGCATCATGACGAAGTGGGCTTTATTCCTGGAATTAGATGATCATTCCAATAGATACAGAAAAAGCTTTTGACAAAATTCAACACTCTATCGTGATAAAAGCACTCAACAAGGCAGCAATAAACAGAAACTATCTCAGTATAATAAAAGCCATATGTGAAAAGCCCACAGCCATACTCAGTTATGAAAGATGAAAAGCTTTTAAGATCAGGAACAAAGCAAAGATGTCTACCCTCACCAAGTCTATTCAGCATTGTACTGAAAGTCCAAACTAAATCAAATAAGAAAAAGAAAAGCCATTCGGATTGGAATAGAAGAAGTAAAATTATCATATGTATATGATCTTGCAAATAGAAAACCCTAAAGATCCCTCCAAAAATTAATAAATAAATAAATAAACTGTTGGAACTATTAAGTTCAGAAAAAGATACAACTCAGTACAGAAAATCAGCTGCATTTCTATCACTAAACAAAACCTGAAAAGGAAATTAAGAAAACAGTTCTGTTTAAAATAGAATCAAAAAGACTAAAATACTAAAAAAAAATTAACCAAGGAAGTAAAAGATGTGTACACTGAAAGGTAGAAAACTATGATAAAAGCAATTAAAGACATAAAACAATGGAAAGGCAACTCATATTTATAAAATATTGGTACCACCCAAGTTGATCTGCATATTCAATGCAAATCTCCATTTTAAAATCCTAGAGATTTTTGTGTGTGTGCAAAAATAGAAGAATCTATCCTAGAATTCATATGGAAGCTCAAAGGACAGTGAATAGCCAGAACCATCCTGAAAAACAACAAAATTGTAGAGCTCACACTTTGATTTAAAATTTACAACAGTCTAGGTTCGATATAGGATACAGGATGCTTGGGGCTGGTGCACTGGGATGACCCAGAGAGATGATATGGGGAGGGTGGTGGGAGAGGGGTTCAGGATTGAGAACTGATGTACACCCGTGGCAGTTTCATGTCAGTGTATGGCAAAACCAATACAATATTGTAAAGTAAAATAAATAAATAAATAATAAAGAGCAAAAAAAAAAAAGAAAACAAAAAGATAAAATCAGTTCATAAAGCACAAATAAAATAGCATCAGGATATTTTTTAATTCATTTTAATCCCCTACTTATTCAATAGAAGGAAGGATATCTTTATTTAGTAAATATTAAAAGGTTCATACGGATTCAATAATATTTGAGATAATAAAGCAAGCAGTTTTTACTCTCTTAAAAAAAAAAAATTTACTACAAAGTTGCAGTGATCAAATGTGTGACAATGGCATAAAGACAGACGTAAAGACCAATGGAGTAAAATAGAGAGCCCTGATATAAACCCTTGCTCAGTTCAGTTCAGTTGCTCAGTCGTGTCTGACTCTTTGCGACCCCATGAATCGCAGCACGCCAGGCCTCCCTGTTCATTACCATCTCTCAGAGTTCACTCAGACTCATGTCCATTGAGTCCGTGATGCCATCCAGCCATCTCATCCTCTGTCATCCCCTTCTCCTCCTGCCCTCAGTCCCTCCCAGCATTAGGGTCTTTTCAAATGAGTCAACTCTTCACGTGAGGTGGCCAGAGTATTGGAGTTTCAGATTTAGCATCATTCCTTCCAAAGAAATCCCAGGGTTGATCTCCTTCAGACCCTTGTATGTGTGATCAAATGATTTTTTACAAGGTTACCAAGTCCAAGAGAGTCTTTTAGACAGATGATCCTAGAAAACTGGATATATGTAAAAGAATGGAATTGAGCCTTACCTAATGCCATATTCAAAAGTAAACTCCAAATGGATCAAAGATCTAAATATATGAGCTCTTAGAACATAAAGCAGAAGTCTCTAAAGAAGACTTTAGATTTGGCAATGAATTCTTAAAACACCAAAGGTATAAGCAACAAAAGAAAAGATAAATTAGACTTCATGAAAATTTGAAATTTTTATTGGACTTTATGAAAATTTGATACTTTTATGCATCAAAGAACACATTCAAGAGAGTGAGAAGGCAACTTACATGATATGAGAAAAGATTTGCAAATGATATGTCTAATAATGGATTAATATCCAAAACATATAGAGAACTTAATGAAACTCAACAACAAAAAGCAAGCAACACAACTCAAAAATGAACAAAGGACTTGAATATACATTTAACCAAATAAGATATATGAATAACCAATAAGCATGTGAAAAGATGTTCAATATCCCTAATCATTAGAGAAATGCAAAACAAAACCACAGTGAGACACCACTTCACACCTATTAGAATGACTCTTATCAAAAACAAGAGTGGGCTTCCTTATGGGCTTCCCTAGTGGGCTTCCCTAGTGGGCTTCCCTTGTGGCTCAGCTGGTAAAAAAAAAATCCACCTGCAATGCGGGAGACCTAAGTTCAACCCCTGGGTTGGAAAGATCCCCTGGAGAAGGGAAAGGCTATCCACTCTAGTATTCTTGCCTGAAGAATTCCATGGACTGTATAGTCCATGGGGTCGCAAAGAGTTGGACACAACTGAGTGACTGTCACTTATCAAAAACAAAAACCCAAAAGACCCCCCAAAATAGCAGGTGTTGGCAAGAATGTGGAAAAATTGAGACCTTTTGAGCTGTTGGTGGGAAGGTAAAATAATGCAGCAAGAGTGGAAAACACTGTAGAAACTGGTCAAAAGTTTTAAAATAGTTATATAATACACTAATCTCCCTTCTGGGTGTGTACCACAAAGACTTGAAAGCAGAGTCCCAAGATAATTGTAGACCCATATTCATAGCAGTATTATTCACATTAGCCCAAAGAATTGAAAGCAGGGTCCCAAGCAAGATAACTGTAGACCCATATTCATAGCAGTATTATTCACATTAGCTAAGACCTGAAAGCAACCCATGTGTCTTGACGAATGGATAAACAAAATGTAGTATAGACATGTAATATCATTTAGCCTTAAAAAGAAGGGTAATTCTGACATATGCTGTAGCGTGGATGAACACTGAGAACGTTATACTAAGTGAAATAAGCCAGTCACAAAAAGATAGATGTGTGTGATTCCACTTATTTGAAGTACCTAAACCAGTCAAATTGTAGAGATAGAAAGTAGAATGGTCGTTGCCAAGTGAAAGTCGTTCAGTTGTATCTGAGTCTTTGCGACCCCATGGACTATATATTCTCCAGGCCAGAATACTGGAGTGGGTAGCCTTTCCCTTCTCCAGGGGATTTTCCCAACACAGGGATCAAACACAGGAATCAAACCCAGGTCTCCAACATTGCAGGCAGATTCTTTACCAGCTGAGCCACAAGGGAAGCCCGGTGATTGCCAAGGGCTGTGGAAAAGGGAAAATGGGCAATTACTAGTCAATGGATAAGTTCTGTAAGCTGGAAAATATTCTGGAGATTGTGCTTGTTGCACAACAGTAGGAATGTACTTAGGAATACTGAATTGTACACTTAAAAATGGTTAAGAAGGTAAACACTATATTGTGTGTATTTTACCATAGTTAAGACATATTTTAGTTTATTGAAGGCCCAAAAGGTTTTGTTTTATATCTATTGATATATACATTATTAGGTATTAAAAATGAGAAAATTTTAAAATACTCATTTAAGATAACAATAATAAACCACTACATGTTGTAAGTAGTTTTGAATGTGTATTCTGCTCTGTGTAAGCATCCATTTCCATGGGTTATAAACCTAAAATTTCTGGGTCTTAGGATATGTGCATCTTCAAATTTACGATAGCAGTTGATGCCAGAGTTTTTCCATCAATTCTTTATGAGCTCCCTTTGTTCCACATCCTTGCCAACACTTGGTATTTTTAATCTTATTAAAATTTAGTTTCATTTTAATTAAGAGACTTAACATTTTTAACCTTTCTCAAAGGAAATATGTAGTAGTGCCTTCCTTGTTCAATTCACTGAATACTAATGTGATGGAGTAAATTTTCTCGTGTTTACTGGGTATTTGGATTTTTTTCTTCATTGAACTGTGCAATTTTTGCCCATTTTTCTATTGGATTTCCTTTTTTTCTTGCTGTTTTATGGGGGTTTTTTGTGTATATTCTGATCATAAGCTCTCTGTTTTATACATATGTATATAGTCTGACACCAGGTTCACTGAACTTTATGGAAGGACAGGAGATGCAGTATGTTAGCATTATAGCATCAGGTATATAACACCATATTTTAGCCCCACCGTGAACTGTTTGGTTTTAATGTGAGAAAACCATGTAAGTAAATGTGGACTGCTCTGGCGTGTAAGATTATAAAATGTAAGATCTTGTAACAGCCTATATATCCAACTGTCAGATCCCTCAAGGGACTCATTTATTTACAAGAATCTCACTAAGTACAGGGAAGCTATGGCCTTTGTTTTTCACTAGGCTTTTATGGTTTATTAAAAGGTTTCCAAATCTAGATGTAGTTCATTAAGATAGGATTATTTTTGTAATAAATAATGTGGCTTGATAACAAATATGACATTTTTATTAATCTTATCTAGTACATTTTCATGGAAATATGCTAGAAAGTAAACTCAGGTCATTTCCTCATGAAGAAAGGGTTTAGGTCTGTTGGTTAAGCCTTTCTCCCTGGAAAAAATTGGTATCTTTACAAAACTGAACTTTCTAATCCATGAATATGGTATATTTCTCAATCTGTTTAGATCTCCATGGGCAATAATGCTTGACAGATTTTTTTAATAGATGTCATGCACATTATTTATAGGTTTATTTCTTAGTACTTTAATATAAAATACCTTAAAAATTTTAATTTCCGACTACTTTTGTTGGTGTATAAGAATCCAGTTGGTTTTGTACATTGTTTTTTATATCCTACAACCTTTTAAAGTTCTCCTATTCGAATCAGTTATCTGTAGATTTCTTTAGATTTTCTATATAATCACATTATATGTAAATAATATCAGTTGTAATTTTGTTTCTTTTCTAATAATTATACCATTATATATTTCTCCAGCCTTAATGCAACTGCAAGGACCTTCAGGACAGTGTTGAATAAAAGTGGTGAAAGAGTCTCAGTCTCAAAGGGAAACACTGAATATTTTACCATTGTGGTATTTGTTATAGTCTTTATACAAGTTAAGGAATTTTTTTGTTACTGTTAGTTTGCCAAGGTTATTTTATAGAATATAAATGGACATAAAATTTTATTAATTTTCTCTATTTAGATGGTTTCTGCATGTTTTCCTGTAATTTGTTAATATGGCAAGTTACTTCAATAGATTTGCTAATAAGTCAAATATGCATTCCTGTGCTAAGTCCCATTTGTTCAATTTATAAATTGCTAGATTCAATATACTAATATTTTCATTAAGACTTTGCCTCTATATTCATGACTTTTTTGTAATTTTGTCTTATCCTGCTGAATTTTTCTGTTAAGATTTGCTTGGTTTTGATTTGCATTTCTCTAATAATTAACATTGATAACCATATTTTTGTGTGTCTATTGGCCATTTGTGTCTTCTTTGGAGAAATGTCTATTTAGGTCTTTTGCCCATTTTTTGATTGGGTTGTTTTTTGGTTATTGAGTTATATGAGCTGTTTATATATTTTGATGCCCTTGATGGTCGCATCATGTGCAAATATTTTCTCCCAGTCTGTAGGTTGGCTTTTCATTTTGTTTATGTTTTCCTTTGCTGTACAGAAGCTTGTAAGTTTGATTCGGTCCCATTTGTTTTTGGTTTGTTTGTTTGCTTTTATTTATGTTGTCCTGGGAGACTGACGTAAGAAAACATTGGTACAATTTATGTCAGATAATTTTTTTCACCTATTTTTTTCTAGGCGTTTTATTGTATCATGTCTTATATTTAGGTCTTTAAGCCATTTTTAGTTTATTTTTGTGTATGTTGTATGGGTGTGTTCTAACTTCATTGATTTACATGCAACTGTCCAACTTTCCCAGCACTACTTGCTGAAGAGACTGTCTTTTTCCCATTGTTTTTTCTTGCCTCCTTTGTCGTAGGTTAATTGACTGTAGGTATGTGAGTTTATTTCTGGGCTCCCTGTTCTGTTCCATTGATCCATATATCTGTTTTTGTGCCAATAGCATGATGTTTTGATTACTGTAGCCTTGTAGTATTATCTAAGGTTTAGGAAGGTTATGCCTCCGGCTTTGTTTTATTTTAGGATTATTTGTTCTAGTTCTGTTAAAAATGTCATGGGTAATTTGATAGGGATCCACTCTTGGACATATACCCAGAGTTGTATAATTAAAAATATACATGCACCACTGTGTTCATTTCAGCACTATTTACAATAGCAAGACACAGAAACAACCTAAATGTCTTTTGATAGATGGATAAAGATGTCTTTCTCAGAAGAAGAAAGATACCATATTATATCCCTATATGAGGAATCTAAAATCTGACATAGATGAATATATCTATGAAACAGAAAGAGACACAGACATAGAGAACAGACTTGTGGTTGCCAAGTAGGGACAGGAGAGAGGAATAGTGGGGGAGTTTGGGATAGCAGATGCAAACTAATATATATAGAATGGATAGACAACAAGGTCCTACTGTGTGACACAAAGAACTATATTCAGTGTCCTGTGATAAACCAAAATGGGAAAAAATATGAAAAATAGTATATATATGTATGACTGAGTCATTTCAGGTTAAGTGACAAGAGGGGTTTGAAAGTCACAGAAATTAGCACAACATTGTAAATCAATTATATTTCAATAAAAAAAATTTTTAAGTACCTTGAGGGGAAAAAAAGATTTGCTTGGATCATGAAATGAGACGGGGAATTAAATTCATTTTTCTTGTTCTCTAGAAGAATTTGTGTAATGTTGGAGATATTTCTTCCTTGAGTATTTGGTAGAATTTATCATTGAAGCCAACATAATTTTTTATAAGAAGATTTTTAATTACAAAGTCAATTTCTTTAAGAGTATTAGAACTCTCCATTTTAATTTTTAAATTTCTTCTAGCTATGCTTTTCTAGGAATTTCTTCCCTCTTTTTTTCTTGGTCAGTCATGCTACGGGTTTAATCAATTTTGTCTTTTCAAAGAAGCAACTTCCGGTTTTATTAATCCTTTTATTGCATGTTTACTTTCTGTTTCATTAGTTTTTGCTTTCGTTTTTATTGAGGCTAGTTGCTGTACAAAATTATATGTTTTAGGTGTATAACATAGTGATTCACAATTTGTAAAGGTTTTATTCCATTTATAGTTATAAAATATTGGCTGTATTTTTGTGTTATAGATTTTAGTGCTCTTATCTTTATTATTTTGTTTTTTCTACTTTTGAGGGTGGAGGAGATCATATTGCTATTAAGGTGCAGTTCTACCTCTTCACTCACTCTTCCAGATCAGTGAATAAGAGAGGAGAATCTCATTCCCTCTGGTTTTCTGGTCAATCCACGTCTTGGATTGGACATTTCTTAGAAGGTTGTGTAAAGTTGTCTAAGATTTGTTCACATTTTGAAAATGTGTTCAAATGTTAATCCTACTTCCATGTTAGCAAAAGTCCCTCTCAATATGATTGTTACAGAATAATCTTTCTGATTGTCTAGCAGTAAAATAACAAAGCTGAACTTTCAGTTTTACTATGAGAGTAAAATGAAGTTATTTAAATAAAAACACTTTGAAGAAAAGATGGAAACAGTACTGATACAAGTATTCTTGTTCTCATCACTGCTGTTGTTTTGGGCTTACCAAATGTTAAATTTATCCAAAGTTCCCTCAACCATTTGCAGTAATTTACAATTGAGAGAAGATTCCCCAGAATCACTAGTAGGGAGACCAAAATTTCTGCAGCTTCAGCACTGGTAGTGTGTATCTCATTGTTGTGTACTTAGTTCTAGTTCTAGTTCCAACCAGTAATCTAAAATCCAAGAGGCTGGGCAAAGGATTTTATTAATAGAATACTCCTAGGTTTCTCTTGGGTCGAATACCTTTTTAAAAATCAATTAATTTAGTATACAATGGGCTGTGATCTAAGTTCTGAAAAAGTTAAGTTGACTGAGGCAATTACTAGTCTCAAAAACTGACAGTTTTTATTGAGGTCCTAAAACTGTTTCATCTCAAAGTGTGAAATTTGTGTTGCTTAAGAGAACAGACTCTGGAATGGGAACACCTTAGTATAGATTGTAACTCCTCCAATTCGAGATGTGTAATGTCAGTTTCCTCAACTGAAATTGAAGTAACAATACTATCTCAGAGGAGCTGTGAGATTAAATGAGCTATTCCATGTATAGATTTTAACATTGCATACGGGACATAGTAGGCTCTCAGAATATGCTTTAAGAGTAAATGAAAAGTCTTTTTGTAGAAAGAAGAACTGAATATATTGTAGTAAAAATATTATAAGAGACATACAGAATCAAAGGAACATTTAGAAAATGCTCCTGCTGACTAGGAGTTGGAGTGAGAGTTCATGTTGGTGATGATCTTGAAAGTGGGGTGGAATTGTAGTAGCTATACTTGGGACAGAGGATATTCGTAGTTGGGTGACAACCTGTATGATCAAATACTGGAAGTGGGGGATCTGGGAGCTAGGCAGAAAAGCATAGTGATTTTAAAGAATAATGAGTTATCTAGAGAGTAGAAACATTGAAAGAGTTTGCTATTCAATGCTCAGTATTTTGACATCATGTTTGTGTGTTCTGGAGGGCTTCCCTGGTAACTCAGCTGGTAAAGAATCCCCCTGCTGTGTGGGAGACCTGGGTTTGATCCCTGGGTTGGAAGATCCCCTGGAGAAGGGAAAGGCTACCTACTCCAGTATTGTGGCCTGGAGAAGTCCGTGGACTATATAGTGTATGGAGTCGCAAAGAGTCAAATACGACTGAGCAACTTTCACTTTACACTTTTTGAGAGCCATTAGAGACTTAATCCTGCATTTTTAAATTGTTTCTATGGCAGTGGATCAGAAAAGGGAGAATTTGGAAAAAGGAAGACCTATAAGGAAGATTTTGCAATAACCTAGGCAAAAGAAGATAAATGGCAAAAAGCATTACAACAGTAAAATAAAAATTGGCCATGAATTAACTAGTAAAGGATGATAGGTGAAGGAAGAGTTCAAAGCAGATTCTGAGATTAAGTCTGAATGATTGGGACAATGTAATTGTGATATAGTTTGCAGATATAATGAAAATGAAGCAGGTTATAAGGGAAAAGTATAATTATGGTTTGGGACATATTGAATTTTATGTGGCAGGAAGGACAGCCAGCTGAAAATGTCAGCTTGAGGTAGTATGAGCTATAAATGTTTATTTGGGAATTATCTGCATGGAAGTGATTATTGGAATCCTGGGAGTGAATCAACTCAAAGTGTGGAGAGAGAAAACTATTTAGAGCAGTACCTAGAGGAATATATGCTTGTATCAGTGGAAGAAGGAGAAACAGCCAAAGAGAACCAGTCATAGTCAGAGGGGTAGAGTAGAAAAAGTGGAATAGAAATTTTTGTTTTTTTTCCAGTCACAAAGTTGTGTCCAATTCTTTGCAACCCTATGGACTGCAGCACGCCAGGCTTCCTTGTCCTTCACCGTCTCCCAGAATTTACTCAAAACTCATGTCCATTGAGTCGGTGATGCCATCCAGCCATCTCATCCTCTGTGGTCCCCTTCTCCTCCTGCCCCCAATCCCTCCCAGCATCAGGGTCTTTTCAGATGAGTCAACTCTTCACATGAGGTGGCCAAAGTATTGGAGTTTCAGCTTTAGCATCAGTCTTTCCAATGAACACCCAGGACTGATCTCCTTCAGAATGGACTTGTTGGATCTCCTTGCAGTCCAAGGGACTCGTCAAGAGTCTTCTCCAAAACCACAGCTCAAAAGCATCAATTCTTCGGCGTTCAGCTTTCTTGACAGTCCAACTCTCAATCCATACATGACCAGTGGAAAAACCATAGCCTTGACTAGACGGACCTTTGTTGACAAAGTAATGTCTCTGCTTTTGAATATGCTGTGTAGGTTGGTCATAACTTTCCTTCCAAGGAGTAAACGTCTTTTAATTTCATGGCTGCAATCACCATCTGCAGTATTTTTGATCCCTGAGTTGGGAAGATCCCCTAGAGAAGAAAATGGCAACCCCTCTAGTATTCTTCCCTGGAGAATCCCATGGACAGATGAGCCTGGTGGGCTATAGTCCATAGGATCTCCAAGAACTGGACATGACTAAAGTGACTTAGCATGCACACAATCAGATGGTTAATAAAAAGTAAGAAATTACATCCTTCATGTTTCTTACTAGTCTTCATCACAGGAGCAATAAATATACAAATCTTAATTTGTATATTTGTGAGGTTGATGATTTTAATTGTTTAGCATTAACATCCTTTTGTCAAATGGGGACATCATTGGTCTTTTTAAGTAAGCTGTGTGGCAAGAGTGGTTTCCTTATTAAACTCAAATGATAATAAGGTAAATAATTGTTCTCCTTTCATCTTATTTTATAAGGCTTCTATTTGCCTCTATAGCCAGCACTCTTGCTAGCAATATTTAAAGTCCAGAAAGTTTTAGTAGTTTTCTTTATCAGTTCAGTTCAGTCACTTAGCCGTGTCCAACTCTTTGCAAACCAATGGACTGTAGCATGCCAAGCTTCCCTGTCCATCACCAGGTCCCGAAGCTTACTCAGACTCATGTCCATCGAGTCGGTGATGCTATCCAACCATCTCATCCTCTGTTGTCCCCTTCTCCTCCCGACTTCAGTCTTTCCCAGCATCAGGGTCTTTTCCAGTGAGTCAGTTCTTCCCATCAAGTAGCCAAAGTATAGCATCAGGACTGATTTCCTTTAAGATTGACTCGTTGGATCTCCTTGCAGTCCAAGCGACTCTCAAGAGTCGTCTCCAGCATCATAGTTCAAAGCATTAATTCTTCAATTTTCAGTTATATTAACCTCCAAAGTTACCATCCATTCAGTTCAGTTGCTCAGTTCAGTCAGTCAGTTCAGTTGCTAAGTCATGTCCAAATCTTTGCGACCCCATGGACTGCAGCACGCCAGGCTTCCTGTCCATCACCAACTCCTGGAGCTTGCTCAAACTCATGTCTATCAAGTCAGTGATGCCATCCAACCATTTCATCCTCTGTCGTCCCCTTCTCCTCCTGCCTTCAACCTTTTCTAGGATCAGGATCTTTTCCAGTGAGTCAGTTCTTCCCATCACGGGGCCAAAGTATTGGAGCTTCAGTTTCAGCATCAGCTCTTCCAGTGAATATTCAGGACAGAATTTCCTTAGGATTCACTGGTTTGATCTCCTTTTGGTCCAAGGGACTTTCAAGAGTCTTTCCCAACAACACAGTTCAAAAGCATCAATCCTTCAGCACTCAGCTTTTTTATAGTCCAACTCTCACATCCATACATGACTGTTGGAAAAATCATAGTTTTGACTAGATGGACCTTTGTTAGCAAAGTAATATCTCTGCTTTTTAATATGCCGTCTAGGTTTGTCATAGCTTTTCTTCCAAGGAGCAAGCGCTTTTTAATTTCTTGGCTGCAGTCACCATCTGCAGTGATTTGGAGCCCAAGAAAATAAAGTGTGTCACTGTTTCCATTGTTTCCCCATCTATTTGCCATGAAGTGATGGGACTGGATGCCATGATCTTAGTTTTTTGAATGTTGAGTTTTAAGCCAGCTTTTTCACTCTCCTCTTTCATCAAGAGGCTCATCAGTTCCTCTTTGCTTTCTGCCATAAGGGTGGTGTCTTCTGCATATCTGAGGTTATTGATATTTCTCCCGGCAGTCTTGATTCCAGCTTGTGGTTCATGCAGCCTGCCATTTCACATGATGTATTCAGCATATAAGTTAAATACACAGGGTGACAATATACGGCCTTGATGTACTCCTTTCCCAATTTGGAACCAGTCTGTTGTTCCATGTCCAGTTCTAACTGTTGCTTCTTGACCTGCATACAGATTTGTCAGGAGGCAGGTAAGGTGGTCTAGCATTCCCATTTTTTTGAGAATTTTCTGCAGTTTGTTGTGATCCACACAGTCAAAGGCTTTGGTGTAGTCATAAAGCAGATGTTTTTCTGGAACTCTCTTGCTTTTTCTGTGATCCAATGAATGTTGGCAACTTGATCTCTGGTTCCTTTGCGTTTTAAAATCCAGCTTGAACATCTTTAAGTTCATGGTTCACATACTGTTGAAGCCTTGCTTGAAGAAATTTGAGCATACCTTTGTTAGCATGTGAGATGAGTGCAAAAGTTACCATCAGAAAATATGATCGTTACCAATAAAAGAAAATGACATGGTTTTGAGAATAATAAAAGCTTAGCATAAAAATCCTATTTTGAGTCTCTGTTTTGCTGTCATCATTGTTGTTTTAAGTAGCTGAACAGGAGGTAAAGACCAAGTAAATGGTTAAGATTTAAAACGCACTGTTCCATACTCCCATGCATCTAACTGACCTAATAATATTCAAAAGTAGTCATCACTAATTAGAAGATATTTTGAGCAAATCCAAATTACATACTAATGTGTGCTATTGCTACCAACCCCTGATGTCTGTATCTGTTTTGCCATCATTAAATCTAGGTAAGAAGTAGGTTTGAATATGGTTATCACTCCACTAAAATGGATATGATTCAGTTCAGTTCAGTCGCTCAGTCGTATCCGATTCTTTGCGACCCCATGAACCCACAGCACACCAGGCCTCCCTGTCCATCACCAGCTCCTGGAGTTTACCCAAACTCATGTCCGTTGAGTCGGCGATGCCATCTAACCATCTCATCCTCTGTCGTCCCCTTTTCCTCCTGCCTTCAATCTTTCCCAATATCAGGGTCTTTTCAAATGAATCAGCTCTTCACATCAGATGGTCAAAGTGTTGGAGTTTCAGCTTCAACATCAGTCCTTCCAATGAACACCCAGGACTGATTTCCTTTAGGATGGACTGGTTGGATCTCCCGGCAGTCTAAGGGACTCTCAGGAGTCTTCTCCAATACCACAGTTCAAAAGCATCAATTCTTCAGCGCTCAGCTTTCTTTATAGTCCAATTATAGACCACTGGAGAAACCACAGCCTTGACTAGACTGACCTTTGTTGACAGAGTAACGTCTCTGCTTTTTAATATGATGACTGTATTATTATTATTTTTGCCTCTCCTTGTGCCTTGTGGATCTTAGTTCCCTGACCAGGGAACAAACTGGGTGCCTACAACGAAAGTTCAAAGTCCTAACCAGGGAATTCCTGACTACAGTATTTTAAAAACTATTATTTTGATCTCTCCATTACTAACAATTTATGCTACAGTTAGACTTCAAAATACATTATTTTGATCTACTCAGAAAAGAACCACATTTGTAGATGATTGCACTGGGGGAAAATTTTTTTTAGGATTTGAGAGTTGTATAGATATTTAGCCTTAAGTATTTAAATACTTTAAAATTTGCATCAGTGTAGCTCTTGGCCTGTTCTTATGTATAGGGTTAAAATCTTGCCTGTCTGCCTCTTTGTCAGGCGGATAGCATGGGCTACAGCTGAAGATAATAGCTTAAGATTCATGTCTCCTTTCTTAGAGGTTACAGTTGTCTTGAAGTGACAGTTTTGAAGGACCTAAACTGACATCAAAGTGTTCAAATGATCTGATTAGGTCAATTAATGTTAATTTTCATTTTCCAGTAAATTATTTTAATGTTTTCCTCTTTTCTTTTTTTCTAGCCAAGTCCTATACCAAGTCCTGTTTTGGGACGAAAGCCGAATGCTAGTCAGTCGTTACTTGTTTGGTGCAAAGAAGTTACCAAAAACTATCGGGGAGTGAAAATCACCAATTTTACTACATCGTGGAGGAATGGTTTATCTTTTTGTGCAATATTACACCACTTTAGACCAGATTTAATGTAAGTAGAAAAACTTTCCATTCCTATAACTATTTTGCTAATAACAGTTCTTTTTAAATAACAGCATAAAATAATTTCTTATCATGTGTCCTGAAATACTTGATTTTTTTATTACCCATATCTCAGAACAGTTTTTCCTTCTTGATGCTAAAAAACCATTTTTTTCTGTTTCCAAAGAGCTTATTTTTTCCTTAATCTCATATAAAAACGGACTTCAAGTTACTATGAAAAATGTGTGTGTGTTAAAATGAGACAAATAAGCTTGTTGCTGTTTATATGCTGACAACAAAGAATTATCTCATGATGAATTTGGTTGTCAAGACTAGTTGCTGGTCACCTGCCTTAGCTTCTCTTTTAAATGGAAAGCTTCAGGCATTGGAACTTGTAATCACTGTTTTTATTTATTTATTTCCTTAATTTTCCACTCTATTAGTTTTGTTGATTGAATTGCTGTGAAATTGCTAGTTACTCTTTGTGGTGTTACTGAATGTCAGATTCTAAGATTCAGTTTGTTGTAAAAACAGCTGTTTTTATCAATTACTGTATGTACCTACTGTGCCATTTTCTCCCTCAGTGACTACAAGTCTCTGAATCCTCAAGACATTAAAGAGAACAACAAAAGGTAAGAATTGCCAAAGGGAAAAAATGCATAGTTTCAATTTTGCCTCCTCTGCAGGCTTTTATTAATTTGGGAAAAGTGAGGTTGTTTTGTGAGGTCCTAACTATAGCTCACAGAAGGTAGTCTGTTTCCTGCAGTTCAAGTAGGATGCATGGTTTATTCTAGTTTGTCATGGCCTTTAAAAATCACAAATGCCAGCCTGGCATCAGATGATAATAGTGCGTAAGAGCTTCATTAACTGTTAAGTATTTGTTAAGGCATGTTGCTTTTATTTAGCTTTTTAGCAAGATTTAGTTTTTAAAAAGTGCACCTCGAAGAACTGTTGTGCTGCAAGTTCAGAAAAAGCCATCGGGAGGGGATCAAAGCAGGAGCCTGATGAGTGTGCAAAAGAATGCATGTGTTCCCAGAGGCAACAAGATATGAACACTGCTTCTTTTCTCTTTTTTTTTCCATTTCCCCCTCCCTTTTCTGGTAAACTGTGTAGTTTTTTCCACATAACTAATGTACTGAGGTCAGAGCTTCCCAATTGGTTTGCGGAAAATGTTGATCCTTTCATTCTTGAGAGTAGCTGCATAGGGCTGAGTGGGTAGAGCCCTTTGGGCCAGCCGACTGTGGCTGCAGGCTGACTTAACTATGTACTCCCAAAATGCAGCACAATATTATAGTTTTCTGTGTGTGCCACATGTAAGAAAGGAGGACGCACGTAACTGAGCATATTGCAGGCACTCATTTAATGTTTTTTTTTTCTGCTGAATTGAATTCTTCAAGTGAAAAGTATTGTCTTAGAGCAAGAGCTGTGGATAGACTTGAGGGGATCCTCAACCATGGCTTGGGGGAAAGTTTTATTTTCTCAGTTCTTTAACTGAAATTTAGCATTTTCTTCAGTTATAAATTTAGACATACCACTGTGAATTTAGACGTAACAAATCACTGTAGTATTAGCTATCTCTGAGACTCTTTAACCTTTAGAATCTCAGATATTTTCATATCACTTTACAGTTGCAAACATCTACAACTACCTTTTAAGCTCATCACTTCTTCATAATTGTAGTACTTGGTACATCCATAAAGAGTACGTTTATTGTTTCTCAAATTCCATTTCCTATAATATTTTCAAATATTTATTTTTCAATAATTGGTTTATTTTGTAATCATATGTATTTTATGCACATTAAAGCATTATTCTGAGAAGGGGTTCATTGCCCCCAAAATTAATGGGACAAAGTGATTAATAACCTCTAGGTTAAATGTTTTAATTTATTTTAAATAATTAAAACCGCAAGTGATAAAAAGACTATGAAGGGAAACTTGATAGAAGTTCAATCAATAGGTGATAATTTAAATCAATTTTTTCTTACTTGTGTTGCTCTCTAAAGCCAAAAATTTATATTTCCATTAAAAAAATTGTTGTTTATTTGCAAATGCATGATGCTGGCCTTAGAGAAATACATTTAAAATCAGTGTTTTAAATTGAAATATGCTACCAGAAAAGGTAATCTTTAAAAGTCAGTATAATTTTCTTTATAGGAATCATGCATCAAAATAAGTCATTGTCATGAATTATTTCTTATATGATTTTGAGGAACTTGTGTCTATTAAAGCAAAATGCCTTGTTTTTCATCAGTTAACTTATATGGTTAGCCCACTGTATCTGTGAATGCAGAATCCTCAGATACAGAAGGCTAACTGTACTCCACCATTTTACGTCAGGGACTTGAGCATCCCTAGATTGTGTTATCTGCAGGGGGTGTTGGAATCAATCCCCGTGGATACAGTAGACAGCTGTTTCCTAAAATGCAGTTCTTTACCTGCATTTTCTTGCATTTGAATAAACTCATTTAGATGCAGATAAGACCATTATAAAAGAAACCATTATTATTTTTTATAAAATGAAGCTTTCAAGTTACTGCTTAAAATTTTGAAAAACAGTTTTTATTTTACCTAGTTATATATTTTTTAAGAGTATAAGGAATTTTATTAGGGCGTAAGTTGTACTTCTTTATGTTATTTTTTTCAGAAACTTAATGATGACCATACTTTGGATTTACATATTACTACAAAGAGAAGTATATCCCATAAAATCTTCTCAAATCTTAAAGAGCAGATAATTATAGCTTTTGAAAGAATTTTAATTTAGTTGGTCCTATTCACTGCACAATTCAATACATAATTGTTGTTATACTTTCCTTTTCATCACTTTGCAACTTCTTACCTGATATCTACATTGAATATCAGTTGCTACCTGCAGATTTATTTCCAGCTTCACATGGTTCTTCCCGATAACCCCATCTGCCCTTAATTGGACTTAAAACAGGACAAGAAACAATGCTTGTGTCTTAAGTTCCATGCAGGCAGATGCATAACATAACCGGCAGTGACTCCTTACCAATTAAATAACATTTAACAATGAATAAGATAATTTTCTGTGAAAGACCTTTTTTCCTCTAACACCAACAGCTAAGACAGTAGATGACTGACCATTGCAGAAGAGGTTAAAATTCCTTTATAAAGTCCTGACCTCACTTACAAGAAACCTGGTTTGTTTTTAAATGTTTTTTAACTGCAATTAGTGTGCATAAAATGAATTGCCACATGAAGCAAAACACCAGCAGGAGATTCCTCACGAGGAAGCAAATCATTTTCCCAGGTCTGTAAAAAGTGCTGAATAAACAAGGTACTTACCTGTGACATCTGATCTTAACCAGTATGTGAGTGTTTTAGATAATTGGAAAATGTTTAGAATACTGCCTGTGGTGCTTTTCCTGATGGTCTGCAATTGATGTCTGTCAATCAAGTTGTCAGGATCCGTGAAGAAGAAAATGACTTTAATTTTCCTAAAACATGTAAAATAACGAACAGGCCCAAACATGCATACCAACTGAGCCATTCTCTCGAGTCAATATTTTGAGGTATCTATATTATAAAACATAGTGCTGTGAAAATTAAAGAGGTTTTAATATAACACTTTATTTTTCATTTTCTTACTTATTCCATAATATTTATTAAACTATAGGAAGAATACAATACAAGGATTAAATTCAGAGGTAGAAATGCACTTTAACATGTATGTGCAAAAGACTAATGCCTTTTGAGTTGTTACATAATTTCCTAAACTTTTCTTTTTAGAAAAACTTTGCATTACTATCCTATATCTAGGTTGTTCCAAAGACTAGATATTTTACATCCCAAAGCAAGAATATAGCTAGAAGATCCTTACTTTTTCCAAGAGTATATCTCAGTGTTTAGCTGTATTTTTAGTGCTTCCTAGCAACACAATGTTGTTTTCAAGAGTTAGTTCAGCATAGTAATAATTAATTGTAAATTGAGAAACAGCTTTGATTCTTCAAAACTAGAAAAACCTGATGTGCCACAGTCATTTAAAGGCTAACAACAGTAATACAATGCAGCCTCACATTCTAAACTAGGTTGTCCTACTCAAAACATTTCATTCTTTCCAAAATGGATAGAGTGAAAATGCAGTCACTCTTCTCATCATGAAAATAAATCTTAATTGGGCATTTAAAAATGTTTCTCTGTTTCTAGACTTAAATAGCAGTTATTTGTATTTTATACCAGGCAATCTAAGAGTTAGTTCTTTTGGAATATCAACCCATACTTTATCGTCACAAATCACTGCAATTACATGATCACTGAAAAGAGGTTGATAGGAATAATAAAGCTCCAGATGATTTGTTTTTTCCTTATACTTTAGTTTTTTATCACAAAAATCAGGTTTTATCACAAAAATCAGGTTTTATTTTTAATTTTTAACTCTCATTTTTTGCTTGTTCTCCTTAAACTTTTTTGAGGTATCATCACCATATAATATTACATTAATTTCAAGTGTACCACTTAATAATTTGATATTTATATACACTGTGAAATGCTCACCACAATAAGTCTAGTTAACATCTATTATTTTGCTGCTTCTGCTGTTTTTAAAATGTGTAGGATAGTGGTGATGTTTTAAGTTTCTTCTAAAAATTAAAATGTATAGATTGTCTTAACTCTTCAATATATCTTCTGTTTTTCTTTCCTCTGAAGGCATATGATGGGTTTGCCAGCATTGGGATTTCACGACTACTGGAACCTTCTGATATGGTTTTATTAGCAATTCCTGACAAACTGACTGTTATGACCTATCTCTATCAAATAAGGGCACATTTCAGTGGCCAAGAACTTAATGTTGTTCAAATAGAAGAAAACAGCAGTAAAAGCACGTATAAAGTTGGAAACTATGAAACAGATACAAATAGTTCTGTTGACCAGGAAAAATTTTATGCAGAGCTTAGTGACCTGAAACGGGAGCCTCCACTGCAGCAGCCTCCCAGTGGAGCGGTCGACTTCACATCCCAGGACGACTCTGTATTTGTAAATGATAGTGGGGTTGGAGAGTCAGAAAGTGAACATCAGACTCCTGATGATCACCTCAGTCCAAACACAGCTTCTCCACACTGTCGCAGGACTAAAAGTGACACAGAACCCCAGAAGTCCCAGCAGAGCTCGGGAAGGACTTCAGGATCCGATGACCCTGGAATATGTTACAATACAGATTCAAACCACGCACAAGTTTCATTAGGCAAGAAGAGACTATTGAAAACAGAGACTTTAGAATTAAGTGACTTATACGTCAGTGATAAGAAGAAAGATGTGTCTTCACCCTTTATTTGCGAGGAGACAGATGAGCAAAAGCTTCAGAATCTAGACATCAGTGGTACTTTGGAGCAAGAAAAATTAGATAATTCCAGACCTGTAGAATGCAGATCAGATCCTGAATCACCTGTCAAAAACCAAGTTTATCTCCCACTCCTAAACTTGGATACCTGTACAATAGAGATGCAGACCTTGCAAAGAAAAAACGAACTTCCCTGAGGCAGACAGAGTCTGATTCAGATGCTGATAGACCCACCTTAAATCATGCAGATCATTCTGCAAAAACAGTCCAGGTAAGTGAGAATGATGAATACATAACTGTAGTAAATAGTTATTCTTTTTTTTTTTCTCTTTGTGTTCATGTGATGGTTTTGTCACTAAGTCATGTCTAACTCTTAGGACCCCATGGATTATAGCTTACCAGTCTCCTCTGTCCATGGAATATTTTGTACTCATAGAACACTTTACAAATGACTAAACATGAAGTATAATTTCCCATTGTAGAAAAAACTGAAATACACCTGCTTTTAACTTTATACTTTAAGCCTATAAATAAATCCCAATTTCAAGATTTAAGAATACAGAATGTCAGCTTTTCAAATCAAAATGTTATTAACCTATAAAAACAATATGTTACAGAATAAGTCATATTTCAGTTTTGCATTTAGTAAGAATGTCATTCTTGAGATGTATAATGCCAAATTAAAATATTTCCCATCTATAGCATTTTCTTCAAATATTTTAGTTGCATTGCAATTGGCATTTTCAGTCCCATCATTACTTCCAGTTAAAAACCCCAGTGCTTACAAATTTTTCTCCCCATGAGGGGAATATGGCACAGATTGAAACTTATAGTATTTACTATAAGGACTCTACTGCTAGGACTTCCAGAACTCTGTTGAACAACAGTGGTGAAAGTGGACACCCTTATCTTGTTCCTGATCTTAGGGGGAATGCTTTCAGTTTCTTACCATTGAAAATAATATTTGCTGTAGGCTTATCATATATGGCTTTACTATGTTCAGGTAGGTTCCTTCTATGCCTGTTTTTTGAAGAGTTTTAATCTTAAATGGGTGCTGAATTTTGTTAAAGGCTTTTTCTGCATTGATTGAGATGATTATATGGTTTTTATCTTTCAGTTTGTTAATGTGATGTATCACATTGATTGATTTGCATATATTGAATCCTTGCATTCCTGGAATGAACCCAACTTGATCATGGTATATGAGCTTTTTGATGTGTTGCTGATTTATGTATGCTAAAATTTTGTTGAAGATTTTTGCATCAATGTTCATCAGTGATTTTGGCCTGTAGTTTTCTTTTTTTGTGTTGTCTTTGTCTGGCTTTGGTATCAGGGTGATGGTGGCCTCACAGAATGAATTTGGAAGTGTTCCTTCTTCTGCAGTTTTTTGAAAGAGTTTTAGAAGGATAGGCATTAGCTTTATCAATAACCTCAGATATGCAGATGACACCACCCTATGGGAGAAAGTGAAGAGGAACTAAAAAGCCTCTTGATGAAAGTGAAAGAGGAGAGCGAAAAAGTTGGCCTAAAGCTCAACATTCAGAAAATGAAGATCATGGCATCCGGCCCCATCGCTTCATGGGAAATAGATGGGGAAACAGTGAAACAGTGTCAGACTTTATTTTGGGGGAAACAGTGTCAGACTTTATTTTGGGGGCTCCAAAATCACTGCAGATGGTGACTGCAGCCATGAAATTAAAAGACGCTTACTCCTTGGAAGAAAAGTTATGACCAACCTAGATAGTATATTGAAAAGCAGAGACATTACTTTGCCGACTAAGGTCCATCTAGTCAAGGCTATGGTTTTTCCTGTGGTCATGTATGGATGTGAGAGTTGGACTGTGAAGAAGGCTGAGCGCTAAAGAATTGATGCTTTTGAAGTGTGGTGTTGGAGAAGACTCTTGAGAGTCCCTTGGACTGCAAGAAGATCCAACCAGTCCATTCTGAAGGAGATCAACCCTGGGATTTCTTTGGAAGGAATGATGCAAAAGCTGAAACTCCAGTACTTTGTCCACCTCATGAGAAGAGTTGACTCATTGGAAAAAACTGATGCTGGGAGGGATTGGGGGCAGGAGGAGAAGGGGACGACTGAGGATGAGATGGCTGGATGGCATCACAGACTTGATGGACATGGGTCTGAGTGAACTCCAAGAGATGGTGAAGAACAGGGAGGCCTGGAGTGCTGCGATTCATGGGGTCGCAAAGAGTCGGACACAACTGAGCAAATGAACTGAACTGAAATGTTTGATAGGATTCTCCTGTGAAGCCATCTGGTCCTGTTTTGGGGGAGATTTTTGATAATAGCTTCAATTTCAGTGACCAATGGAACAAGATAGAAAGCCCAGAAATAAACCCATGCACCTACGGATACCTTATTTTTGACAAAGGAGGCAAGAATATACAATGGAGAAAAGAGAGCCTCTTCAAAAATGTATGGCAAAACAAAGACAGTATTGTAATTTAAAAAACAATGAAATAAAAATAAAACTGAAAAACAGTTCATTGTTTTGTAACAATTCAGTTTTTAAACTTAGACATTTCAGTTAAAACATGGATTGTATTTATAATTCAATGCAAATCCAACAGTTGTATTTGGAGTTAAATTATTTTTAAAATTTTATTTAATGAAAAATAAAAATAAACATGGATTAAAAAAAAAATGGTGCTGGGAAAAACTGGACAGCTATATGTAAAAGAATGAAATTGAAACACTTACTAATACCATACTCAAAGATAAACTCAAAATGGATTAAAGACCTATGTGTAAGACCAGAAACTATAAAACTCTTAGAGGAAAACATAGGCAGAACACTCGATGACATAAATCAAAGTGAGATCCTCTATGACCCACCTCCTAGAGTAATGGAAATAAAAACAAAAGTAAACAAATGGGACCTGACTAAACTTCAAAGCTTTTGCATAGCAATGGAAACTGTAAGCAAGGTGAAAAGACAGTCCTCGGAATGGGAGGAAATAATAGCAAATGAAACAACTGACAAAGGATTAATTTTCAAAATATACAAGTAGGTCACACAACTCAATACCAGGAAAACAAACAACCCAATCAAAAAGGGAGAAAAAGACCTAAACAGATATTTCTCCAAAGAAGACATACAGATGGCTAACAAACACATGAAAAGATGTTCAACATCGTTCATTATTAGAGAAATGCAAATCAAAACAACAATGAGGTATCATCTCACACCGGTCAGAATGGCCATCATCAAAAAGTCTACAAACAATAAATGCTGGAGAGGGTGTGGAGAAAAGG
Source organism: Nanger dama (assembly GCA_917880005.1). Lineage (NCBI taxonomy): Eukaryota > Metazoa > Chordata > Mammalia > Artiodactyla > Bovidae > Nanger > Nanger dama. The sequence continues at coordinate 62,218,583 of CAKJTW010000006.1, forward strand.
GAACACTCTTATACTATTGGTGGGAATGTAAATTGATATAACCGCTATGGAAAATGGTCTGGAGATTCCTTAAAAACTAGCAATACAACCTCCATATGACCCAGCAATCCCACTCCTAGGCATATACCCTGAGGAAACCAGAGTTGAAAAAGATACATATCCCAGTGTTCATTGCAGCACTATTTACAATAGCTAGAACATGGAAGCAAACCTAGATGCCCAGCGACAGATGAAGGGATAAAGAAGTTGTAGTACATATACACAATGAAATATTGCTCAGCCAGAAAAAGGAACACATTTGAGTCAGTTCTGATGAGGTGGATGAACCTAGAAATTCTTAGAGTGAAGTGAGTCAGAAAGAAGGATAAATATCGTATTCTGATGCACACAGGGCAGCAATGGAGAAACAGACAAATGGATATGGGGAGAGGGGAGGAGAGGGTGAGATGTATGGAAAGAGTAACATGGAAACATATTACTGTATGTAAAATAGATAGCCAATGGGAATTTGCTATATAGCTCAGGAAACTCAAACAGGGGCTCTGTAGCAACCTAGATGGGTGGGATTGGGAGGGAGTTTCAAAAGGGAGGGGATATATGTATACCTATAGCTGATTCATGTTGAGGTTTGACCAAAAACAAAAAAAAAATCTGTAAATCAATTATCTCTCAATTAAAAAAATAAGTTTAACAAATGTGATAGCTTTGCATTTTCTATAAACATTTCATTGTCAAGAATTTAAAGAACTGTATAACATTGTAAAGCAAGTATGCTTCATTTAAAAAATAAATAGAAAAAGAAAACAAAACTGCTGCCATAGATATTTAAAATTTATCAGTATCCTAATTTGGAAGACATCTTGTTATCAGTTATATACAAGTATAAAAATAAAACTGGGAACTTTAAAAACTGTCTTTTCCAGATTATACTGTGATTTGTTGTTCAGTTGCTAAGTCATGTCCTGCTCTTTGTGACCCCATGGATTGCAGCATACCAGGCTCCACTGTCCTCCACAGTCTCCCGGAATTTGCTCAAACCGTGTCCATTGAATCAGTGATGCTATCTAACCCTCTCATCCTGGGCAATGGCAACCCACTCCCAGTACTCTTGCCTGGAAAATCCGATGGACAGAGGAGCCTGGTAGGCTGCAGTCCATGGGATCCCAAAGAGTCAGACACGACTGAGTGATTTCACTTTCACTTTTCACTTTCATGCATTGGAGAAGGAAATAGCAACCCACTCCGGTGTTCTTGCCTGGAGAATCCCAGGGATGGGGGAGCCTGGTGGGCTGCCATCTATGGGGTCACATAGAGTTGGATGTGACTGAAGCGACTTAGCGGCAGCAGCAGCAGCAGCAGCATCCTCTGCCACCCCCTTCACCTTTGCTTTCTATCTTTCCAGCATCAGGATCTTCTCCAGTGAGTCAGCTTTGCACATCAGGTGGCCAAAGTTTTGGAGCTTCAGCTTTAGTGACAGTTCTTCCAAAGAATATTTAGGGTTGATTTCCTTTAGGACTGACTGGTTTGATCTCCTTGCAGTCCACAGGACTTTCAGAGTCTTTTCCAGCACCAGAATTCAAAAGCATCAATTCTTCAACACTCAGCCTTCTTTATGGTCCAACTCTCATTTCCATACATGGCTACTAGAAAAAACCATAGGTTTGACTATATGGATTTTTGTCAGCAAAGTGATGTCTCTGCTTTTTAATAGGCTGTCTAGGTTGGTCATAGCATTCCTTCCAAGGAGCAAATGTCTTTTAATTTCCTGGCTGTAGTCACCATCTGCAGTGATTTTGGAGCCCAGGAAAATAAAATCTGTCACTGCTTCCAGTTTTTCCCCCTTCTATTTGCCATGAAGTGATGGGACCGGATGTCATGATCTTAGTTTTTTGAATGTTGAGTTTTAAGCCAGCTATTTCACTCTCCTCTTTCACTCCCATCAAGTGACTCTTTAGTTCCTCTTCATTTTCTACAGTTAGAGTCGTATCATCTGCATATCTACCCTTTGCTATTTCTCCCAGCAGTCTTGATTCTAGCTTGTGATTAATCCAGCTCAGCATTTCACATGATGTACTCTGCATAGAAGTTAAATAAGTAGGGTGGCAATATACAGACTTGTCATACTCCTTTCCCAACTTGAAACAAGTTTTTCCATATCCAGTTCTAACTGTTACTTCTTGACCCACATACAGATTTCTCAGGAAACAGATAAGGTGGTCTGGTACTCCTACCTCTTAAGAATTTTCCACAGTTTGTTGTGATCCACACAGTCAAAGGCTTTAGCATAGTCAGTGAAGCAGAATTAGATGTGTTTTTTTTTTAACTCCCTTGCTTTCTCCATGATCCAGTGAAGAAGGCAGTGGCACCCCACTCCAGTATTCTTGCCTGGGAAAATCCCACGGACGGAGGAGCCTGGTGGGCTGCAGTCCATGGGGTTGCTAAGAGTTGGACATGACTGAGCGACTTCACTTTCATGCATTGGGGAAGGAAATGGCAACCCACTCCAGTGTTCTTGCCGGGAGAATCACAGGGACGGGGGAGCCTGGTGGGCTGCCGTCTATGGGGTCGCATAGAGTTGGACACAACTGAAGTGACTTAGCAGCAGCAGCTACAATTGTTAGCAGTTTGATCTCTGGTTCATCTGCCCTCTGAAAACCAGTACCTCTGGAAGTTTTCCTTTCACCTACTGCTGAAGCTGTCTTATGGATTTTGACTATAACCTTGCTGGCATGTGAAATGAGTGCTATTGTACAGTAATTTGAATGTTCTTTGGCATTGCCTTTCTTTGGGATTAGAATGAAAACTGACCTTTTCCAGTTCTGTGGCCATTGCTGAGTTTTCCAAATTTGCTTGCTTATTGACTGCAGCACTTCAACAACATCATCTTTTAGGATTTGATATTACTCAGTTAGAATTCTGTCACCTCTACTAGCTTTGTTCATAGGAATGCTTCCTAAGGCCCACTTGACTTCACACTGAAGGATATTCGGTTCTAGGAGAGTGACCACACCATTGTGGTTATCCAGGTCTCTAAGACCTTTTTGTATAGTTCTTATGTGTATTCCTGCCACTTCTTAATCTCTTCTGTTTCTGTTAGATCTTTACCATTTCGTTCTTTTACCATGCCCATCCTTGCATGAAATGTTCCCTTGGTATCTCTGGTTTTCTTAAGGAGATTGCTAGTCTTTCACATTCTGTTGTTTTCCTCTATTTCTTTGCATTGTTTATTGAAGAATGCCTTAATTTATCTCTCCTTACTGTTCTCTGGAACACTGCCTTTAGATGGGTATATCTTTCCCTTTCTCCCCTTGCCTTTCACTTCACTTATTTCCTAGCTATTTTTAAAGCCTCCCCAGACAACCACTTTGCCTTCATGCATTTCTTTTGTTTTTTTTGGAATGGTTGTAGTCACTGCCTCCTGTGCGATGTTAGGAACCTCCATCCATAGTTCTTCAGGCACCTTGTCTACCAAATCTAATCCCTTGAATCTATTCATCACCTCCACTGGATAATCATAAGAGATTTGATTTAGGTCATACCTGAATGGCCTAGTTATTTTACCTACTTTCTTCCATTTAAGCCTGAATTTTGCAATAAGGAGCTCACAATCTGAGCCACAGTCATCTCCAGGTCTTGTTTTTATTGACTACGTAGAGCTTCTCCATCTTCAGCTGCAAAGAACATGATCAGTCTGATTTAATTGTTGACCCTCTGGTGATGTCCATGTGTGGAGTCATCTCTTGGGTTGTTGGAAAATGATGACCACTGTGTTCTCTTGACAAAATTCTGTTAGCCTTTTCCCTGCTTCATTTTCTACTCCAAGGCCAAACTTACCTGTTATTCCAGATGTCTCCTGACTTCCTACTTTTGCATTCCAATCCCTTATGATGAAAAAGGACCTCTTTTTCTGTGTGTTAGTTCTAGAAGGTCTTTTAGGTCTGCATAGAACTATTTAACTTCAGTTTCTTCAGCATCAGTGGATTGGGCATAGACTTGGATTACTATGATGTTGAATGATTTGCCTTGGAAATGAAGATCATTCTCTCATTTTGAGGTTGCAACCAAGTCCTTCATTTCAGACTCTTTTGTTGACTGTGAGGCCTATCTCACTTTTTCTAAAGTGTTTTTGCCCACAGTAGTAAATATAATGGTCATCTGAGTTTAATTTTTCCATTCCCATCCATTTTTTTTCACTGATTCTTAAGATGTCCTTGTTCACTCTTGCAATCTCTTGTTTGGCCATCTCCTGTTTATGGACCTGCCATTCCAGATTCTTATGCAATATTGTTCTTTACAGCATCAGACTTTACTTTTACCACCAGACACATCCACAGCTGAGTTTTTTCCCTCTTGGCCCAGCTGCTTCATTCTTCCTGGAGCTATTAGTAATTTCCCTCTGCTTTTATTATATTGGACACCTTCCCACCTGAGGCTCATCTTCCAGCATCATATCTTTTGCCTTTTCGTACTGTCCATAGGGTTCTTCAGGCAAGAATACTGGAATGAGTTGCAATTTCCTTCTCCATTGGATCTTGTTTTGTCAGAACTCTTCACTATGACCCATTCATCTTGGGTGGCCCTGCATGGCATGGCTCATAGCTTCACTGAGTTAGGTAAGACCCTTCACCACAACCAGGCTGTGATCCATGAAAGGCATACTGTGACTAACAGTGTATACAATATGTGTATGACTTTATACCTTGTGAGACTATGTTCTAATAAAAATGTAATTTTAATTAACCCAGTTTTAGCCAGTAAAGATGCAGTTTCTAATCAGCATTAGTATTTTCTATAGGTAATCTCACAAAACTATTGATACAATCTTATTCCTGACCTGTATTATTTTGATGGATTGTATAACTATTGATTAGTTTACAAAAGTGGATTACATGGGTTTGAGGCGTTTTATTTGTTTTGGCTTCTAATTCTGTATCTTTGTTTTTAAGCATCGAATGTTATCCAGGCAAGAAGAACTCAAAGAAAGAGCAAGAGTTCTGCTTGAGCAAGCAAGAAGAGATGCAGCTTTAAAGGCAGGGAATAAGCAGCATACCAACGCAGCCACACCACTCTGCAACAGGCAGCTAAGTGATGTGAGGAACATTGGTTAAAAATAATATATTGTTCATTGTAATCATGGGGGTGTAAATAAGAGTAACTTATTTATATTCCTAATAAATTCTTTTTCAACAGACTATGTATACTATGGGTACTTGTTACTTTTATTGAACTGATAAATTCATACTTGTAGGAGCAGTTTGTAATTATTCCTTCACAGCAGTATTAGCTATGAGAAAAAGTAACATCTTGGATTATAATTTCCACATATATATGAATAATCTGTTTTATGTCAATTTAATTTTATAGTTTAGGTGTACTTTTTTAAGATGGTGTTTTGTCCATGGAAGTTAATTTTTTTGAAAATATTAGAGTACAATAATGATGTCAATTTAATTTATACTTTAGGTGTACTTTGTTTAAGATGGTGTTTTGTCCATGGAAGTTAATTTTTTTGAAAATATTAGAGTACAATAATGATGCTTGCTGCTGCTGCTGCTAAGTTGCTTCTGTGCGACCCCATAGACGGCAGCCTACCAGGCTCCCTGTCCCTGGGATTCTCCAGGCAAGAACACTGGAGTGGGTTGCCATTTCCTTCTCCAATGCATGAAAGTGAAAAGTGAAAGTGAGGTCGCTCAGTCGTGTCCGACTCTTCACAACTCCATGGACTGTAGCCTACCAGGCTCCTTCGCCCATGGGATTTTCCAGGCAAGAGTACTAGAGTGGGTTGCCATTGCCTTCTCCAAATAATAATGCTTACCATTTATTAAAATACTTAGCATATAGGCTAAGTGGATGTTTTAGGCACTATAGTGGATGTTTTACATAATTTCTATTTTACTTAACCTCTTAGGTAGATATTCAAACTCCTTTTAAGTAAGAAAACTGAGGCTGATTGGTAAGATAATTTGTGTAAGGTTGTAGTCAGTGTATGATGAATTCATGATTTGATTCTAAGACTTAATCAAACTCCCGAGTCAATCCTCTTTCCTATCATAGACTACCATCCCTGTGTTAAGCCATATTTTTGTACATATTTTTCTGTAGTGCCTCACAGATAATAATGAATATATAGTTAAAAAAAAAAAAGCCTTAGATTTAGGAAGACATGAACCTCTTCATGAATCTGAAAATTATGATAACCCTTCCCTACCCCAATTTTACATATACATAAAAACTGCATTTTCCTCTTTTTTTTTTTTTAATTAAGATTTATTTTTAGAGCAGTTTTAAATTGACAGCAGAATTGAGAGGAAGGTATAGAATTTTCCCCTATACCCTCTGTACCCATAGAGTAACCATCCTTTTTAATAACACTCCCTGCCAGGGTGGTATATTTGTTAAAACTGATAAATCTACATTGACACATCATTATTACCCAAAGTCTATAGCTTACATTAGGTTCACTTATTGTTATACAGTCTATGAGTTTAGACAAATGCATAACATCTATCCATCTTTATAATATCATACAGAGAATTTTCACTGCCCTAGGAATCCTTTGCATTTCACCTATTCGTCTCTTCCCCATCCTCAAAACCTCTGGGAACCTGGTAATTTCATTGTCTTTATAATTTTGTGTTTTACAGAATGTTGGTAGTTGGAACCATAGTATATTACCTTTTCTGATATGGCTTCTTTTCACTTATTGTGAAGTCGCTCAGTCGTGTCCGACTCTTTGCGACCCTATGGACTGTAGCCTACCAGGCGCCTCTGTCCATGGGGTTTTCCAAGCAATAGTACTGGAGTGGATTGCCATTTCCTTCTCCTAGGGATCTTCCCAACCCAGGGATCGAACCCTGGTCTCCCGCATTGCAGACAGATGCTTTATCATCTGAGCTACCAAGGAAGTCCTTTCTTTTTACTTAGTAATATGCATTTAAGGTTCCTCCATGTGTTTTCATGGTTTGATAGCTCATTTCTTTTAATGCTGAATAATATTCCACTTTCTGGATATACCACAGTTTATTTTTCCATTCAGTTACTGCTAGGCATCTTGGTTGTAATCAGGAATAAAGCTCTTTAATCATCTACAATGCCTTTTAAACTCATGTGGTTTTCTTTCTCCTTTTTCTATCTCCAGCCACTTAGCAACCGCCTCCCCCACCCCTCTTCCTGTTAAACATTTTTAAAGCCCTGTCCTGGACGTTGAAAATACACCTAAACAGGACAAAACAGTGTGATGGTTTGTAACTTGGTGTTAAGGGGTCATTATCAGGAGTTGAAATTATTCTCGAAACACTAGACATCACAAACACTGTCTTGCACCATCAAAATTCCTTACTTCTTGAGCTTTAGTACAATCATGGATAACATTCTGGTGATTATTTAGGGATTTTTATACACCACATAATAGCTTCTTTTTTCTATAAAAAGAGTGCTTCTTTCACAAAACCAAATGCTTATTGGCCAGTATACTTTTCAAAGGGAATCACTGTTTTTGCAATTTTTTCTACTATCTTTCTCTCTTCCTTCACCCAAAGCCTTCCCAAAATTCATTAGCAAGCATTTGAGGCCTGTGGTGTACTAGACACAATTAAAAAAACCACTTTGATCGCATTTTAATTATACCATCTCTGTCTATTTACCCAGTGTCTTGGTTTTGAGTGTTTTACTTGATGCTTGAGTTTGAAATCTCTCCCAAAAGACAAAACTGCTCCAGTGGGTAAAAGCTTTATATTTTGTTTTATTCATAAAGGGGGTTATTTGATTTTTTTTTTTTTTAAAGTACTGTCTTTAAATATTCCATCTTTGGCCTGAAAATATCCCTCACTTGTATAGACCCCAGGAGAAGGAAATAGCAACCCACTCCAGTGTTCTTGACTGGAGAATCCCAGGGATGGGGGAGCCTGGTGGGCTGCCGTCTATGGGGTCGCACAGAGTCAGACACGACTGAAGCGACTTATCAGTAGCAGCAACCATCTACAAAGCAGGTTTTTATATGACCTCAAGTTCTCAGCCCCTTGGGTACATTTCAAGGAGCACATATACTGGATCTTATGGAAAGAGTGTGTTTACTTTTTATAAGTAACAAAAACAAAAGAGACATCAAAATGTCTTCTAAAGTAGCTATACCATTTTTTTCTTTCCCATCAGCAATAAATGAGAATTCTTGTGTTTTACTTTGGGTACTGTCAGTGTTCCAGATTTTGGCCATTCTAACAGGTGTGTAGTGGTATCTCATTGCTTTGATTTACATTTTGCTGAGAATATATAATATGGAGCACTTTTTCATATGCTTATATGCCATCTGGAAATCTTTGGAGAGATGTCTGTTAAGGTCATTGATTCATTTTTTAGTCAAGTTATTTGTTTTCTTTCTATTGAGTTTCAAGAGTTCTTTGTTTCTTTTGGATAACAATCTTTTATCAGATATATCTTTGCAAATATTTTATCCATACCTGTGGCTTGTCTTCTCATTCTTTCTACATTGTCTTTCACAGAGTAGAAATTATAAATTTTAATGAAATCTAGTTTATGCATTATCTGTATCATGAATCATACCTTTGGTGTTATATCTAAAAAGGTATCACCATACTCAGGGTCATTTAGGTTTTATGTTATCCTCTAGGAGTTAGAATTGTGTCTCATATTTAGGTCTGTGATCCATTTTGAGTTAATTCTTGTGAAAGGCATAAGGTCTGTGTCTAGGTTTATGTTTTTGCATGTGCAGATCCAGTTCATCTAGCACCATTTGTTGAAAAGACGATCTTTGCTCCCTTGTGTTGCTTTTTGTTAACTCCTTTCAGATACTAGCTTAACCTCTGAGCTTGACCACCGTTTTTCATACATTTTTTCTTTTTACTTTCTTTACTGATACTTTTTTCTTTAAGTGAAGTATAGTTGATTTACAATATTAACTTCAGATATACAACATAGTAATTCAATATTTTATAGATTATGCTGCATTTAAAATTATTGTGAAATACTGGCTATATTTCTATGCTGTACAATATACAGACTTTGAGTCTTTACACAGTAATGTGATATAAAATCAATATAGTGGACCACAGTTTTATTTTCAATGAAAAAAATAGAATATTTAAATAAAATGAGAAAATACCAGAATTTATCATACATCAGTGTTTTTGTTTGAGACTTATTTTAGTTATGTGGGTATGTGTGCTTACTGGATCTTGGTACCAGATGTATTTTTAATTGTGGGTCACGATAAAAGTGTTTGAGAAATGCTAATTTAGGTGGCCATTCTTTCTAAGGAAGAAATCTTGTAGCTTTTATACCAGTCCTTTCAGTGCCTAACCATCTGTTATATCAATTTGTTGGGTCAGTAAGATATTTATTGAGTTGAGCTGAGTGTAGCAATAGAAAAGACTAAGCTTCAGGTCTTCCCTGGTTGTCCAGTGGTTAAGACTCCATGCTTCCACTGCAGGAGTTGCAAGTTCAATCCCTGGTCAGGGAACTTAAGACCCTACATGCCACAAGGTGTGGCCAAAAGACATCCCTCATGGAATATGCATTTTGGTGAGAAGAGACAGAGAATGATGAATAAATAAGTTAACTACAGAGTGTGAAAATGACTGATGTAGTAGACATACTAGAGGATAATTTGAATAGGTAGGAGTGACTTGAAGGGAGACATTTGAAGTAAGACTTGATGGGTAAGAAGGATCCAGTTAAGTGAAGAGCCAGAGAAAGAATATTCTCTTCAAAAAGAAAGTTATTTTATTGTTATTATATTTGTGATAAACTTTGTTTCATAGTTGCTTCAGGTTCTAAAAATTATGGAAAATTTATAGCTCTATATTTTGAAGTATGTTGATTTTAAATTTAGAATACTCGAGATTTAAATGATCTGTTTGCCAAGTAGATTTTAAAAAGCTATTATTTTACCTATGTATAAATTTTGCATATATTAATAATTATCATCTAATGTTTACTGAGCACTTACTTTGTGTCAAGCAGTAGTCAAAGTGCTTTCACATGGATTTTCTCATATAATCTCCACAACAATTATATGTGTTAAATATAATCTCTGTTTGATAGTTGAGAAAACTGACGCACAAACAAATTCAGTTGCCCATGGTTACACAGCTAATAAGTGACAGAGCCAAGAATAGAACCTAGACAGTTTGACTTTAAAGATTATGTTTTTAAAGCATTGTTTTATTTCTTTCTTGTTTATTTTCTGAAATCCTTGTAAAGTAGGAATAGATATTATTGTTGTATCCACTGTAGAGAAAAATGAGTTAGGAAAGGGGGTTTAAAATTACCTGGGTTTGCAACCAGTAGCAAACTAGGCTTAAAATTTGAGTATCCTGACTTTTAAGCTGTTTAGTCTTTCATTCAGTTTATTCATTTATTACTTTAAACTTTCAACAAATATTTTATTCATCTCTTCTTTTTAAGGCACCAGTAATTTTGCATACGCTTAAAATATCCCAAGTAGAACAAACTTCTAGCTAAATTATGTTAGTATGAATTCAACATCAGAAGTTAATTACTGAAATATTGCTTATTCTATGTCTGTGATATCTTACTATACCTGTAAAATCTGTAACTTGGATTTTTTAATCTTATTTACATATTTATTTATTTTTGACTGTGTTGGGTCTTCCTTGCTGTGAGGGTTTTTCTTTAGCTGCGGGAGAAGGGGGCTACTCTTCATTGCAATGCATGGGCTTAAATTTGGGTGGCTTCTTTTGTTGTGGTGCACTGGCTCTAGGGTGAGAGGTCTTCAGTAATTGCAGGTCCTAGACTCTAGAGCACGGGCTATTGGGCCCATGAGTTATGGCTCACCAGCTTAGTGGCTCTGCGTCATGCGGGATCTTCCCAGATTAGTTATCGAACCTTTGTCTCCTGCATCGGCAGGCGGATTCTTTACCACTGAGCCACCAGGGATGCCCTGTAACCTCGATTTTAAGAAACATGATGGCAGTGATGTCTCATCAAGTCGAGATGCTCTTAATACTCCTGGTAGCATGTAACTTGCCACACCCTTCTGAAAAGCAAATTGACTTCTTCAAGAAATGTTTGTTCTATTTTACTCAGTAATCCCACTAACAGATTAATATGCAAGTTCTCATCACATGTTTTTTTATAATAGTGAAAGTTACAAAATGGCAATCACTCAAAATGGAAGAATGATCAAATAAATTACAACAAATATATATATTGTATATGTATGTAGCCATTGAAAATTATTTAATAATGTTCTGAAAGAATATTGAAAGGACATAGAACAGTGTTCACAGTGTCATTTTGTACAAAGAAAGATCTAAAATAGCATATAGCATATAAAACCCATTTTGAAAGACTGTGTTTTTGTCTATACATTGAACAGTTCAGGAAGGAAAGTGATCAAAATATTAATAATATTTATCCCTAAGAGATAATATAACAAATGGCTTATAGAATTTTTCCCTTCATTCCTTCTGTTTTAAAAATGACATGTTTAGATAAATATTTTAAATTAGGGAAATTTGGGGTATCCAAAAAGGATATTTTTATTAGATTGTTTTCTTAGCATATCCAAATGTACTTGACCATAAGCTGTTTCATTTAAATTAGTGTTGTGTTTCAGTATCTCTCAGGAGTTTGTGGGGGTGGGTATTTTAAAAAGAGAGATGTAAAAAGAACTGTTCTCTTTTACAGTGATGATATTTGTTTGTGCCTAAGTCTGACAATGCTGGGAGGGATTATGGGCAGGAGGAGAAAGGGACTACAGAAGATGAGATGGGTGGATGGCATCACCGACTGAATGGACATGAGTTTGAGTGAACTCCAGGAGTGGGGGATAGACAGGGAGGCCTAGCGTGCTGTGATTCATGGGGTTGCAAAGAGTTGGACACAACTAAGCGACTGAACTGAACTGAAGTGTGAATTGAACTGAACTGAAGTATGAAGTAAATAGTGAATTCAATACTATCAATTCTATTTATACTGAGAAGACATTTGGTCACTTTATTGCACTTTTTCACACTTAACCAAAATTTTACCCTATTTTGCTTATGAAACTGTGTTTCAGACAGTCCCAAGAATACTTTGCCTCCCCTTCCTCTTTCAGGTTATCTTTTGCTGCATTATAAAACATTGGAAACCTAATTGGCATAAAATAACCATTTTATTATGCTCACAGATTCTATAAGTTAGGCATTAGGATGGGACACTGAGGGAATGGTTTATTTCTGTTGCACAATTTCAGGGGCTAGTTTTCAGCCAGAACCAGTACTTGGCCTCTCTACATGGTCTCTCTCCTTGGGCTCGATTGGGCTTTCTCACAGCACGGTGGCTGAGTCTAACAGCAGAGAATAGGTGGACTCTCTTACACCTGCTTGTGAAAGTGAAAGTGTTAGTCATTCAGCCATGTCTGAAATCTTTGCGACCCCATGGACTGTAGCCTGCCAGGCTCCTGTGTCCATGGAATTTTCCAAGCAAGAATATTGGAGTGGATAGCCATTCCCTTCTTATGTCCTAGCTTTAAAAGTCCCTTTGCCATACTGTTAGCCTGAGGAGATACAAAGCCACCCCCAGGTTTAAGTAGCAGAGAGGTAGACCTCACCACTCGATGAGAGGACTATCAAAGTCACATTGTAAGATGAGCATGTGGCATGGAAAGTAGTGTTATAGCCTCTTCTCAGTTATAGTTTAAGTTTACTTTATTTAAAAACTATTCTTTTTTAAAAGGGATGTGTGTGTATAGACCATTTTAAAAGTCTTTATTGAATTTGTTACAGTATTGCTTCTGTTTTATGTTTTGATTTTTTGGCTGTGAGGCATTTGGGATCTTAATTCCCTGACCAGGGATCAAACTCGCACCCCTTGCTTTGGAAGGTGAAGTCTTAACCACAGGGAAGCCCTTAAGCTCACTTTTAAAACTTTCTTGCACATTCTACTATTATTGTTTTTCAAATAAGTCAAGCCCTATATTGATGTGTTGTGAAGAACATCAGTTCCATGAACTCAATAGTACATCTTGGAACTGTTGCTCTAGTTTTGATATTTGTTACTCTGTGGACCTTATAGCAAATATTGAAATTATTTAAGAAAGAAAATGTAAAATATCAAGTCTTAAGTCCAATTTTACAAAAGAAATTAGACCTTGCCATTGCTTTTCAGATTTTCAATTTAGTATACAACTTGATAATCTCTTTTCCAGTGACATAATAGTTTTCTTAATCATTTTATCATTTCTGGTATTCATATCAATTGAAATTATTTGCAGTGCTGTCCGTATTTTGGAAATCTAGTATGGCCAACTTGGCTGACAAAATTAAAAGGGAAAATACCAAATTTCGTCTCTGGAGCAACTGAGTATGAGTTAAGTGATACTAAAAGTAGAAATTACTTAATCTTTCTAAATCTGTTTTTCCATTTGTGATATGGAGGCAAGTTTGTTTTTTTTTTTTTTCTTTCTCCTGTGTGACATTCAAATTAATTGGTATCCACGGTGGAATAGGTAAGGGAACCATGACTAATGCCATCCCTACTTCAGTGTCAGCATCCTTTTCAATCTGAAGAGGTTAAGACTTCTGGTAAATAAAAAGCAGGTCTAACTAAAAATAGAAAAATCTGGCATCTAATTTAGTGAACTGATTGCTACTATTTTCACTTCCTTATGCTCTTTAATTTGTGCCTTAATTTACCATGCTCTTATTTTTAAATTATCTTGCCCTTTATAATGTATACTTTGGTACTAAGAGTCTAGATGCTGGCATGGAGATATATATTTTTTGATACCTATAGGTGCCCACTGCTTTTTGTGTTCTTAGTTTAACAGAGTTCCTGGGAGTTAAAAAGAAAAAGTTAGTAGTACCCTGGAGTGACCCCAAGTCTTAGACACTCTAACCTTAAATCTTCAAGAGTTGTGTGAAAAAGTTACTTACTACAGATTTAGGACTTCTTCAGCAATGTCTTTTATCCTTCTAAACTTCGTTTCTATACAACTAACCTAGGATCTACTGGTGAATACTAGGAAGAATGAGTGGAGCTATTTTAATAATGGATGTTAGAGTACCTAAATAGAAGCATAATTGTATGGGGCAGTGTCCATGTACTCAGTAAAACTTATCCGCTTTAGAGGGATCTAGTTTGTATCTAGTTCTGGACTGAGAGAATTTACAGAGGATTCAGAGAAATGTTAAAGGATTGAAAGCAAAGATATACTTTTAAGGAAAGACAGGCTTACGAAACATGAAGAACTGGGAAATAGTTTAAGTACTAATTCGAGTATATGAAGGCTCAGATTCTTTCTGGTAACTGTCCTACCTACCCAAGAGTAATAATCTTCCAGACTATTCAACATGGCCTCATAAAGTTCCTGCAAATCCTACCCCGTCCTTTTCTAGGCTCATTTCTCACCTCTCTCCCATTTTTCACTCTACAGTCTAGCTCTATAAATTGCTTAGACAGAATGTGGCATCATGCTCTTTCGTTCCTGTATCAAGCATTTGCTGTTCTCCTTGAAATGCCTTTCTTCCCTTGTTAAGAAAATCACTTCTGTGAGTACCTCTGTCAGAGGCTTCTAGGAGCAAAGAAATTATTCTTCCTGTATCTTTTTCTGTCGTATTGTATATATCACTACTGTCACATTTATCCTATGTTATTATCTAATTATCTCTTTCTTCCCTCAACTGTGAGTTATTTAAAGTATAAGAACTGTGTATTCCCAGCACCAAATATTAAGTCAGTGTTTGATGAAAAATGAAGGGAGGGAATAGTGACAGTCTATCATATCTTCTGAGTGTCAACTAATAAAAACATGAGCTTAAATATGAAAAATTGGAGTTGCTGTAAGGAGTTGCTTGGTAAACAGGGGAAAAGATCAACTCTCTGAAGGTCTTTAGTGCAGAACTGATTATCATTGATCAGAGAAAGTTAAAAGGTTCTCCTCTCTCAAATTGGTTACAGATATGACATTTGCCACTGCGAGACTCAGGGTTCCCTATATCATTCACATCTTCCTGTTCTTGAATCCTACACTATGATACCTTCCTTTCTTGTTATGGTGTGGACACACCAGTCTGACACTACCTACTCTCCCCATATTCTGGGACCTCTCAGGAGAGACTGGGCTTCCCTTGTGGCTCAGCTAGTAAAGAATCCACCTGCAGTGCAGAAGACCTGGGTTCCATCCCTGGGTTGGGAAGGTCCCCTGGAGAAGGGAAAGGCTACCCACTCCAGTATTCTGGCCTGGAGAATGCCATGGACTCTATAGTCCATGGGGTTGGAGAGTCGGACACGACTGAGCGACTTCCACTTCACTTCACTTCACTCAGTAGAGGTTGGCTCCCAACTCTGCCTTGAATCGCATCACTCTAACCAAACATTCCTTCATAAAATTAGTAGCTTTAGATTGGCAGGCTAGGAAATAGATTCTAAGACACTGAGGATAACTCTTGATAATTACCACATGGATCCTCGTGTACAAACTCTACTTTGGGAAATATTTGAGCTATAATTTCTCTTAAAGGGAACTCACAAATGTAGATACTATAAACCTTAAAATTTTTCTTAATTTTTGTCAAGACTACCATTGCATGTTTTAATGAGATTGTGCTACAAGTACAGAATGCATTTAGGTCTTTTTAGGGAAAGTAGTAGTTTACGTTAGTCATTGTATCTCTGTGTTTTAAACATTTGTTTAACCTGTTTCAGGTATTTCCTGAAATCGTTTTTCTATAGGAGACAGATTTCGTTGCTCTGAGCTCTGTGATTTATATTTCTTTGCTTTCTATTTCTTTTGCCCTATGAAGATTTTTGTATGTTACATTTTACTAATATAAATTTCAGGTGTGATATTTGTTTTGTGCATTATTTTTCACATATACTTAAAATAATTTTTTTCAAAGTTTAACTCAGGGTTTTGACAAGTGCAATAGTCTAGCCATTATATAGCCAAAAGAGCTTCCTTGATTATATATTTAAACTTAAACTCTGAGAAAAACATAATAGCTTTTTTCAAGAAAATAATTTCCTTTTTATTATTTTTCTTTATTACTCAGTTCTCCCAAACACTTTCTTCTTAAGAAATGCATAAACAGAATTTAAGGAGCTAATCTATTTCAAAATAATCTTTTGCTTATTACTTATAACATTGGAATATAGTTGCTTAAAAATGTTTTATAAATCCACCATGACACTTAGTAATACTCATGTAATTATATTTTAGCTGAAAGAGATGTTTGCATTGATATACTAAAGTTTAGGATCAGTACACTCTAAGAATAAGGAATGACAGTCCTGCTACCCACACTGCTTGGAGGTGTTATTAGGATCTGAAGCACTGTGAACCTTATAGAAAAAGGATGCTGTATAGGTTTAATTATACCTTTAAGTTTTAAGAGAGAATAAAATCTATTTTATAAATAGAAAGTCTAAAAGGAGAATTGGGAATGATTCTTCATTTTAATTAGTCTAATCACTTAACAGTCAGTGAATTTGTAAGTATGTTCATTTTTCGATCATAAATTATGTAACGTAAGAATGTGGTTTGCAGACAGTTATTAGGTACTTGGAATATTTTTTTAAAAGAAAGATCAGCAAGAAATCACAACATTATTATAATTCATACTTGAAGTTTTTGCCCTAATATTTAATATGCAAGCATAGTAAGTGGCTCGTTAAAATAGTCATAGAAGCCCATCTTCAGTTCAATCGCTCACTCGTGTCCTTTGCAACCCCATGAACTGCAGCACACCAGGCCTCTCTGTCCATCACCAACTCCTGGAGTCCACTCAAACCCATGTCCATTGAGTCGGTGATGCCATCCAACCATCTCATCCTCTGTGTCCCCTTCTCCTGCTGTCAATCTCATCTTCACTTAGCAGGATCAAACTGCAAGTTAGCAGCGAATTCTGAAAGGTTTGTAATATTTGTCTTTAAAGGTTTGCAGGAATACTTAACTCTTCAAAAGAAAACTGTGTATATGAGAAAGGAATTTCAGTTTGGACAGTCCTTAATTAACTATAAAGATCAGTAATCAAAAAAAGATATAGAAATTTTTGTTGTTTTTTTACTGGTCCTTAATAGTGAACCCTAAGGGCCTATTTGGTAAGAACCAAAAGAATGCAAACTGCTCTTTACTGAACTGAAACTTTAAAAGGTATTTTGTTGATATGAAGGGTGGGACATCAACTTTATACTTTTGATGATAATTGGAAAATACTGACTTAAATGGGCGTAGTCTGCTGTGCTGATAATTATAGCAGATTTAGATAAGATTACTAGATCTTTCCAGATAAAGAAACAGTTACTATCCAGCTGGTAAAAAGCACTAAATCTCATTTTGATAATCTCTGATAGAAACTTTCCTTATAGTTTTCATGTATATTTGTGTAACAGAAGTATGTCTCCTCATAAAAATATATATAAGATTAAGCTTATATGTTTATGAGTATTGGTTGTGTTACATTTAAATGGCTAGCTTCTAGGAATCAAGCTTTAAACTTAAGGTCAAGCTAAAATTTTAATTTTCCCTAATTATACACATTATTCCATTATGAGGAAGAAGTAGGTAACTTTGCATTTATAATTTTAAAAGAACATCAGTTTTATAAAAAGAAACCTAAAACCTTTAATAATGTAGAGAGTAAGAATTTGTCTTATTTACAGATTTTTATTCTCTGTATAAGCTGGAATGTCTACACCCAGGGCACAAAGATAAAAATATATTTCTTATTTCTTACTGTAACACAATTGACAGAAGATTAATGTACATAATCCCTTTTAGACCAGTAAGGCACTTAAAATATATAGCTTATCTTTTTATAGTTGCATTTTATAGGAGAATGCCGATGTTCTTCTGTATTCAGCATAAATGCTTCTATACAGGGCAGTGGTTTTTATTCATTATGATTTAAATAATAGTTTATTATGTCTAAATTTAAGTTGAAGTCTGCTGTCCTGACAAAGGTTACTAGACTTCTTAGAAAACATACTGTTACCTTGCTCGCATATCTTCAAAGTCATACAAAATACTAGCATTGTTGGGGAAAAAACTCAAGCATCTTTTCTATTATGTGGCCGCAAACCCCTAGTTTCAAAAGTCTTATTTATTTGAGACTGCGTGAATACAAGAAGCTAGGGCTAGGTATTTTAACATCAGGAACACTCCTTTTATGTGACTGTTAATGGCCATAGACGTTTGCCATATGGCTGTTCAGTGCAGTGTTGAACATCCCAGGATGATATCACCATTACTAAGAGCTGTATTTTATGTTGCCTGTTCTGATATTGCTCAGCATGCACAAGAGTAGTTTAAATCTTGATTCATTTCAATTTTCTTTTGTTCTCCTTATCATGTTCTGGCTTTCCCAAGGATATATGCCTTGAATAAAAAGTCACATGTGCATTACTAATTGTGTGCTATTGTATTTACAGTTCCTAGTGGTGGCACTGTGAAGCTACTAATTCCTTTGCTTCACTTGATGTAAAATAATCTGAGTGTCTTTGATAGCAGTGAAACAGTATTAATTGTTTTGTACATTTCTTGGTCACTCTTCTTAGGTGGTCTTCATAATCTATTAGAACTTTCAGCCAGATTTTTGTAATGTCATGCCTCCAGCAGTGATTAAATTGGTAATTAATGAACAGTCTTTGGCAATGTAAACCACATCCCGTTAATTTTCCCTTTTGAGTTTTTAGAAGTTGTCTTCTGTGTCAGAAATCATTGCGCCACCTTGCTATGGCCCCTTGGCATGAAACCACAACGACTTGATTTTTGCAGCCATTAGTAGATCAGAGCAGTAATTTCACAGTATTTTGGTCAAGGTAATTATAATACCAAGAACTGACTAGATTTGAAAATTCACGAAAGTAGTCCAGAAATACCAGGTGAGCTTCCTTGTGTTCACTGGAACGTTATGATTAGTTTAATTGGTCTTTGTTTGATTTTAGCCGCAGAAA